>CM044440.1:96047760-96068737 GCA_024363595.1 Xenopus borealis
AAATAAATAAACTCATTGTGTGTCTGTGTTTGAAAATTATTTTACCTCTTTAAAAAAAAAGCCTTGCAGCATCCCATTACAGGCCTGGAGGGCTACCTTGCTTCCCCAATCAATATAAACACAAGAGAAAACATTTAAAGCAAGTGGCCTGGGCAGAACACATGGCTTTTTTTTGTGCCACACTATAGCGAATCAGAAGTAGAAACAAAGCTCGATTCAGAGAGTCAGTTAAGAATGAATCACTTGTCAGAGGCGCTGGTGCTCACTGGTAGTCTGCATATCTTCATTCAGTCATCCCAGGCTGATCTGGCTTGGGCAACCTGCACACCCTTCCATGTTTTGCCAATAAAAGACTGTTGCTTAGGAATTCACATAACAATGGGAGTAGAACCAGCAAATGAGACTGTTGATAAGCTATATACCCAATACAGGCATTACAGGGTTAAGGAGGTTTATGGAAATTACAAACCCAGACCATAGCTACATTTTTTTTGTGATGGCTAGAGATGGGCGAATTTATTTGCCTGGCTCAAATCCGCAAAATGCCTGTGTAAATTCAACTGCTGAAAATTCATTAAAAATTAAAATGGATTAAAAAAAAATGCATTAAAAAAAATGGACGCCGGCATCCAAAATGAGACGCCAGCAGCGTTTTGCTAATTTTTGCGAATTTCTCAGGAAAAAAATTTGGCAAGTGAAACACCCCAGATTCGCCCATCACTAGTGATAGCACTACATAGGGTATGCTTGTCACTTATTTAAAGGGGTTCAAACAACTAGATCACACCGTAAGTAATGCCTTTTTCCAATAACTTTCTATTTTCTATTTGTGACCATTTTTCTAATATTGAAGTGTAAATTGTAATTTTTCACCTTCTAAAGCAGCTCTGGGGGGGTCACCGAATCTGTAAACTGTTCTAAATAGATACATTTAATGGATACATTTCTTATCTTTGTCCCTGCTGAGCAGAGTCCATGGGTTTCACAATGTAATTTTGGGCAGAGTAGTCGCCTAAAGACAAATTGCCTCTTCCTCATAGCAGTTCATTTTCCAAAATCGCCCAAAGTTTCTTCGTGTCAACTACGGACGACTTCGGAAAACTAAACCATTGTGCTGACGATTTACGTTTTAGCTGGCGGGAAGGCAGTTTGGGGAGATAAGTCGCCAGAGGAAGAGGAGATTTGTCGCCAGGTGACTAATCTCCCCGAATCTGCTTGTGTGTCTCTATCCTTAGAATTGATACAATAGTTGTTAATACTCTGCTGGAAATGTATCAACTAAATGTTGCAAGATTGTATCAGTTTAGAGTCTGCACCTGAATTACTGAGCTGCCAGACTCAAACACAAGAGACAGGGACATTCAACTTTAAACTTAGATTTTGGAAAAACAGTAAAAGATAAATAATGGAAAGTAATTGAAAAAGTTTTTATTTCTGGGGAACAATTGAAAAACAACTGAACTTGAAAAAGTGTTTGGAAGGTGAACAACCCCTTTAAAGGCACTGCATAGAGTATGCTTCTTACTTATTTAAAAGGGAATTCTGCACATATGTTGAAAAAAAAAGTTTACATAATGAAAGAAAATGTAATTCGAATCAACTTTTCAATAGAAATTATTTTAAATCTCTTGTGGGTGTTGCCGCAGATTTTGTGTGTTGGGTTCTGTTCTGGGCCCTGCTGTTTTTTGACCCTTGGTAAAATGCAGCCAAAATGCCAGTTGGACACTATTAATACAGATAATTACTACATTACAGCACAGAAACCAGTGCAACTAGCATCAGAATTTAATAATCAGCCCTGTAGCATCAGCTTATATTACAGACCAACCTCATTTTCTGCTGGATATTTAGTGACGACCCCTAAGCTTAGCTTCTCAACAGCTGCTCAGAGCCCACTGAGCATGTGAGTGTCACAGACACTTTCCAAGATGGTGACCCCCTGTGACAAGTTTGAAGTCCTGGATCATTGCTGCTATTGACAAGCTGAAACTTTGGGCTGATACAGTAAGGTCATTATATAAAATATGACATTTAAGCCATATTCATTTTTAGGTTTAGTTCTCCTTTAAAAAAACAAACTGAAATTTGACACTTAAGTTACCACTTTTTGCGACCCCTGTTAACAGGTCACTTACTGCTGCCTGATGCAAGGTTCTCACCTGGCTGCTAGACAAACCTGTACCTTTTTTCCCTATAAAACATCAATGGCTGCCCCCATGGCTCCACATCAGCTAATTTTTGAACACATTTATTCCAGTGAAAGGTAACTTGTATATATAAAAGTTATTAATAGCTGTATCTATATGTCCTTTCTATCTTGTCATCTGGTGGGTGTGACCTTTGATACAATGTTACAGAAGCCTGGTAATTAAAAGACCAGTGAAGAAATATTCAAGGTTGCTTCTCCTACATTGTTTCAACAGTCAGAACCAGAGAACAGAATGGGATAACAAAAACTGCTTACAATAGCAATTCTATTTGCACATATTTTTAACACCATAACATTGTAACATCTGTATTATATCTCTTACTGCTTTTATCTTAAAGTAGCATGAAGATGGTGTAGAGCTCAGTGCAGACACCACTGTTGATTGGATCATTCATGCAGCTGCCATAAAAAGTCATTAGTGTGCCATGATTAGTTGGACCAAGTGATCCCTGTGAGACGGTCCAATTTTTTCTCCTTTATCCTCATATGTGGAGTGGGTGTCTGAGCATTTGTAGACTCCCTGAGACAGGTCATGCTATAGAGAACCATATAAAGCATATACAATTGCAGATAACTTGCTCATTTATTGATGACAAATTTGACTGGGATCTAAGGTCATTTATGCTGCTGATGATTGGGTGCAACCATGTGGTCAATTTGCAGTACTGTACACAGTCATTGCAGGCCGACTGTAAGAACATGTTAGCCATCACTTACTAAGTTGGCTCTATCATAGTGGGTTATATCTCATATTATCATAGGCTTTCATGTAATGATTAGCCCTTTACTTTAAAGCAGCACACCTTATTTTCCCATGTAGGACTGGATGCACAGTTGCTCCTGATATACAGTATGTGTGTCTTACTAAAAACCTTGGCTTGTTATATGCATGTCTAATATATATATTATATTTAGTATAACAAAAGCAGTGTGCAGTGAAATATATGCACTCCTGGTTCCTATACGTTGTTTTATAACTAGTACGGCACATGTGGTGTCCAGCATTTGGTCTTACTTCATAACAAGGCTACAGATACATGAAACATCATCACAAGATTCCCTGAGCCATAGTTTAGAAATAATGAAGGAGCAAACTGTATTCACACCAATTGTGCCCATTTAATCTTCAGACTAGGCCCCCTTCAAAGGATAAGCCCCAAGGTTGAGAACTTCTGGCCTAAGCCCTTTCATAGGTTCTACCTACATGAATTTCTTGCCTTATGTCTTTAGAAAAGATTAATTAGTTGGCAGGGATGGAGCATTCCACATAAGTTTTTAGTATATTTACCCTTTGATAAGGAATGTACATTTATACTATAGGGCGGCTAGTTTTTGGCACTTTTGCTGATATTTCCTAAAGCTATATCAAGTTTGTAATATATTTTCTACAAGCAAATATAAGAGAATGAGCACTAATATTAGAAACAACCTAAAAATAGAGTGGTGCTTTTATATGGAGAATAGCTGAATTGCTTTACTTTGGATAGGATAACAAACAAATGGCTGTAATATCTGAGGTATCAGCGCCATGCTGCACCAGATGTACATTCTTGGAACTTCAGTCTCGCATGGATCGGTCCTAATGTTGGTGCAAAATGTACTGTTCCTTTCATGTACAAGGGCATAAACCATCATTGTGTTTATTCAATTGTTTCCTGGTGCATAGCTGTGAATCAGATAATAACTGACAATGAAATTTCTGGGAAACATACAAGTAACATTTAACAGACCCCCATTGTGTTTGTTATTAAGTAAAACAAGGGATCTGCAGATAAATGTTAAATGCATTACAGCAGGATTGCTCAACCTGCTGCCATCCATAGCTCTTGAAGGATGGGAATTGTAGTTCAATGACTTGTAAGATGCTGGTAGGAGATAGAGTCCCTTACTCTCTAATAAAGAAATGTTTAGCTGAACAAGCAATAAGGATGCTTTACTGCGAAGTAGCTAGTCCTCCATACACTTAGGCTAGGTCAGACGGGTTGGATCTCGGCCGATGAAGAAATGCAGGCTATAAATATGCTCCTCTGCACCTGAATACATTGCTTCTGATTTAGTTCAGACAGGCAAGGCAGATTTTGGCACCAAAACATGAGATTTTGCATCCACCATATATATCTGCCTGCGACCAATCAGAGGCAATGCATTTGGGTGCAGAGCAGCAGCAGCAACAGCAGGGGAACAGATTGTTGATGTTTCTCCACAGGCTGAGATCTGACTTGTCTGGCCCTAACCATAGGAGGTAAATTTAAGTGTGAGATTAGAGCTGACCACAGAAAAACACCCACTTTCTGTTCATTCCTATAGGATTTTTAGAAGTGTGCTTATCAATGGGTGAAAGTTCACTATTTGGTAAATACTCAAAATACTTGAAAGTGGGTAAGTTTTTCTGTGGTGAGCTCTAATTTCACATTTTGATATCAGCAGGGCCACCATCAGGGGGTGACAGGTGTGACAAGTGTCCCGGGCCTGAAGTGGGGCCCAGCAGTGCTGCACTTTTTGAAGAGCCGGGCCCCCCTTACGAGCGCCGAAGACATGCTGCCTTCCGATGTCCCTGAACAGCTGAATGCTGAAGTGCCGAACAGTCGAATGTCCTGAAGCGGCGGAAAGACCCGAAGTCATGAAGGAGCTGATACTGAAGTCCTGAAGCCGCGGAAACAGAGTCACAAAAGGAGCTGACACTGAAGTCCTGAAGCGCCGAAAATACCCGATGTCACGAAAGGAGCTGACACTGAAGTCATGAAGCCATGAGTTCAATTCTACTGACACCAATGTGGTTTTTTTTTAATCCCCTGACCACCAATGTATTATTTTAATACTCTATAGGCCCCTGCCACCAATCTTTTTAAAATTGGGCCCCAATTTTTTTAACTTGTAAGGGGGGCCCTGCGCCAATGTTTTTTTTTTAAATAATTTTTGGGGCCCCATTTTTTTTAACTTATAAGGGAGCCCTGACCATCAATATGTGTGTGTGGGGGTTACTTTTTTTAACCCTGATGTCTGTGTGGTCTTTTAACTTTGATGTGGAGTGGGTGGGATCAGGGGTGGGACTTGGGTGCCAGGGTGGGCGGGGCCCCCGAAAATTGTATTGTACGGGGCCCTGTGATTTCTAATGGCAGTCCTGGATATCAGCATCATGTGCAGCCTGATATATTGTTGTGTCCAGGACTATACTACAGAACAATACAGGCTGAATTCCTGGAGTGATTATCCCTAATATGCTGATTATTCTAATTGGCTTTCACACTGGGAGCTAGATGGTCCTAAATCATCTCATCAAATCATGTTTTTCTTTTAATCATTGTGCAATAACTTATTCTTCTCTAATTTGTTGATATACTTGTTCACCCTACATTACATCATGCCCTGTCTTATACAAGATGGGTTTTTTCATACATACAGAACAGACAAACAGCAAATTCTGCAGACACAACATATAACAGAAAGGACTTTATTGTTCTCTGTCTGGCCACAGCTTTCCCTTAGCTTCTTATCAGAACAATGGTGAAAAATAGGTGGTAATGGTAAAAATTCAGTTTGTGTTCAAAATGATATTTTAATACTATGCCAGTATAGGTATTCCCCTGTGATAGGAACAGTTCAGTAGAAATATGTGAGATTATTAAAGTTACTGGTGGGCAAAGAGTAAAGTCAGTAAACCACAAACAATTATTTAGGGTTCCAAGCCTCACAAAATTTCGAAATAGAAAGAGGGACAAAAATTGAATCCGCACTAAGCATGGACAATTTTTTCGACCATGCCTTATTTATGGCAATTCCTCCTAATTAGCATGACCATCACGTGCCAGTTTATGGAAGTTTGAACACATTTCTGGGAGTTCTAGGCCCATGTTTATGTGTTATGTGTTATGTAACCATTTTGCTAATGAAGGTGAAATTGCCCTTTAAGCTGTGAGTCACAGTTCTCCCAAAAGACTGGTTTACCTTAAATAGTTACACTTATATCTAAGTGCAGGCATTGGGCATTCTGGGCTAAATGCCTAGAACTTATTTAATCAAGTTTTAGAAACATTGTATCTTTTTCTGGTGTCAGTGCAGGAAATCAAAGAGAAACTTAGGACTTTTTATATAAGAAATCTGGGATTGTGGGCTGAACTGTCAAAACCAGGACTGTCCCACAGAAAACGGGACAGTTGGGAGGCATGAGGTCATTACATTTAGCCCAGCTACAGAAAAGGCCGCTCATTTAGATTTAATGTTGCCAACAGTATTAGGATGGGTGCCACTGCTGCAGATTAATGCCACATCCTGCTTTCTGTGGATATTTGATTGTTTTTAACTGGATCATTGCCTTTGCTGAGCTTCATGTCTTTCCTTCTTAAAAATCCACCCCTTGTTTGAGCTTCCACGCAAAGACAGATGGATTCCTTTTGAGATCACACAAACTCCTTCTGCCCACATACGGAAACCATTGAATGAAATATCTGATTTGTCAAAGTAATTTGTTTGTCTGAACTAATCTGGGTTTGTCATAACAAAGGGGTTAAATTAATTTTTAATTATCGACCACATTGTTTTGTCTTTCATGTTGCCAAGTTAGCCAAGCTCATTAACATTATCCCTTCCAGTTTTAATTAGCCGCAAGTGTAAGTTCTTGGGCTACAATGCGCAAACCCACAGCAGCTGGTACACAGCACTAAACAGAACAACCTTGCACTAAACAATTGTTTACACAGTGATGGAAATAATCAGTGAAATATATTATTATATTCTTTCACTCTGTAATGTCAAGGATTAAATATAACCTGCATATTCCTGTCCAAACAACGTCAGTAACACAAATCCCACCCCTGTAGTCTTGGCTCAATGGTAATCCCACCAAAATAGCTGCTGATTCCAACACAATGTGGAAAAACAACAAACCCAGCTTTCTACACAAATAACCTTAACTGCACATAAACTTATTACAGCTATTTCATTTCTGTTATCACACAAAGCACTACCGGAATACAACAAAGACTACAAGACCACTTGCATTTAGGGTTGCCACCTTTTCCTGAATAAAAATACCGGCCTTCCTATATATTTATCTTTTTTTCCTATTAATAACATTGGGATCAACCATCACAAATACTGGTCAGGTGGCAACCCTACTTACATTCCATGTCAAAAACATATATCTACCCAGTACTATGAATTAATACTAGAGACACTTCAGAGTTCCCCAACCTGCTCATAAGGCCATGAAATTGTCTAAAACTCACATTCCTATTGTATTTCTCAGTAGGGGATCCAGTTCATTATTCCACATCCAGCATGCAATATGATTTGTGGCAGCATTCATGCCAGAGCAAACTATTGAAAGTGTTTATCATGCTCCTGGCAAACTCACAGATCTCTTTTTAATTCACTGGCGGCAGTGCTTCCAAATGTCGCTTTGTGTCACTATTTTGTTCGCTAGAAGCTGATAAAGTAAATTCAGGCATGTAGAAGGGAGTCTTTAAAGAGCTTTTGGCTACTCACACTAATAATATAAGCACCAGTTCTGATTTCATGTGTTCCAGGTGACACTGCTGGAAAGATACCCACAGGAATCACAGGACACGTATATCTGTGGCAAACTGTTCAAAAGCATGCCTCCCAACATTCTGGAAATAAAAGAGGGACATAAAAGTTGCTGCAAATTTTTTTTACCACGTTTTGTGGCCAAACCACCTAATTACATGTTCATTTTACAAAATGTAGCAGGAAAGTTTGAATACATTTCAGTATATTTTTTTCAATTATTACAGTTTGATGTTTGAAGGTGAATTGCCCTTTAAGATGTGAGTCTAACTTTTCCCAATCTTTTATTGTTACAATTACTTATTTGCTTATCTAGAAATTGTTACACAAGTATCTTATCTTCTGCTGTGGCTGTTCTGGGCTCTCCAAAAACCAATTAAGTTCAGAGAAAAATGGGACATTCCAGTACAAATGAGGGACAGCGGGTTGAGTTGTCAAAAGGGACAAAAACGGGACAGTTGGGAGGTATGCAAAAGCTTTACTAACAGTACAGTGTACAAAGTGACATTTTGCAATGTAAATTGCCATATTTTTCTTGCTCACAATGCAGCATTTCCTCCCACAATTCCAGCACCGTCAGACTGGGGGACCCAGGCCTGCAGGCTCAGGGGGCCCTGCACCATTCCCTTGGCCCCCAGCCACAAAGTATTCCCTCCCCCACAAATGCATGCATTAGGGACACAACCAGGTTCAGGGAGAGAGGTGAGGAGAAGAGAGTGGGTCTGGGCTGGCAGGGCCCAAAAGAGCTGGGGCCCACCTGGCCCAGTCCGACCCTGAATTCGTGTGATTTTGGGTGCACCACAACTTTCATCAAATACCTAAATATGGATGCAAATTAGCATCTTTGTTGTTAAATGATGAACAAGTTTTGGAAAATAATTTTAGCCCTGCATTTATGTTTTTTTTGGGGGGGCAACATGAATAACAACTTTAGCATCTGATACACTTGGCAAAAGCTAGGTACAACTAGGATGGCAGGAATAACCAGTAGGATTCCCTTGCCTCAATACATGAAATAACAAGTAATTCTAAAAAGTAAGCACAACTGGGGCAAGCCAACTGGGCACCCTAGGCGACCCTGCCACCTACTTTGCCCCCCCCCATATGAATGTGCATGAATGAACACACGCACCAACCATTTCAAAGATACAAAAAGAGCTGCGGGAGGTGGGGGACACAAGGGTTCAAACTAATGGAAGACAAAGAGGTACATGCCTGGTGCCCCTCAAGTTTTGTGTCATAGGCACATGCCACTTCTCTCTACCCATAGTTCTGGCCTGATAGCGAGATCAAGGGGTACATTGGTGCTAGGGCTGCCACCTTGCCAATATTTTACTGTTTTGCCTGGTAGAAATCATGCATAAATAGGTAAACAAATGAAAGTATAGGAAATCTGGTATGTTTTGCTAAAACGAAGGTAATCAAACTTAATATTGCAAAGAGAATGTATGTGCTTAAGCACGTTTGTGAATATAATTTTGCATCCAAACTATTTCCCAATATGAGCATCCTCTGTTTTGTGCTACAAGGCAAACAATTCTTGTAGAATTTCCTACCTTAAGGTGGCCATAGATGGGGAGATCCGCTCGTTTGGCCGATATGCCCACATTGAAGTAGGCGATATAGGGCTGATCCGGTCGAATTGAGGCGGATCGCGGGATCGCATACACGCAGAGATCCGACTAGGTTTTTTTAACCTGCACGATCAAGATCTGGCCGACTTTCGGGCAGATATCGATTGGGGAAGCCTGTTGGATGGCCCCGCACATGGGCCAATAAGCTGCCAACTCGGTCTGTTGGCAGCTTTTATCGGCCAGTGTATGGGAGCCTTAAAGGTGGCCATACACGGGTCGATAAAAGCTGCTGACAGACCAAGTCGGCAGCTTATTGGCCCGTGTATGGGGCCCTCCGACGGACTTCACCGATCGATATCTGCCCGAATGTCGGGCAGATGTTGATCGGGTAGGACTAAAAATCTTGTTGGATCGTGACCGCATCCGTTCGCTGATGCGGTCCTGCGATCTGACTGCCCATTTGGCCTCCATTATGATCCGATCGTAGGGCCCTAGGGCCCACGATCGGATCAGCCCGGTATCGCCCTCCTCAAGGTGGGTATATCGGGGAGAGATCCGATCGTTTAGCGACATTGCTAAACAAGCGGATCTCTACGTGTATGGCCACCTTAGGGATGTTTTCTTTTTCTTTTCATCTACTATTTCACCTTCATCAGACCTTTAGCTGCTTAACAGACAGCCCTTGTTTAAATGTGTTAATTCTTTGTAAACCGTGTCAGTGTATTTCTGGTGACTGCCTATGCAAAGCGCAGTTATTATATTATATAAATTTGGCTCACATTGCAGATTGCTTGATTTATTCAGTGGAGTTATGAAACATAAGCCTTATAATGCAAATGAGTTCTTCAGTTTTCCGTTTTATCACTAATGGAATTAAGTGCTTTTTTCCCCCCTTAATAACTATTTACAGCCCACATTGATTTTCCTGCTTCATTGTAACATTAGGCAGGAAAGATATACAGACGCCTTACATACAAATATTCTGTTTATCTGCCATGCCTGAAATATCCAAAGAATACATTTTGAATCATGTTGTTTTATAGTTATACACGGTATTGTAAATTCACTTGTATGGCTTGTATTTACAACCCCAAACTATATTTATGACATTGCAAAATTGTAATACCTTTTGTACGCCAGTCATAGTAATCAATATTCATTGGATTTCGCACTGATTTACTCTTATAATCCTCCAACCAATTTTATTCCCAAAGTTATGCTTTTTGTGTTCCCTTGATGTATAGTTTTAACCCTTTGGGGCTTTGGTTAGTGATTATGCACTGTGAGTAATTACCAAGTTGCTCACCTGCAGATGAACTAGAGCTTTTCTTTCTATCCAGCAGCACAACTGGGTTTTCCCTATTAGGGTAGAACTACGCGGACGATTTCCGTGCGTTTCTGGAGGATCCAACGCTTGGCGAGAAAACGGTGGCAAAACGTTTTTTAGTTGACTTAAGGTATGGTGATCCAAATTACAGAAAAAAACCTAGGTCCTAAGCACTCTGCATAACAGATTTCATACCTGTAATGTTTATTCATGATATCAAATGCCATTAATATATTGGGGATGATGTGGAGATTCTCTATACAAATTAATTGAAGCATAAATATATTGGAAATGTAGTGAAACAAATGGATTTCAGTCCTTAGATGAGTTTATAAACAGAAGAAGCAGGGGAAATAAATTAAGAATCAAGGGAGTACGGCATGAAATAAGAATATTAAATTGCCTTAAAGGACATGTAAACCCCCTCTACTAAAATGTAACCAGTGAACAGCCTCTTTGAAATTTTTAGATAACTTCACTCTGGTTGTTAAAAGGTTAACAGTAAGCATCCCTTTTATCACTTAGAAATCCTTCTCCTCCTCTAACCCCCTTAGCCCCCTTCCTCAGGAATTTGCTTGCACTGTTGACTTGGGCATGCTCAGTTCTTCTCAGCTCAGATTATTAAACACAACCTCCAGTCTAACAGCCAATGAAGTGATAGCATTGCTGGTTCCCATAGAAACTCTGTTCTAGCTGTCTGATCGTATTTTGTTCTCCTAACCACCTCTCCTGAGCTCAGCTGAACCATTACAGTGCTTAGTCCCAGCAGAACTTTTTATCAATGTATGTTGTGCCTGTGTAAACCTGCATTCTGCACTTCATGCACTTTACAGCATACATGTCCTGTTTACAGATGTCAGTGTTACTAATGATGTGTGAGAGGGCACACTGGCCCGTCAGGTGTAGCAAATGTAAAAGACATGCAGCAAATCAGCTGATTCAAGGCTGGATAGTATCCCACTATTTCTCACCAGTCTCGATCTTTGGTCAGTTTCAGCCTGTGCCTAGGGAATTCATGTATGCATTTATTTAATTGCAGGCACAGAAGATGGAATGTTGCCTTGATCTAAGAGTGGCATTGGCAATATGCAACCATCCAAATGTCTTTTAAACTACAGTTACAGGCTACTCAAGTGGGGGCAGGTTATGTAGTTTTAGTTGTAGCAACTCACTGCTCAAACATGGTGACAACTAACGGCACATTTTCATGGTCTCTTATATCTGAGTATATAGAGGGGTTGTGCCACAATTGTGACCGATGTGGCAAAATGTGAACAATTGCATTTAAGCATTTTGAGCAATTTGAAAAATTGCTTGAGGAATGGAGGAAAGGCAGTCGCTCTCGGGTTCCCCAATGTCAGTAGACACATTTGTGATTCATGAGACAGACTGAGGAGATGCAATGGCACATAGCACAAATACTCAGAAGTCCTAAAAGCATGTTTGAATGCATTAATGAATTGCATCAATAGCATCAACAACTGCATCCATTTTGGTTTGACCACACTTGTGGCTGCATTAAAAAAAAAAAAATATATATATATATATGTGTGTGTATTAAATTATATTCTTAAACAGTTTGCTTTATGCATACAATGCAAAATACACTTAGGACCTTATGTTAATTATACAGTTGGTAAATGTATACATTACTTATACTAGAATCTATAATCACATAAACCTGTTAGTGAATAATTTCTACTGCATAACGTTAGCATTGCTTTAAAAGGGCCAATTTATTAGAAGAGGCACTTAATCAGGTTAATTGATCAGACCTTTTAAAAGGTGCCAAACAGATTGATGAGCTGGAAAAAAGACTATTCTAGTCACCTAAAAAAAAGAGGTCAAGGTTCAAGGAGCATCTTTAAAAGTCCTGAAAAAATGTTAGATATTGCAGCAACTCATTGCTAAATAATAACATCATTATATGTTCAAAGAGTCAAAGGAGCATTGGTACTGGCAAAGCTGGCATAATGTTGCTGATGTTTGCACATGTGATTGTGATCTTCCTAGTGATGGGCGAATTTATTCACCAGGCGTGAATTCGTTGCAAATTCCCGCAATTCGCTGCCGGCTAATAAATTCACCTGCTGAAAATTCGCCGGCGTAAAAAAAACCCGAGACATGCACCAAAAACGACGCGTCGAAAATGACACATTGCACATCGTAAACGACGTGACGCATCAAAAACAAAGCGTCGCGCGTCAAAAACACGTCGCGACTTGTTTCGTGAATTTTTCGCTAATTTGAAAATTTCAGCGAAGCAACACGGGATAGATTCGCCCATCACTAATCTTCACTACTACTACTTGTTAGCTGCAATCAATGCAAGTCTTTTGCTGTAACGCAGTGTTTTTTGGGTTCAGTTCTCCTTTCTAGTCTTAATACTCGATAAAAGCCTTTTTTTGTTTTATGCAACCTACTCAAAACAGAATATGGCACATTTTTCACAGTGAGATTTGTTCTATTAGTTGTTAAAAAACATTGACATTTTGGTCGTCCTGCTACAGTTCCATGAATGTCTAAGACAGTGGTTCTCAACCTGGGGGTCGGGACCCCTTTGGGGGTCGAACGACCCTTTCACAGGGGTCGCTTAAGGTGTTCCATGAGCAGCTTCATCTCTCTCCCCACTAGCCCTGGGCCAAGGTTGTAGCTCTTCGGGTGTTGGTGCTGGGAGTTGTAGTTCAGTAACCTGTGTAGGGAAGCCAGTTGCACTACAACTTTCTATATCCCCTTAGTAGGGACTGCCATACAGCTATCCCTGCCCATTTAAAATTTGTAAAATTAACAGGGTAATTTGGGTAACATTTTTTTGCCGCACTACACACGTAAAACAAACCTTAATGCAGCCACACTGTCTCCTATACTTTCCTAACAATCTGCTCTGGGCTGGCAACGAAAATATTTTTATATTTTATGGTTGGGGGTCACCACAACATGAGGAACTGTATTAAAGGGTCCCAACATTAGGAAGGTTGAGAACCACTGGTCTAAGATATCAAATTCCCACCAAATATTAACCAAACTCTGTCATATGATTCTATCAAGTGCTTTGGGCCCCAAGAACACCGACCTTAACACAATTTAAAAATTGTCCAATTTTGAATTCTTTGGGGCCTTTAAACATAAGCCTGTTCATAACTGCAAGCCAAGAAAAATAAGCCAAGAAGCCTTTACCATCCGTTGGAGACTGATCTACGCCTATTTATGTATCTAGTGTTTGAGAAATGCCATGTCTCTGAATACAGATAAGGTAACTGGAGAACCCCTGTGTCTAGATGCTCTAAATGCTAGATTTCATGCACTGAAAGAAACAAATGCCATCACAGTGTGAGGTTATAGATACATAAGTATGTTTGTCTATGTCTTTGTCTTTGGATTAACCAGGATATAGATAAGAGTACAGTGTTGCTAACAGTGTAGTAGATGTTGTAATTCAATATTTAACACAAGTTGGGCTCCACAAAGGCACAATAGTGTAGGCAGACACATGAAATATGCACAGACAACAATGAGAACTTTCCACAATCCATAGCTCAGACTAAAGGACACTATGAAGCAATGTAACTAGTGATGGGCGAAATGGCCGCGTTTCGCTTCGCCGAAAAATGCGCGAATTTCCAGAGAAATGTGCGAATTTTTCGCCAATTTACGAAACGAGTCGCGCGTCGTTTTTGACGTGCGTCGCGTCGTTTTCGGCGCGTCACGTCAAAACCGACGCGCGACTCGTTTTCGGCGGCAAATTTTTTGCGGCGAATTTTTCCTGACGTTTCGCGAATCGCGGGAATTCGCCCCTGGCGAATAAATTCGCCCATCACTAAATGTAACCTGACAAACAGGTACAAAGTAGTTTTGATAAACTGAGCCCTGGTGCAAATATCTTGAAGTCGTTTCCTCAGCCAACTTTACACCTGGTCATTTCATTGCTAAACCTTACACTGTGACAATAGCTCATGGAAAGCCATGGTCACCATTTACAGTATAGTGGTAATACCCTACCAGTGGCTTGTAAGCAACATTTTGCTCACCAAGCCCTTGGCTGTTGATCCCAGTGGCAGTGGCGTAACTACCAGGGGAGCAGGGGGTGCAATTGCACCAGGGCCAGCTCCCTCTCGTGGGCCAGCTTGAGAGGCTAGGAGAACTCCAACGTGCAATTCATAGGGGAGAGCCCGATAGGGGGGCCCCAGTTCCAATCCTGTACCAGGGCCCACCAGCGACTAGTTACGCCACTGCCCAGTGGCCTCAAAGCAGGTGCTTATTTTTGAATTCCTGGCTTAGAGGTAAATTTTACTTAAAAAAAAAAAATAAAATAAAAAAAAACATATGTACTACCAAACGGAGACTCCTTTAAGCTGGCCATAGATGTAAAGATTTTTGAAAGATCCAATGGTTATCGTGAGACCGCGATTGTCTCAAAACGATCGTTTAAATGCCTGATGTGTCCATCAACTAAAAAGACCATTTCAGGTGATATCGCCAGCAAAACTGAAGGATCGCAGCTTGCTTGGCCCTGCAAACATAGGTAGATTGCATGGGGACCGATAAAGATTTTCTAACCTGGCCGATCAATCATCAGACCGATGTCGGACGGAAAATCGTAAGATGAACGATCGTTTGTATCCCACTAACCGCACGATAATTTGACAGATTGGTCGGACTTCTCTAAGATCTGTCGTCGGCAGGGAAAGATCGTTGCATCTATGGGGAGCTTAAGCCTGTCATTCCACATAAGGGATGGCCAAATAGCCAATCCAGCCATGCTTGTGTTGCTCCTCAACTCTTTTTACAATTGAATGTGGCTCATGGTTAAAAAGTGTGATATTATATAGCCATTGTGGCTTCTGTGCAGCTAGATAGTTGTTTGTATCAAAAGTGTTGGAGGCAGCACCATCAAGGAATGCAGATTTAATAAGCTTGTATTAGCATTATATGGCTTTGATCTGAAAAAAAATGCAACATTTCATGCCAATACTTGGCCCTTTGTCAAGCTGGACAGTTGGACAATTGCAAGAACCTCAGAAATTCATAGGAACAGGGAGTCAAAACCTGGCACTGTCTATAAAAGGTAAGCAGCTGGCAAATAGACTGGGGGAGACCAAAACCTGCAGAACCTAAAATGCCCAAATGGCATGTGTTTTCCATAAGACTAATTGCATCAATAATAATAATAACACACTTCCATATTCCTATAGCTCACTAGGCTAAATAACAAATTATGAGTATGCTGTATGCTGAGATATTACTTAAATAAGCCAAGGCTAATTGTAGTGTTAACTGATATTAACCATTAAAGGCAACATGTAGTATATATTATCTTAAATATATATCTTTTTAATGACATAAGTTATATAACTATGTATGTTACTGTTCACATCGCCCCTTGTACCAATGTGCATATATTCACACGGGGTAGATACTGTAAAATACTGGCATTCACTGTAGACAGCAATCATAACAAGGCTTTCACTTCAGGACAAGAAGAGTCTCTATTATGCCTCAGTTGAAAAAAAAAATGGTAAGTTCTGTGTACAGGTATGGGGCCTATTATCCAGAATGCTCGGAACCTGGGGTTTTATGGATAATGGATCTTTCTCTAATTTGGATCTTCATACCTTAATTGTACTAGAAAATCATGTAAACGTTAGATAAGCACAATAGGCTTTATGCCATACATAACCTGCACCAAGCTCCAAGTCCAATCATTTTAGTGAAATCTGCTTAATTTTTGTTTCACCATTTTCTATGGCCAGCGAAAATAGGAACCTTTTTTTGGAAGTATATGTATTCCTTTTAGATTGCAAACGGTACTGTCATGTACTCACTTAGGAACACAGGGTCGCCCTAGCACACACCTTAATGGGAACTCCAAGGTGCACAGTGAAAGAGGAATCGGTCACCTTATTGTGTAATGCAATGTTTCGGGTTGACAAACGTCGTCGGAACGTTGCTTCACACAATAAATCCTCAAGGGCTTGCCCTGGTAACATTATCCCTGTATAGTTACATAGTTACATAGTTAAATTAGGTTGAAAAAAGTCCATCCCCTCCAAATGAAAACCCAGCATACATACACACAACCCCACCATACTTTCACATAAATTAAATATGCCCATATCTATACTAACTGCAGAGTTTAGTATCACAATACATCTGTCCAAGAAATTATCCCCTCTTAAAAGCATCAACAGAATGAGCCATCACAACATCACCCGCCAGTGCATTCCACAACCTCACCGTCCTGACTGTGAAGAACCACCTACGCTGCTTCAAATAAAAGTCCTTTTCTTCTAGTCTGAAGGGGTGGCATCTAGTGCGGTGATCCTCTTTATGGGTAAAAAGGTCCCCTGATATTTGTCTATAATGTCCTCTAATGTATTTGTAAAGTGTAACCTTGTCCCCCTGCAAGCTCCTTTTTTCCAGAGAAAACAACCCCAACCTGGACAGTCTCCCCGCAATACTGCCCCCTTTGACCTGGCTGCAGCCCCAGAAACGCTGCTGTGCATGACAGAACTTTATTTGCTTTAGTAGCTACAGAATGTCCCAAGATCCTTCTCATTTAAGGAAACTCCAAACACACTGCCATTTAGTGTATAACTTGCATTTATGTTATTTTTGCCAAAGTGCATAACCTTGTATTTATCAACATCATTTTCCAGTTTGCTGCCCAGTGCCGGTGAATTACTTTCTCTTCCATGAACATAGGCTTGCAACTATCTGTCCCTAATTATAGCAACCTGGGTTAAATAAGATTATGTCTCATTTGTGAAAAGTTTTTAATGATCACAGCTAAAAAATAAATATAATGCGGTAATATTATGTGGAAATATTTCCTTTCTGGCGCTCTCTCTGTATCATACACTGTAAATATGTCTAACTTGAGTCTTTATTTGCATTCGGTTTACTTCTAACCAGAACTGATCACCTGAGTGAACCTCATGCTCCATTTAAAGATATTCCATTATGAAGTATTCATTGTCATTTTCTGGAAAATTAAAATTTAGTTTATGCCATAGGGTAGGGGGTGATTTGTAATGGTATAAAGACCTTAAACGTAAAGCACAACTGTTATTTTTCAAATCCATAATTTATCAGTGTTATGTCCCTTTAAAAAAAATGCAGGAAGAGAATGCTACATTCTTAATCAGGTGGGTAATGTAAGTGAGCCAATTCGTTATCATCTGTATCAATGTTTTTATATTTCGTATCTTCTGTAAATGCAAGGGCTTCAAATGCAATCCAGTCTGATAATATGCAGGGATGACAGAAAGCAGATGTCTGTGCCAACCCATACTTGTCTACTCACTAAGAACATGGCACTACTGTTTTCAGTCAACATAAAACACACAAATATTATTGAACCAAGAAGATATCAAATCAAGTAGATTGAGATGGGGCTGGAACCCAAACAGAGTATATGAGTGTCTTGGAACCTTTCCAGAGTTTGGCATGGGAAAGTCTGTTTTGTTAAGCATTAGCAATGATCTCTGTAGAAGTAACAAGAAGCAGATCTGTGGAACTGGTGTCTGGAACTGGGCATAATCTTGATGGTCATTACAATACATTCCTATTCTGAACCTTTTACAGTACATGTCACAACTCCATGAACACAAACTCTGCAACCTGTCAGACAAATGAAAACATTTGTGTATGCTCCAAAGCACTGCTGTGTCTTTTCATTTCAATGGGAAAAAAGACAAACATGTGTTTTCTTGTCACCCCGGTGACCTCATGAATTTAATTTTTAATTTCTACAGCCCTAGTGGTCTTAGGGCAGGTGTTTATTTTTGATGTCCAGGTTTGATGCCATGCTTTAGTTGCATTAAAACTATATGTTCTGCCAAACAGAACCTCCTGTAGGCTGCCAGTCAACATAGGGGCATGGATAAAAAAAGGTTGGGGACCCTTGGTATAGAGTTTCAGAACCATGTACAGTTAAAGTGCGTCCAAGTGGATGCCTACAGTCTTACAAAGTTACAGTCACCATAATAAAAAACAACAGTCAGGTTCATATCTTTGCATCCCCTAGCAGCTGGTGCAGAGGAACAGGATGAAAGTGCAATGAAGAACAGCACCCCTGTTTCTTTGCACATTTTTGCACTATAGTTCATAAAAACAGGCTGCTGAGTAGCAATGGCGGAAACTGAAAAAAGGCTACATGGCACAAACTAAATAATGGATAACAGATAACGTTATGTTCTACTGAGCTTACCTGCTATGAGGGCCGCCATCAGTGGGGGACAAGCGCTGAAGGCTCGCTGCCTTCTGATCTCCCAGCAGAAGTGGAAGTGCTGAACAGTCTAAGTCCTGGAGCAGCGGAAAGACCCGAAGTCACGAAGGAGCCGAGTTCAATTCTACTGACACCAATGTGGAGTTTTTTTGTTTTATTTTAATCTTCTATAGGCCCCCTGCCACCAATTTAAAAAAAAACAATTATGGCATCCCAATTTTTTTTTTACTTGTAAGTAGGGTTGCCACCTTTTCTTGAAAAAAATACCGGACTTCCTATATATTTATCTTTTTTTCCTATTAATAACATTGGGATCAACCATCAAAAATACCGGCCAGGCCGGTAAAATACAGGCCAGGTGGCAACCCTACTTGTAAGGGGATTTTAAAAAATATATTTTTGGGGCCCCAATTTTTTTTATGTGTGGGGGGGTTACTTTTTTAGCGATGATGTCTGTGTGGTCTTTTAACTTTGATGTGGAGTGGGCGGGATCAGGGGTGGTGCTTGCGTGCCAAGGTGGGCGGGGCCCAGGGTACCCCAAAAATTTGTTGTACGGGGCCCCATGATTTCTAATGGCGGCCCTGTCTGCTATCTGCTGTGTAACTTGAACCTATTCTCCTTTGAATAGCTGCCCCCATGGCTACACAGCAGCTTATTTATATAAAAAAATAGAAGTGTTTCTGAAGCAGGGCAAAGCTGCATTATATTTCTATTACTTTTAAACAATTTCATTTTTTGATGTTACTGGTCCTTGAAGAAACACAACTATAAACAAGCTGCTGTGTAGCCATGAGGGCAGCCATTTAATGCTGAAAAAGGAAAAAACGCACAGGATACACAGTAGATAACAGATAAGCAGTATACAACGGGATTCTTCATAACCTATCGGCAATCAACTGTGTATTGTGTTCTTCAATGGCTACCCCCATGGCTACACAGCAGCTTATTTATATAAACTATAGTAGTGTTTGTGAAGCAAAGACAGTTTTACCAGTGCAGGGCACCACTACATGATATTGTCATTCTTTTAAAACACTTTAATTTTCTCATGTTCCTTTTAGAGCCAGGAATATTTTTTTGTAGGGTTTCTGCGGCGAATCAAACATCCTTACAGTTTTGAAAAAAATGTGGCTTTGCTCCAGATATCACAAACTATTAAGAATGAAGCAAACAATAGACAAAGTAACGAGGTAGCACTCTACAGTTCTTCATCTTCCTGACCCGGGTATGTGTCAGATCATTACTGAACTTAAATTCAACTGCTTTGATTTGATGGGCATTAAAGGTCAAACACAAAATAGATCAAACATGCCAGGAGAATTTGTAGTGTGCATCACAATGTATTGACAGCAATGAAGAAGTCTTATTTCATAGTCACAGGCACAAAGACTGTGAAAAACAATCTGCAGAAGAAATCACAGCGATATATTGATGTTTTCTTTCAGTACTGTCATGAAAACAAATTGGCTAAAAACATAATTTTTAAGCAGTATTCATGTTTTTGAAATAGCAGTATTTATTTCTAAAATAGCTGAAACCAATATATAATTTAACTCCTTGAATACCAAAAAAAAAAAAAATTTCGTCTGTGTTTGGTGGACAGTCTTCTTTTAATTTTTCCTAAGGAAAATACATTTCCTTGAACTTTATTGTTTTATCTTGGTTCTATAATATTGATATACATGTCATAAAAAGAAAAAAACAAATACAGAAATGGACAAACAAACAAGCAGCCAGAATTAGCCACTGGAATATTAGCGAGTATCAGAATTCATCTGAAAGTAAAGATACTGTAGCATTAGATAGTAAAGTTGAGTGGAAAAGTTTAATGCTGAGTTTGATATAGTTAATGCGATTTCTTAAGGGTTGTGACATACAGACAGATTCGGGGAAATTTAGTCGCCTGGCGATTAATCGCCTCTTCTGTCAGGCGACAATCTCCCGAACTGCCCGAACCAGCGCCAATGCACTCGCGGCGCTTTGATTTCTGGAATCGCCCGAAGGTGCCTCGTGAGGAAATTTCAGGGTAAAATAAAATAAAATAAAAACTGGGTAAATAGCCAGGCTGTGCAAAATAAAAAATGTTTCTAATATAGTTAGTTAGCCAAAAATGT
>CM044440.1:96071733-96091593 GCA_024363595.1 Xenopus borealis
CAAATCAGGTTACTCCCATGGAAAGAAGGGCATCTTTATTTTTAAACTATTGCTCGGTAAAGCTGCACAAGCATTCTGCCATGTTTAATGACAATTTGGCCACTAGAGGGCACTTAGAGTATATTTTTCCCTTTAATTTATCTGGTTTTAAAAAAGCTATGAACTCTAAGTTCAATATGAAATATTGTTGTTTTGGTGGTGTGAGGATGGGTTATTCCTGGCCACTACTAATAGAACAATAGTTCTTATAGACTCAGGACTGAATGCAGTTCCTAATATGTATTCCTTAGCATTTATATCAGTTAGGTTGCTGGTCACGAATGCAGGGGTAACATTATCTTGTAGAGGTGCAGTGTGAGTTGGAGTGACATCTCTTTTCTATGTGGCAGTCTCCTCCTGAGATCATCTGTGCGGGTTTAAAATAGTATTCAAACACAATTAGATTTGCAATGGGGAAAACAGGACAGGGTGTTTAGACTGCATGAATATTTGTGTTTTAAGTTGTGTTAATTGTTTGTGTATAATAAATAATTTTTTTCCTTTCCTTTTGTTTTTACGACGATCAAAGCTTAGTTTTTGGAAAGTGTTATAGTAACACATTCCTTATAAACAGAATGAAGTGCACGCTGGTATAGATCCAAATAGCATTCCCCCAGATGAAATGATTATTCTTCAATTACCATAACATTCTAACATACAGATTTTAAACAACATTTGGTCAACTTTGTAAATAACACATGGAAATGTATTTCATTTTTTTTTTAGTTTATGAATGAATCCAAATTTCAAAAAATAATCCAAGAGCCTATCTTTTGGAGCACTAGAATAGTAGCCTAGTCCTGTGTCTACTGACTATGCCTTACCACTCTTTCATCTCCAATTTGTACCTGTATGTTAACCTCCCATCCACTTAGACTGTAAGCTCTATGGGGCAGGGACCTCCTTCCCACTGTCTCTTACCACTTAACCTCTTTGTCCTATGATTCTGTATATATTTACTATGTGATTTGTCTCCCCCATGAATACTTTTATACATATTGTACTTTTATGCACTGTACAGCGCTGTGGCTCCTTAACAGCTTGACAAATAAAAATACATACATACATACAAACAAAATCAAGTGTATCTGTGCATAAAAACCTTGCTGTGCATCATTAAAAAGAAGTTTCGCCTAGTTGGTTGAGGATCATTGGAAACATCTTCAAGCAGCAGCTGGAAAACTATGGTTATTACTGACATTGCCCTTGAAACTGTTTCTGCACATTTTTACACAAAACAAATTATTAATGGGACTTCTATTATCTTATACGCCCACCTCTAGGTTATCAATTTACATTTATAGTGGCCAAAATCATTACCATCTCAAAGGCAGGCTGAGACCACTTAGAAACTTTTTGATGGTTTTTGTTCTGCTTCCCAGTGGATATTTGTCCACTTCAAAATAGCTCTATTACAACTGCCATCTTGATTCTTTATCTCTAAAGAGAAGCCAATGAGTGACTGACCATACCCTGACACAGCAGAGATGCAGGATAGAAAGAAAAAGGAGCTCCCTGTTTGTTTGCGTTGTTGTCAGTTTCATGTCAGGTTCAACCAAACGCCAAAGTTACAGAACAAGCAGTGTCTGAGCAAGTGATGCTATGCCAGACACTAAAAGGAAAGTATTACTGGGATACAAGTGTAGCACAGAGTTGGCCTTTCCCACACAGTGAGGGAGCTGCTTGTGCATACAAGCACTAGATGGGAGTAAATATATATATTGTATCTGTACTCACTGCCCCACCAAGGAAACACAAAAACTGTTCATACTTTTTCATATACTTAAAAAGCATAAGATTAATGACTGATCTTGCAAAATTTGGCAAACTGAAGGAGGACATTGGGGGAGGAGAATGGACGAGAATAAAGTAAAGGAAAACTAAAAGAAATAGAATAAAAATGTATCAATGGCAGTATAACAGAAAACACAGGATCAAGGAGAGAACATTACAAGAAAAAAAATATGAAAATGGGCAGAATGAACCAATAGATTAATGCTGCATTTGAGAAAGGAATGGTGAAAAGGGGTTGGGTGGATATTAACAAGTTGAGAAGAAGTGAGAAGTTTGTTGAGTAAATTAAAAGGAAACTGTCATGGGAAAACATGTTTTTTTCAAAAAGCATCAGTTAATAGTGCTGCTCCAGTAGACTTCTGCACTGAAATCCAATTCTCAGATTTTTTAATTATTAATTTTTAAATCTGACATGGGGCTAGACATATTGTCAGCTTCCCAGCTTCCTCCAGTCATGTGGCTTGTGCCTGCACTTTAGGATGGAGCTACTTTCTGGTGGCTGTTATTTCTTCTACTCAATGTAACTGAATCAGTCTCAGTGGACTTGGCTTTTACTACTGAGTGCTGTTCTTAGATCTACCAGGGAGCTGTTATCTTGTGTTAGGGAGCTGCTATCTCGTTGCCTTCACATTGTTCTTTTGTAAGGCTGCTGAGGGGGAAAGGGAGGGGTGATATCACTCCAACTTGCAGTACAGAAGTAAAGATTGATTGAAGTTTATCACAGCACAAGTCACATGACTGGGGGCAGCTGGGAAACTGACAATATGTCTAGCCCCATGTCAGATTTCATAATTGAATAAAAAAAAATGGATTTCAGTGCAGAATGCATGCACATGCATTTAAAGAAAGAGAGTTATGGTAGGTGGTCTTGTGCAAGGAGTGAATAAGATGGCATTAATAGATGTATGATAGCCAGGAGGTTGACTAGAAAGTTCTTTTTAGAAATGATAGAGGAATAATAAGACATAGAGCAGAATAAAACTGAATTTGCACCAGCCAGCAGGGCTTATTTAGCAGAACTGGTCAAATTTGCACATGGGTGTAAACCTACTGCAGTTAATCACATTTTTTTTATTGTTCTACCTTCACCTGGCTGGAAGAAAACTAATAACTAATTGGTTTCTCTGGGTTACTGCCCAGACTCACCCAGTATTAGTAAGGATCCTCAACATGTTATTGTGTTCAACTGTTTGTTGCTCAGTTCAAAAGCTTTTCATATGGTCTCGAAGCAGCAGTTAATTAATTAGGAATTAATGGTTCTTATTTTCAGTAATCATCTATATACAGTATTTATTCAATTCACTGGACTGTAAATTGTAAGGTCATAAGCACAGAACTTTTTCCTGTATCCATATTTCTGTATCTACACACACAGTCAGATGCTGATGATGGTTTATAGCATGGGATTCTAGACATACACTCAGGTTCATTTAACAGTGAGTGTATAAAAGATATTCTTACAAATACTGTTGAATTCATAAATTCATAAATAATATAAATACAAAACAATCTGTAGGCTAGTGCCACAATTGGAATTTTCTCTGCTGGTTGAAATTCTGTGTCTGTAGTCTTTAAGATAACAAAAAAAAGTTATACCAATATTCATTGAGGTCATCACCCAATTACAAAGTGACAGCTAGGTAAGTACAATAATGACCAAATGAAACCTGTAGCCCTTTATTGCATTGCATTCAGTGTCAGCCTAAATAGGTAACTAAAAGAGGACTGAAGACCAAGAGCTGAGTACTCAGATATATGTTGGGCATATTAGTTCTCGCAGCATGTAAAATAAAGGTATGAAATTTGACAGTAACAGAACCCAATGCCATTTGTGGTGTTCTTAAAATGCAGAATTACCCTTGTGCAGTGGTCCCAATTCAATCAATAAACTAGAATCCAATAAAAATAAAGAAACCTGAAACAGACATCATAATCAACTAAATACAGAGACGACAACAAAATGATTTAGCTTTGATGGAGCATTTGGTAAAGACTTTCCATTTCTGGATCTATACAAATGACTTCAATAATAGAAGCACTTGTGCAATGCAGAAAATGGGTTATTTTTCCCTCCTTCTCAACACATAACCTTTACATTACTGGTTTTATGTTGATCACATAAATCATTGGACAGCACAAAGCGGATTTCTGTTTTAGAAAGGAAAATGTGAAGAGTGTTTAAATGTTCTCTTTTAAATGAACGGGCTTAGATAATTTATATCTTATACCCATTACTCAGATGTATGTGTGTATATATTGAATGATATTTTCCACCAGTGGAAACTTATTTGGCTGAAGGAAACTGGTAATAGTTTACTAAAATAATTGTGCAACTTTTCAAATGGATATCGTTTTAGTTATGTACTCCATGTTGCATAGTGGCATATAGGAATGACAGGCACAATTAGAGCCTTTTTCATGAGCAATAGCCTGACTGAAGTCACTAAAGAAAAATGGCGCACAGAGATCTTACCCATTAGACATGATTTTAAAAGATAAACACAGAAAATGATGTGTATGATTTTTCTATATGTTCCATTGTGGCTGTAGAACAAGCAGTTGCATAAAATCATAACGGCAATCTGAACCCCACACAATCATGGGGTGTGAACCTGCTGCCTCTGCAAATGCAACACCTATTAATGGTCTGTTAGGTTTGCAGTTACTGAATAGTATTGTGTTAATACATAAAATAATAAACTTGTTGTCCATTATTTACCCACAATATGATGCTCCTCAATGAAAACCTGAAATTGTTACTAATGTAATATGTTAATTAACAACTAATTATGAATTATTATTATTTATTGTGGACATTACAAGCCCACATTATGTGTTCCTGAATATTAACAGTTATTTTTACATGTACAATAATTATTGCCTGTAATTATTACAGTCCTGTTGCAGTAACCACATTTCAGTATAGCTCCCCATAGACGCAACGATCTTTCCCTGCCGAACGACCGATATTAGGGAAGTCCGACCAATCTGTCAAATTATCGTGCGGTTAGTGGGATACAAACGATCGTTCATCTTACGATTTTTCGTCCGACATCGGTCTGATGATTGATCGGCCAGGTTAGAAAATCTTTATCGGTCCCCATGCAATCTACCTATGTTTGCAGGGCCAAGCAGGCTGGGATCCTTCAGTTTTGCTGGCAATATCGCCTGAAATTGTCTTTTTAGTTGTTGACACATCAGACATTTAAACGATCGTTTTGAGACAATCGTGGTCTCGCGATAACAATTGGATCTTTTCAAAAATCTTTACGTCTATGGCCATCTTATGGACTGAGGTCTGCTTGGGAAACTGAAATACTTATTTGCAGATGGTGGCATTTTGTTGACAGATACTTGGGGTTAGTCCACACCCGGCGATTCTGGTAGATTAGTCGCCTTGTGACTAATCACCTCTTGTTTTGGGCTACTAATCTCCCTGAATCACTTAACCCTGTCTAGCGCTGTCTTAAATGAAAAGTCACCTTCAGTAATTTACCGCAGGTGACTTTTCATTTTAGTCGCCAGACTAATCTTCCAGAATCGCCGGGTGTGGACTAACCCCAAGTATCTGTCAACAAAATGCCACCAGGGAATGTTTCCGGTTTTCAAAACTAGGTGTGGACTAACCCTTAAAGGGGTAGTTCAATAAATAGGGCTTGTGCTCAACACACTTTTTATACAGTTTTATTTATTTCATGAGCTAAACAGGACAATTAAAACTACTCCATGTTTGGTTCCCACAAGGCAGATAATTCCAGTACTAGTGCCAGATAATCCCCTGCATAATGGACTTCTGATTATCTGTCAACTGTCTGCAAACCAACAAATGGAGGGGGCTATTTATACAGAACCATTTTTCTCTAGTTATACCTGTTTTGCTCATGTGTCCAGGTGTATACCAGCGCTACAAAATATGTTGGCGCTATAGAAATACATATTATTATTATTATTATTATTAATAATAATAATACTGCCCATTTTTGTTAATAGAAATAAAAATATAATCCTATGCCTGGAATATATGGAGAGATAGTGACTATTAATAATGTAGTTCTCATTTCTTATCAGTATTCAAAAATATCCACAGCCACATGGATTTGCTTTGGGACCTGGGGTTTTCTGAATAACAGATGTTTGTGTAAATTGGATCTTCATGCCTTAAGTGTACTAGAAAAACATGTGAATGGGCTGGTTCTGCTCTTCCAATAAGGATTGATTATATCTTAGTTTGGATCAAGGTACAAGTTACTGTTTTATTATTACAGAGAGAAAAAAAAGGAAATACTTTTTAAAATGTTGGATCATATGGATAAAACGGAGTCTATGGGAGACAGCCTTTCTGTAATTCAGAGCTTCCTGGATAATGGGTTTCTAGATATCAGATATCATACCTGTATAGTGTTACTTTTTCATGCAGTGCTGTACTCTTCTATGATAGGGAGCAAGCATACTGACATGAGACAGAAATAAACACATCTGGTTCATACTGGGCAAAATAGCCCTTATGCAGTAACCCATAGCAATTAATCAGTGATTGGCTTTCATTATTCTATGCACAGTACACATAAGAAAGATAATTTCTGTTATGTTACTGTATTGAGGTAAATTTGTCCAGTGTTGGTAAATGATCAACACAGATTCATATTATTAAAACTTCAGTAATGCCGCACAAGGAGGCAGATCTCCCCTAATTAACCCAGCTTCATGCCACTGCCTATTCATGTCTTGGTAGCTAGACCCAATGTTGATCCTGATGAATGCCATGGCTCAGTAGAACACCTGGTTAAATACTGCTTCTAATTCTTAAACCTGCTGTATCTCAAAATCCCCTTGGAAAGTAGAGGGTTTCCAGAACAAGACTGCTGCTGGTTATGGAATGTAGAGAATGTGGTGGAAATAAACCTGCTGAAAACTTTAAAAGACACACACTGACTGAGTACAAAAGGAGGAAGGAAGATGACAATCAGTTTGCAGCATGGTTCTACGTGAAGTTTCTTTGCTCTTCTAAGAATAAATTTGAAGGCATTTTGTTCAGGAAGTCATATGGACTCCCATGCATTGCCTAGCTAGGTAATTGTTCTTGATACAGTAATCCGACAGGTGCAGTTCCTTTTTGGACAAGTTAAAGCTATTGTCTGCTGGAAAAAGTGTTCAGTCCTTGTCATACAATAAAAAGAGTGTCCAGACTGGAAGATTAAATAAAAAAACAAAACAAAACAAAAAGGTCCATTAAAGATATCAGTTAACGGCAAGTTAAAGCTATTCTCTGAGTTGAATTCCAGTATGTTTCATTAATCCAAATAAACACAATGTGATTTTATCTGTAACTAAATAGATTAACTGTGCGTTTGTCCATCTCGTTCTCTGGAGACTTTTTCCAATGTTGGTGGTAAACTCATTTATGCCAACAGGTTGAATTGTTACATTGTTATACAAATGTTAACTGTACAATGGTAACATTCAGATCTGATATATAAATGAGTTAGTATATGAATATCTACCAGCGAGGATGTGAAGTATGTGCCATGGTTCATTTTGGTGAATTCTTTTGCAATCTCTTTCCCTAACTTAATTAAATGGATATGATTTAAATGTATTTTTTACTATTTTATTTTAATTATCATATAATTAAATTCTAAATAGAATGTCGCTGAGGCTCAATTAGTAACACAGGGCTACTCAACACTGGTGCCATAACCCATAACAACCTGATATTTGCAGTCTTTAAATTTGAGCCCAAGATTCACTTGACATCATTGTTTCAGGTCACATGTGGTGCTTTCCAATTTACCCAACGGCTGTGCTGTGGTCACCAGTGGAAACTGCTGGTTTAACTTCACTGGTGAAAGTGATCATGAGTTGGGATTGTAGTAGGCCAGTATTTCTGGATGCAACCATGGGGCAGTCAAGCCACATATTTTTATTGACTTTATTATGGTATTTAAAAGTTGTCAGCATGCCCCTCTGGTTCTATTGCTTTAATTCTTGATGCACTTATTATAAATGAGATTAGAAGGGTCATTCCTTACCTTCCACACTTAAAGGAGAAGTAAAGCTTGACCAAAGAAGTAGGGCAGAAATGTTATACATATTTTTTGGATTCAGTACCAGCCCAATGCAATGAGTACCATTTACCAGTAAAGATCTGTGTCTCCCCAGTAGATGCCCCAGTAGCTCCCCATCTTATTTTCTGCTGATTCACTGATTCACATGCTCTGTGCTGCTGTCACTTACTGAGCTTAGGGACCGACTCATAGAATAGACAACATAAGGCTGTGGCTGATTAGTAAATAATTATTGGTACATGGCAGCTCAGAAACCAGCACAATAAGAATCATAATTTAATAATCAGCCCTGTAGCATCAGTTTATATGACAGACAAACCTAATTTTCTGCTTCATGATTTGATACAGCCCCCTAAGCTTAGCTTCTCAGAGCCCACTGAACACGTACATGTTGCAGACGCTCCTAGCAAAATTCAAGATGGGAAACTCTTGTGACAAATTAGAAGGCCTAGATCATTACTACTATAGAAATGCTGAATCTGTAGACTTGTTCAATAAGTTCAATATATGAAATATGCCATTCATATACATTTTTAGGGTTTAGTTCTTCTTCTAAGAAATAGTTCAGTGTAGATCTAAAAACTGGGTAAATAGATAGGTTGTGCAATATAAAAAATGTTTCTAATATAGTTAGTTAGCCAAAAATGTAATGTATAAAGGCTGGAGTGACTGGATGTCTAACAGAACAGAACTTCCTACTTGGGACATAACTGCTCAGTGAGTTTGCAGTTTATCCTCAGCATTCAGCTCTGATTCAAAAGCAACAGTTAAGACCCATGTGCCCCCTCTCAAGTCTCTGATTGGTCAATGGAAATCAAGAGAGCTGCAAAGCAGGAAGTAGTGTTCTGTTCTGTTAGACATCCAGTCACTCCTGCCTTTATACATTACATTTTTGGCTAACTAACAATATTAGATACATTTTATATATATATATATATATATATATATTTAAAAATTTTTAATTTACACTGAACAATTCCTTTAGGATGACCTTATAAAGGCTGATATTGACTGCTGAATTGTCTTTCTTGACCCAGTTTGACAGTGCACTACGGACTAAATATATGTAATAACGGCCTCTTTGATTGCTAAGAAGGTGGAAAATCCCACTACATAAGATGTGTCTGCATGGACCTCGCATAATTTGACCAGGGCCAGAAATCAGATCAGTCTCATTTGGTTCATCACCTGATTGACCATATTAGGCAAATATTTATGAATTATCATGTCAGTTTATGTGCAACTTTATTGAAAACCTTAAAAAAATTGGTGCAACTTTTGATTTTTAGACATTTATAAAGTTTGCGCACAGCATAATTGTTTTGTGTTTTGTTTTGCCCATGGTTTTTGTGAATGCTAAAATATATGCCCGTCTTTCCAGTTTTTGCAACTAAATTTTCGCAAATGGCTCGAACACAAGCCAGTACAAGTCTTTGCGAGGTTGTTGTGTGTGAAAATAGCGTTGACAGTAACTTAAATACTCAATTTGCAAAACTGATTTGAGAATATTTTCTCCGCCACCACAGTTGTGTGCACATAAATATTCGCAATTAGCGATTTTTAAAATAGACATTCACAATGTGAAAAACAAATTCACAAATCTGTTTGCACACTCTTATTCAGCTTTATAAATATTACCAGGAACAGGGCAAATATATTCACTTTGTGAAAGACTGCCCTGCGCAAAGTTTATAAATGAGCCCCACTGTATGCTTCTGGCATTAAAACGGAATTTTTAAGTATATCACTGCAAAATCAACATATTTTATTCTAGAACAATCTAGATAATATGGCATTTCTTTTTAAAATATTAACTAGGCAAATAAAATAACTACATTTCCAAGTAATAATTAGATGACAGGCCAGTGTGAACCAGGACCAGAAGTTTGTCTTATTACATCTACCTAGACCATATATTTGCCCTTGACATTACATTACCCAATAATCTGTTATAAGGGGGAATGTAATTAAAAATCGCAAATTTTATTTAAAATGGCGTTTTTGCGAATGTTTAGTGCTGCTCGCAATTTTCATTGGAGATTATTAAATAGCTAAGAAAAAGTTAGTGTTAACAGCTGCTCTGGAGTCAGTAAATATTTTGTTGCAAAATATGCTTTGCGATTGAGAAATTTTATTGCATACATTGTGAATGTTCACAAACTTGGCTTACATTCGTAATTTGTGAATGATTTTTGAACTAACAAAACATATTACATTCCCCCAATAATCATTCATTCATGAGCAAGCAAATTCATTTTTTCAGGTGGCCACTGGGGGCACCATTGTATTAGAGCTACAACAAGCAGTACAATAAGCCCTATCGTTTTCAATATGCAGATAAATAAAATTTACAGTACAAAAACAATGCCTTCATTTTTTTCTTCATTCCTAGAAACAAAATAAATGGTAAACAAATAAATGGTACCGTATAGAATTTATTTTTCAGTGTATATTTTTAGGGTATTGATTAGACAGTGGCTAATTTAATACTGCTTTATATTTGCAGATGTTGGCATTCTTGCAGACTAGCATTCTAAAAGCAGTTACAAATATTTCCACCCAAATGAAAAGACGTTCCTGGATGATAGATCAGGGCTTTGTAGCAGGCACAGAATACTGACGTTTTTCTTGTGGAAAAAAAATGCTCAGATATTGAATTCATGCAACAAGCAACAGTCATTGGCTTTCAACTTATACTGTGAATTTTGTTTCAGGGATTGGCAGTCTGGGCCATTCTTGAGTATCTGGAAAGATGCCACAAACTGGAATTACTGAACAATTGCACTGTGAAACTTAAGATAACAGTTTGTTTCACATGGTGGAATTGCTTTGTGGTGCAATAAAATTATCTGTTCAGATCTAGATTAATGTTATGTGAGGGGGAAAACTGATTTTATCTGACTGACTATAATAAAAGAGGCAAGGTTTATAATGAATCCTCCAGTGTACCACTGAACATTATAATCTGGGGAACCAGATGCAGCTGTTGTATTGATGTAAGATAAATAACTGCAGAAATGGAAACGTGGCAGTGCTTCTATATATTATTCAGTCTACTGAGCTGAAATCAGTATGGCAAATCGAACACAAGCTACTGGTGGGATTTTCTTGAGTTTTTTTGTGAACCACATATTGCTCTGCTCATTGACACATGGGGCCAGATTTACTAAGTGTCGAAGTGAAATCCAGGGAATTTTCACAGTAAAAAAATGCGCAGTAATTTTTTGGATACTTCAACCATCGAATAGGTTACTACGACTTCGACTTCTACTTCGATTCAAAGTAAAATCGTTTGATTGTTCGACCATTTGATAATGGAAATACTGTCTTTTTAAAAAAACTTCGACTTCAATACTTTGCCAAATGAAACCTGCGGAAGTCCTATGTTAGCCTATGGGGACTTTTTTTTTTTGTCGAAGTAAAATTATTCGATCGTAAGCGAAAAACGTTCGAATCGATTTAATCGTCTAATTGATTTTACTTCGACCTCAGGATAGCCAATTTTTTTGAAAAAAACCTATATTCGAAGTCGAAGTATTTCAATTTGATGGTTCAATTTCAAAGCATTTTCCACTTCAAAATTCGACCCTTAGTAAATCAGCCCCATGTTTTAACTGAATCAGCAATGTCAAGTAAGGGGCAAATGGAAAATGGATCCTTTTGCAGTCTTTGTGCAATTAATATAGCTTACTAATAGCGATGGCCAAATTTATTCACCAGGGTTGAATTGGCTGTGAATTTCCATGTTTTGGCACCGGCGTGAATTTGCCATGAAAATTCGCCTGCGTCAAAGTTTTCGATGCCTGTGTCAAATGTGTTTGACGCCTGTGACAAAGTCGGCACCGCCAACAATTTTGACGCTGGCGGCAACTATGAATTGTTGTGTCAAACTGTGAAACTGGACAAATTCACCCATCATTACTTAGTAATATTCATTTATAATTATCTTAGTCTCCTTTATAAACAATCAACAAAGCAAAGCTTGTTCACAGGACAGTCATTAATGGAGCCCCAGAATGGTGGAGCTCACTGGGATGAGGTGTAACATATTAGTTTTCTTTTCATTTATGATCTAGCCTTTATAACTTTAAACTGTGTCTTTATGCTAAATACACAGCCCACCCTTGATCAATTGGGTATTAATGATCAGCAGGCAGTGTGATTGGCTCCTTCCTTACATTCGTGGTCCTGATCAAAATCTATTTCTGTCCATATCCATACATGAGATAAAGTTTTGGTTGAACATAATCCAATTAATCTCCAACTGTCTCATGGCTTGCTTTCCATAATAAAATAAACCTATATATTTATTATAAATAAGCAAAGGGGTTTCCAGTTCTACCCCAACTTATGTCATTATGTCTTAATTAACACTTGGCTTGGGACTGGCTAAAAAAGATAGAAACAGATTATGGTATTTTTGTACTTTAACAGATGGTGTGACATTTCTACAAAATATTTTAGTAAACAGGAAAAAGGATTACTATGTGCCTAACCATTGTCCATATTAATGCATTTTTGTATTGTGCTGTCAACAGCTGAATATCATGGTGCATAAAATAGTCATTTTTTGCCAAAAGGATATTAAAAGTCATATTTTGCATATTTAGGCCTGATACAACACTACATTACCATTGGAACTGCCATGAAGGCTGTCATCTTAAAGCCTGAAGCACTTACACATCCTTAATTGTATTAGATGTTTGTAAGATAGGCTTCATATCTAAAGGTGGCCATAGAAACACTGATATTATTGTACTAACTATCTTTCATATGATAATCAGTGTGTGTGTGGGAGACAAGGCAACCAATATCAGTAAAAGGCCTGGGATATCATCTTGTCGATCGCCAGGACTGAGAATGTTGATGGTGCACATTTGAAGGTGCCAGAACATCAGCAGTTAATGCTGCATCATCAGCCAGAGCTAAAGAATTATCGTTAGTAGAGTGGATGAAAGATCTTTTGTAAGACCAATTGTTGTGGGAAAGATCGTAATTGTAGCATGTATAGCCACCTTAATTAAGTCAAGTCAAGTAAGTCCGGTGGCCAAATAAACATTTTGAAGGGATACTAAGAATATTTTTAAAGTTATACATGCTATCTTTTAAGATTCTACTTCCCCAAAACATCTGATTTTTAGCTTTACAGCCACTCAAACTCCAGGGTGCTTGTCCTAAATTCTGGGCTGTCCCACATAAAGGAAATATCTTGAGAGAAAGGATACAGCGAGGAAGGTTAATGATGTTTTTTTCTAATAATGATTTTACTATTGAAGTATGTAATATATTATTAGTTACTGAACGACTTCCCCCAGTAGTTCAGTTTGTACAAAGGTAGCAAAAATATTTTCATACCTGCTCCCTTCCCTACCTGTGCAAACATTTATTGCAGTTATGCAGCTTTTGTTGTAGTTTTTATGTGAATTAGTGCCATTCATCAAATATACTTTCATCCACTCCTTGCACTAGCATATTGACATCCCGATTTTTAATGCAGTTGAGTCCAATTGAACTTGTTTTAATGCATCAGTTGCTATTGCATCAGGCTGCAATTACACTGGAATTGTGGGAAATAATACTACATTAAGGATATAAAAACATGGGGACTTGCACCTGAAATTGCACAGCATTGAATGGTTGTAGCTCCACGGTTCCCTTGCGTCAGTAGGTGCGCTATGCATGGTTCAGCCGGACAAACTGGTGGGCATCTCTGACAAGTTCAGGGAGCAACTTATATATATATCCATACACACACACATTTGCATTTCTTTTTAGATGATTTCAGTTCATTGATGTAGCAAGCCATGTGACGTCCTTTTGGCCAAAGTTTTTATGAATGTTTTTCTGTGATACAGATCTAAGGAAAGCCATTATTAAATATTTTTGGAAGTTTACTAAAATTATAAGCCTTAATCCTTTCTCTTCAAGTAACAATCAGAACTCATTGAAGGGTTTCTGCCATGGGAAAACGAGCAGTTAATAGTGCTCCTCCAGCAGAATCCTGCATTGATATCCCTTTCCAGACAAGCAAATAGTTTTTCATATTTAATTTTGAAATCTGACATTGGGCTAGACATGTTGTGTGCTTTATAATTGGCCTCAATCCTGTGCTATGATAAACTTCAGTCACTGAAGTGATATAATCCTCCTCCCTTTCCCCCAGCAGCCCATTAGCAGATCAATTGAAAGGTAACTGGATGACAGCTACCTGCATTGCTACAAATTAGAGTCCTGCGCGGGTCCATTTTTTGACCCGAACCCGACTCGTACCCGCAACCCGAACCCGCGACCCGCATTCTTACCCGCTTGGACCCGCGACCCGAACCGTACCCGCAACCCGTGATCCGCAACCCGGACCCGCGACCTGCTGACCATCAAGAATCAGGAAGTGCTGTCATCATAAACAGGAAGTGACATCATCGGAAGTAGCCAGGATCAGGAAAAAAAGGAGTAAAACAGGAAGTGCTGTCATTGTAAACCGGATCCCGCCAACCTGCAGAACCACCGGCCCGCTTCTATACTCGCACCCAGAAATTCTACGAGCAACCCGCAGGGTACCGCGGGATTTCGCGGGTAACCCGCGGCTACCCGACCCGCTGCAGGACTCTACTACAAATGCCCCCATGCCCCACCTAGTGGTAGATATGAGACAGCATTCAATAGTAAAAATTCCAAGTCCCATTAGCCAGTCACAAAGCTGGAGAAACAACAGCTTACAGTATCTGAATGCAGTTCCATTGTGAAGTGTTGGCTCCTTTTGAAAGCACATGAGCAGGCGCAATAATCTGAGATGACTGCCTACATACCAATATTACAACTTAAAAAATACATTTATTGGTTTAAAAATACATTTTTAAATGGTAGGATAAATTACTTTAACGTAACATAACTGTGTAATTTAGTAACACAAAATATACCATAAAAATCATGACAAAACCCATTTAAATGTTTCTCCTTCTACCACATAAACATCATAGAGACGTGCTTGCCATTAGTGCTATTGCACCAAAGGGTTAAATGGCAAGATTTGCTTTTAATGTGCAGATGGTACTTGTTGTGCCTGAAATGTTCAGGAAAAATCACTTGATTGTTATACAATAAAAATAAAGTTTTTTCCTAGGTGGGTGAATAGAAGTCATGTAGCAGTGAAAACAAACATTGCTGCTTCAAGGTACAGAGCATTTGTCCTATTAACCCAGGAGCAGTAATTATGGAAAATTATCCACTGGAAAAAAAATTCATTGGGAACATAAATGTCTTCTAAAACACTTAAAGACAAAAGGAAGTGCTTAACAATAGGCTAAGGGAGATGCATTTCCTCGGGGTCCATGGAACATGGCACTGTCCATTTGATGAGTAGTGAGATGGAGCAAAGTCTTTGATGAGCCAGCTCTTGCTTCCTGATATTGTGAACCTCTTGACAAACACTGAAAATAAAAGCCAGAACTCTCTCAGATCATTAGTGCATTCTATGCTGAAATACCTCCATCTCAGGATGTGCTGTGGATCCTGTTTTGTATAAGGGTCTTAACCGTACCTTTAAAATAATATTGAAATTCTGTGTAAAAGACACAATAAGCGATTTGTAATAAGAAGTCTTTATTGCACCATGAATTTTGCATGCAGCTGACTTGCAGTCCAAAGTAATCTTAGTGAGCTGACTATGAAACTTTCTTTCCGTGATCATGGGTGCCTCTTCACTATTGGAAGCAGTCTCAAGAGTCTATCTTCATAGTAGAAATCCAGCATTTATCAAAGTGAATACTCCACCTGTATATGTTCGGAATCTGTTATTCGGCAACCCATTATCTGGCAAAGCTCCATATTACAGGAAGGTCACCTTCCATAGACTCTATTTTAAACAAAGGATTCGTATTTTTAAAGTGGACCTGTTACCTAGACACAAAGAGCTGTATCATAAAAGTCCTTTTCAAATTAACCATAAATCAAAAAAAATTTTTATTAAAGCGTTCATAGCTGTTGTAAACTCATTTGAAAATCTCAGCTGTCAATCAAATATTGCCTGCTGCCCCTCTATGCCTTAAGCTGGCCATAGATGCAGAGATCTGCTCACCAAACGAGCGGACCTCTCCCCGTTATGCCCACATTGAAGTGGGCGATATCACGCAAGGGCCCAACGATCTGATCATAACGCATCCAAAACGGGCGCAGACAGGATTTTTTAACCTGCCTGATCGAGATCTGGTCGACTTCGGACAGATATTGAATGGGGTAGCCCATCGGATGGCATCACACATGGGCCAATAAGCTGGCGACTCTGTTGGCCATATATATTGGTCTGTGTATGGGGGCTTAAGACATAGAGGCAGGGGAAGCAATTACTTTCACTTTCCATTCAGCACTTACTAGATGTCACTGCTCTCCACACATTCCCCCCTCTCTATTTACCATTTCATTGTGTAGCCAGTGCATGGGGATGGACATCAGGTTCCCCATTCTGGTGCACAATAACGATTTTGAGATGATACAAGGCTTGTCTTAATAACCGTGTTCTCAAAATTGCTCCTGCCTGCTTGCTAGAATTATGAATTCCCAGACCGAAGGAAACAAGATTTTGTATGACTAATGTGATAAAATACGATATGGAATACATTTTTTTTGATTGGCAGGTCCACTTTAAAAATTATTTCATTTTCCTCTATATAAATAGAAGAGTACATTGTACTCTTCTATTATACCTTCTATTTTTATTATGTACATGAGCATTCTGGAGAACAGGTCCCATATCTGTACTGCATATTCAACCTGCATTTCATTTGTACTTTTGCATCCTTAGGGCAGCTCACAGGGCAGTTAACATATGCAGTAGGAAAAGAGGCCGACCAAGACCTCTAAGATATGTTTCTATAGGGAGAGATGTGGTTCTTCATATTTACAGGACTGTAATCATTCTGAGCTGGTACCATAATCCATCTACATAAATCACATTATTTCTAGCCTAATCTTTAACAAACATTAGTTGCCCTTTAACTTTCAAAGTGATCCCTTATAAAACAGCTCATTGATTAAGACGTCCCTTTAACTGGTAGATTACTGCTCCAGTGCTCAGTGCTGACATCATTCAATCCTACCTTAGGACTACGCCAGTGTGGATTAATCTTTCTTAGGACAAAAATGATAAATGAGCCTGATTACCTTTCTTTGTGTGAATAGTTTTCCCAGTTGGAAGCAGAATTTATTGGTAAACAAAGCAAGGTTTTTTGTATATTCCCTTAGGTTTTTCTTGATTTTTTTTTTCAAGAAATTTGTTTTGCCACAAATGAAATGAAAAAAAAAAAAAACAAAGTAAGATTAACAGGAATAAAACAGCACATTAATCAGATTTAATTAGGTTTGTAATGCATCAAACCTTTACTCTGGGAGTTTTATGGGCTTTGGTTTCAATTGCTTGTGCTCTGTAGCATATGCCCTTCTCAGACACGTGTGATTCGTAGCCTCCAGCAGCATATGGTAGGAAAAGAGCCTCTCAATTTATATTGAAAATAAAGGGCAGTTTAAACCCCCATGGAATTGTTATCCTTTGGCAGGCAGCTAGGCCAGGAGCTGAGTCCCTGTCATTGTGCCAGTCGTCATGAAGCTTTTTTTTACATTTGTTTGGGGACGGCAGGGTGTTTGTGTCTGCATGTAATTGTCAGAAGAAATACAGCCTTTGTGGATCTTGTACTTAAGGTCAGTTGTGAGTTAATAGATTTTTATCTTTATGTTATATAAGTCTGATTACACATGAGAGCTTGTCTGGTGCTCGGATTAGTTTGTGGTGATAAATACAACACTTTCTTTTCCCATAATCACAGTCTATACACTTGGGCATTGTAGGAATGGTTATGTGCTGGTAGCAATAAGTAATCAGATAGAATGCTTGATAGTTATATCAATGGGGTTATTAGAAGCCTCTGGACCCCACAGAGCATTATTTGTTTCCTCCTTGTCCCCCCCTACCCTGTGTTTGTGGGATTTTTCTATGGCTCCATAATGATTTATATTTTGCAATACAAAATCTAATTATCTAATTTTTTCACAGTGTAGCATTCCCCCTCCTCCAAAATTCCATCTTAAATGCATCCATCACGACTTCTGGGTGATTCTGCAACATGAGTGCTAATTAACATGCATATTCCTTAAAGGGATACTGTCATGGAAAAATATATTTTTTTCAAAATGCATCAGCTTAATTTCCCAGCTGCCCCAAGTCATGTGACTTGTGCTCTAATAAACTTCAAACACTCTTTACTAGTGATGGGCGAATTTATTGGCCAGGTACGAATTCGCGGCGAACTCCCGCGATTCGCCGCTGGCGAATAAATTCGCGAAAAATTTGCCAGCAAAAATTCGCCAAAAAAACGAGTCGTGCTTCGTTTTTGACGCGATGCATCAAAAAACGACGAGCGACTCGTTTCGCAAATTTTTTTGCCAATTTGCGAATTTCACTGGAAATTCGCGAATTTTTCTGCGAAACGAAATGGGTGAGATTCGCCCATCACTACTCTTTACTGCTGTACTGCAAATTGGAGTGAAATCGCCCCTCCTGTTTCCCCCCCCCAGCAGCCTAACAACAGAACAATGGGGAGGTAACCAGATAACAGCTCCCTAACACAAGATAACAGCTGCCTGGTAGATCTAAGAAAAGCACTCAATAGTAAAAACCCATGTGCCACTGCATTACAATCAGTTACATTGAGAAGGAAAAACAACAGCCTGCCAGAATGCAGTTCCCTCCTAAAGTGCTGGCACATGTCACATGACCAGGGGCAGCTGAGAAATTGACAAAATGTCTATCCCCATGTCAGATTTTAAAACTGAATATAAAAAAATCTGTTTGCTCTTTTTAGAAATGGATTTCAGTGCAGAAGTCTGCTGGAGCAGCACTATTAACTGATGCATTTTTCCATGACAGTTTCCCTTTAAAATTATTTGCAAATTTGGGCAACATGTTTACAGTAGAGATAGTGACACTACTTGCATGTTGATACTCTTTGCATTATAATGCCATTAGTGTCTGATTTGCTTGGCACAAGTCACAAGTGGAACACATCCAAACTGGAAATAATTCCAGGGTCCCCTTGTGTCAATTCTTGCACTTGTACATAATTCATTAGAGGCTGGGTGGGGGTATTGGCCAATAAACCATAGATACCTCTGTAAAGTAAAGAGAAAATAAATATCTTTTGGAATTCCAGTGTAAATATCTTGAAGCTCTGGGGTCCTGGCTTGAAAGGGTTTACTTCCACATTTTAAAAAAACATACAGGAAGGTTAGCTGACACTCATAAAACTGCCCCTAGTATGTATAATAGATTATAAGATCCATTGGGGTGGAGACTGATGGGAATGATACATAAAAGCTGTAATGGCACTGCAGAGGTGCTATATAAGAACAGTATAATAATAATAATGAAAACACCATGTCACGGGCTTTAATATATGCATGCTTCATCTTAATCTTGTGTGTTGCACCTGTTATATCCTTAAGTGTCTGTAAGATTTCACACTGGAAAGTCTTTGGGAGAGAGCATGTAATGTAACCTCTCTAATTACCTAGCCCTAGATTGTGTCACAGCTGAGCATGCTGGGGGCTGAAGCAATGAGAGCTGGAACACAATGAAATGTGTGGGCGACAGAAGGCTGAAGGATGGGAAAGCCCGTGCCAACAAAACCATTTTAGGTAAAACATTGTTAGCTGTAAAACACTGGCACTAAATCCCCACTGTGATGATATGCTATTTTTATTTAAACAGGTACATTGCCAGGAACAGTTGGAAATCTAGCAAGGTATACAGTATAGAGAGGGCAGTGAGAGATGACCATAGAGAAGAATGATAGGTTTTGTGTCTTTCATGCATAATAAATAATTAATTGAACGCCAGCGCTGAGGATTGTGATAGGCTTGTCACGCACAGGATCCGCGTAGGGACACTTTTGGGTCAAGTTGACTGGTAGGCTTC
>CM044440.1:96096501-96108973 GCA_024363595.1 Xenopus borealis
CTATCCTCCTACCCTACATAGACCCCCCTCCCTGCTCCTCCAAACCTAGCTACTAGTAAATGCCCCTAACCTAACTCTTTACTTGCCCCTCGTTGCAGATTCAGGACATTGGAGTTCACAGCACCATCTTCTTCTCTTCCGTAAACTTCAGGTCTTCTTCTGGCGATTCTGCAATTTCAATGGCTTTCCATGACATTCACAGTTGTTTAGTATTGCGCCAACTGCGGATGCGCCGAGAACGCAGCTCTGTTTCTGAAGAAGAAGATGGTGCCAGTGAATGCAATGAGGGGCAAGTAAAGAGTCAGGCATTTACCCAGGTTTACACATGGGGGCTGGGGGGTCTATGCAGGGTAAGGGATTTTCATTAAAAGGGTTTGGTTCTCCTTTAACTGCATTGGGGTTTTTGTTTTCCTCTGAAACATTGTGTTTTCTGACCAGAAAAAAATGGGTCTTTAATAAATAACCCCCCTAAATGTGTCATCCATTATTTATTGATTGGTGAGAGCAGTGGGGACATAGCTAAAACTTTATTTTTGGTAAGCTTCATCAATCACATGTGTGACCCATGAATCCTAAACCCCATTCACCTGCTCCCACTACTACACAGAGCGAGGTGTCTGGGTCTTATCTTTGCTCTTCAGTGGCACGTAATACTTTGAGTAGAAATACAGCAGGATAATTACAGGGTCAGACAATAAAAACAAACTTTGAGACAGAATTCCCAAGGATAGTTATTTTAGTATTGCTGTTTGTAGCATTTAGCTCAATTATTTTATTTTTTGGATTGCCTTCTACAAACCTCAGGTTGGCTCATTGACTATTAATAACAATATTTGAAATATCTACATAATCAAGCACAAAACACACCAGGTGGCTTTATATTCTTGGTTTCTAGGTCTCATGTGTCCTTAGCTCTATTACTCTTAAGCTGTAATACTGAAATGCATGAACTGCCCTCTCTTATTACTACTTCCAGACTAATTATTGGCCCCTTTACCATTTCATTAAACTGCCTGGTCCTCATGCTCATGCATGTGTTGGCTGTTTGTCTTTCTGAGTGCATTCAATACTACATAACAGTAACTAGATTTCTAATCTAATGTTATATATTTTTGAGTTTTGTTCCTTGTGTTTTAAGATTAAATAACTACAGTTAACTTTATTAAGTGCTGAGCTGAATTTGATCAAATATAAGGGAAGTGTTCATGACAACCTTAGTAAATCTTTAAATACTTTATCTTGCTTTGTAAAAAGTAAATCCTATTAAATGAAATAGACATTGGACATGCAGGTTCCAAAGGGATATCAGTGAGTTGTACATTATACATTTATTATCACTGGAACAGGCTCACAATTTTTTATTGGTTTGGGCATTTGCAGCAGCAGCCAGTGGATGGGAGTTTCAATAAACCAATATTTGTACTAAAAATAGCAGAATCTAGTAAATTAGATATCAATGATTCCAGAATATAAAGTAAAGGAATGGGTTTTATTTTGTTTAAAAATAAATGGCAAGCATATTTAAAGATAGAAAGCTCAAGGCAATAGTTATGGTAGCATATTATAACCAATGGAAACATATACAGTACACTGTTATAAACAACACACCATTTGTTAGCTGTATAGTACAAGCCTACATATTTGGCATAAGGGCATGGCAGTGATCTGTGTTCCCTATCATGTGATACCCACCTACAGCCTCAAATTTTTAAAGTTGGTTCTTAACCATATTGCTTCATTAATGGCAATACTGAGCCACTGGTGTCTGAAGTCCATTTAAAGTACTGGAAGTCAACAAGTGCATTTTTAGATGATTATGATAATTGGTCAGATTGGTCAAATTGTTGCTGAAAAATTCGGATTTTTGCTGAATTGAAAAAAACTTGAATTTAGCGTATTTAAAGGCCCCAGAAATCATCAAAAACTTGACTAATTTCACAAAAATATACTAAAAATGTTTATCAGTCTGGGCCCCAACATTTTCTCAGTCTACTTCCAATATTGTACACCTGATCCTATCTACCATACAACTATACAAAAAAAACAAAAACACATGTGTCCTTGGCTACTGAAAAAAGCATACCTCCCAACTGTTGATCTGTGAAAAGCGGGACAGTGCCACTTTTGACAGCTCAACCACAGTCATGGGTTTGTACTGGAAAGTCCCAATTTTCTCTGCACTGAACTGCTGAAAAAAGATACAATGTTTCTAACTTAATTGGCTTTTGGCAGAGAGCCCAGAACAGCCAGGAGGTGCAAATACGATAATACTTTGTAAGAATTTTGAGATAAACAAATAGGTAATTTTAACAATTTTGAAAACAGGTCCCTTGAGAGAAGTTAGACTCACAGATTAAAGGAAAAATTCAACCCCTTTTATTAAATACCCCTACCCCCCTACCCTAAATAGACCCCCCTCCTAGCCTACCTGTTACCCTGGGCAAATGCCCCTAACTTTTTTACTTACCCCTCCATGCAGATTCTGTCCTCGGGAGTTCACAGGCGCCATCTTCTTTTCTTAGGTATTCTTTGTTTAGTGAGAGTTTCAGTACATGCGAAGTTGGAATAATCTTCCGGTTTTGAATACTGCGCATGCACCAAAAGTCACGAAAGTTTTCAGCGCATGCTCCAACTACGCATGAGCTGAAACGCTGCTCTGATTCTGAAGAAGACCAAAGAAAAGAAGATGAAGCCCATGAACTCCCAAGCACAGAATCTGAGCAGAGGGGCAAGTAAAAAGTTAGGGGCATTTGCCCAGTGTACCAGGTAGGCTGGGGGGAGGAGGGGGGTCTATTTAGGATAGGAGAGTAGGGGTATTTAATGAATAGGGTTGAATTCTCCTTTAAACTGCAATTCACCTTCATTAGCAAAACTGTAATAACTGAGAAAAAAAAACACAGAAATATGTTCAAACTTTCATAACCTGCCAAATTTTGTAAAATGAACATGGCAATTAAGGGTTGAGGCCAAAAAATGGGCATGGTCAAAAAATATTCGCCACGCTCTTTTTAATTTCCAAAATGTTGGGAGGTATGATAAAGTATTTTGGAACTGTAGGTGTCTGCCTCCACTGTACACTAAAAGTGGCTTTTGTCATTGACCAAACTGTATTATCACACTGGATAAGAAAGTAATCAAGAGGTGGAAATAAACATTGAGCAAGGAACACAAGAGGGCTCTGGTGGATCACAATGTTGGGTGATCACAAGGTTGGGTGGATATCTCTATTGATTTTCATTGGGTTCATCTTGACCTTACAGGCACTGCTGGTTGACTGCATAAGGTCACACAGCACTGATAGTATCGCCCTGTGCCATGAAGTCAGTGATTATATCCTTCACTGGGAATATGCTGCAGATGAGATCAACCATAATGTCATTGCTAACATAAGAGTGACTGGCCATACATTAATTGCCATACCCTGAATGATCATGATACAGTGATCAGTGATTGGAGGCTGACAGGCAATTTAAGAGATTTTCTATCAGTTGGCACTGGCATGGCATCACCTTGGGCATTCACAAGTTTGCAATGTGTAAGAATTTTTTTTTTGCTGCCTATTATGTTGTCTGCCTCTCATGCCATATAATTACACCCGTTAATTGAAAAACTAGATGCTAGAGAGACATATTCCTAGAGTTAAATGTACTATGTGTGACAGCCCATTAATCTTTATAATAATATTTGAAATTCATACAAACTCTGAGGATAATTTCCCTGGCACATTTGGTGCACAAAGAGGCTCAGATTTGTTGTTTCATTTTAACCTGAGTAATCTGAAGTGAGAACTAGCACATTCTTGGCTTAAATCTCTAATGTTCTGCCTCCTGGATAGGCAAATAATTTTTTAAAAGTCAAGCTATTAGCCAAGAAAAATACTGTTATAATTTTGGATCTGACTGTGTAAATATATATCCTGAATTTAAGATGATTATTTGCAGAAAATAGTACACCTGATGTGTTGCTCAATTTCAGTATTTTTGGGAATGCATTTTAATTTACTCATACTGATATTTTGTATTCCCTTTTGGGTGTTATTTTCATTATTTGCTAATGCTTATTTTAGCTGCACATTTATTAATATTTGTGAATGAGGGCTGTCATTTTTGCACAAAGTCAGTTCTTTAAAGGGCCCAAATGCCAATTTGCCTCTAACTGCAAAAAATCAGTGTAAAAAAAAGATAGAAATAATACATCCAATTTTCTATGATACAGCAGGCCCAAAATGTGTTCTAAAGCTTCTGTGCCTTGATGTTTGAACTTGGTTCCTCTAACAAGTACTAGTATCCAATCTTTTATCCAGAATGTGCAGGACCTTGGCTTTTTCCCCATAAGGGATCTTTCTATAACTTGGATCACCATATCTTAAATCTACTAAAAAATCATTTAAAAATATATATTATAGTTTTATAATTTTCTCACTATCTATAACAATATTCTGTCCCATTGATCACGAATACTGTGTGAAACCTATTGTTTTCATCTCTGTAACATTTGGAACTATTAATTGAGTTGTTAACTGAAATTGCAGAAGGATTTTAATTTATCTTCCGGTTTCCCTGCTTTTGAATACTTTTTTCATTTACTCTACTTTGCAAATAAGAAACATCTTTCCTAAAGTTTTTTAATGGCTTTATCAGAGAAGATACCTGTGTCATTTCTAGGGTTACCACTTTTCCAGAAAAAAAATGCTCCCTATCATTTATGTTTTTCCCTATTAATAACATTGGCATCAAGCACCATTTTTACCAGCTAGGCTTTTAAAACGGATGGCTATGCTAGCCACTTCATCAGAACGTGTTTTACTGTTTTGAGTATTTGACAGCAGTGATCTGTGGGGGAGATACTGCTCTTTGATTTGTTCCAGGGCAGAAGAGAAATTGTTAAACCCAAAAGGCTGGCAAAATGAACAATTTGGCCCATATATTTCTGCATTTAATAAACATAGAGACCAATTCATCAAAGATCAACGTTTTTGTGGTTTTAGAGTTTTTTTGAAATCACAAATAGACTGACTTTCTCTAAAACTACAAATGTCATAAAATGTATTATTTAAACTGAAACAGCACAATCGTGAAAGCCGTGACTTTTCTGACTTGTCACATGATGACTTTTTCGTATAGTCACACAAAAAATCACATCAAAAACATCTGAAAACCTCAAAAAACATGAAGCAAAGAAAGATCTTCCAGTTGTAAAAAGGAAGGGACGTCCAGCATTGACTTCTACATGATTTACACAGGTTTTAGCTGGAGTATTTTCATATTTGCCGCATAATAAAAAATTGTGCTTTATTTCCCTGTGTCTTTTTTGGTTTTTGGCGACATTTTTTTGCACACATTTTTGTGATTTCCATTCAGGATATTGAGGGGGTTGACTGAAAACAAAACTGGCAGCACATCTTCTGAGCTCTGGTATATATGTGAGACATTATAGATCATGCACCATGCAGATCTGGTCTGTCTATATACAGAAAAAAAATATTCAGTCTAATTCCCCCCCTGATATTATATATCAGGAACAATATACTGCAAGAAATTCATTTAATTTATTCTTTTCTGAATCTATAGGGCTACTAATAGAACATAGTTACTAATTAAATAAGCTGTATTTATAAACTGTTTTTAGGTTTACTCACAAAGAATCTCAGTACCTGACAATGCCTCTTTTTAATATGACAATATATCGAAAGTCTTTTAGTCTTCATATTCTTGATTCCTTGATCAATGCACGTAAATGGAGCAAATCACAGGACACTGGCCACACATGAAAGATTGAAAAGCAATGGGTGCAAGCATTATGCAATCTATCTTACAGTAGCTTTTTCACTTCAGCTCAATTAATTCTTGCCTGACTGGTATAGAAATGCAATATAATATATGAAGCATACAGAGGTTTCTCTTATTTATGTCTACAACTTCATATATTTTTTTTTTTTCAAAACTTTCAGAAAGAATCAAGCACAAGAGTAAGTTTAGTTAGTAAGTTTAGTTTATGGCAAAGTATATGGAAGCAGAGGTCATTATTTTCAGCAAAGGTTTATTAGTTATACCTTTGTCAGTATAGTAATGGGGTGAAATAAGTTTGGAAAGAACACTAATACAGGTATGGAACTCATCATCTTGGGCCAAAGGTCAGCCTCATTAAGGAGTTAAAATGAAAACTTTCAGTGTGTTTAACACATTTCAGGCATTTTGAACATCCTCCTCCCCCAACTAAACTCGAAGGCCAACTAAAATAACCTGACAGTCAAACTAGATCAAGATGACAGGGCAGGTAAATGAATAAGATATTGATATATTTTTTTTAAAGCAGCACTTCATAACATGGAACTGATTTAAACTCCCAGAATGTTGTTTGCAAGGTCTACAGCCCCATTTCCTGAGGTTAAACATAAAATTTCCAAATGATGCAATTAAAACTTCTCCCAAATAGACCTCATGTTAGGAGGATCGTTTATGTGAAAGGATTGGGCTAGGACAAAAAATGTGTGGTTGAAATTCTATAACTTTTGTTAATACAGTGATTTCATGTAATGGACAGTTTCATGACCACACAGATGCCTTCATCAGAGGTGTCTATGTTATTTTACAGGTCTTGTATCCGGTGTGATTACCAGTACATATTTATGGAATGTTAGGGGCAGCTTCTAAGTGCTGATGTAATTATATATTATTATGATATGTGTGTGTTAGTTCATGCTCATGTATGCAATGTCAGTTTCCAAAAGCTTCCAACCTGAGTCAAGTATGTCCCAACCATCCCTGCTGTCTTAGTGTGAACTAAAAGCATATGCAATGAGTTGCTGTTACAAATACTCAGCACGGGGAGAGAAGTTACATTTCAGAAAGCTCTACACTTGAAGAAAAGTTGTTTTTTGCTGTCAGAGACTGGGCAAGTCTCAAACCCTGTGGAAATTCCATGCCAACTCTTGCTTTTGGGAATCCAACATTGTAAATCTTTCTAGACGTCTTCAGAACAGAGCAAAGTCAAGGCAAGAAGGCTTTTCCCCAATCTAAGGGACCTTTATTTATTTTATTATTAACAATATTTATAAAGTTTTTTAAACTAGTATAAATACACTACCAGTGGCATAACTAGATGTTACTGTGCCCCACAGCAAATTAACTTTAGGGCCCCCAACATATGCAGAAGTTATCCATTTTACTAGTATATGTTGAAATTGTTCATTAATTAGGGCATCATGGGGTCCCCTATACCTCTTGGGCCCCCCAGCAGCAGCCGCAGGGTCTGCTTCCTCTGTAGTTACCAACTAAAATCGGGTGCATGTATAAAGCTTTAGAAATGTGCAAAACTAAGGGGCAGATTTACTAAGGGTCGAAATTGTCACGGTCGGCACCCAAATACCAGAACAAGTGCCAAGCACCCTGGTCTCGGCTCGTGCTTCACCAGTAGTGTGACCGCCTTTGGCTTCGGGATTGCCCTCAGCTACTCAGATGCCACCTGTACTTAAACGAGAGGTGCAGGACAGGAGTTCTGGCCAGCAGTGGGGCACGACTGTAGATAGAGTCTTTTAAGGCCGATGGTCACGGTACAGATAGGAGTAGGCAATTTCATGGTCAAACAGGCTGGGTCAAGGCAGGCAGATAGCGAAGAGACGTCAGGCAGGCAATGGGTCAAACCGGGTGATCAATCAGGTAGGATTAGGCAGAATTGGTAGTCAATAACTGGCAGGAGTCAAACCAGGAAGTCAGTCAAAGGGTTAAGCTGAATCAAGGTCGGTTTCAGGCAAGGGTCAGGTTCCAGAGATCAGAGTAGTCAAAAACAGCCAGGCAGGGTCAAACACAGGTATCAGACAGACTAGAAGCTTTTCAGCACAAGAACAAGGCACCAGGAACAAAACCTATCATGGGCAACTACAAAAACACCAATACCGCTTTAAATATATTCAAACTTCGCGCCATTGCGCGCTGGCGTCATCATAGCATGCGCTATAAAATACGGAAGTGTGCGCCGGCACGCACTTAGGAAATAACTGCAGAGAGGAAGGAGCCCGGCGGGCGTCCCCGCAGCACCCCCACTTGACCACCAGGGTGAGTTCTCACAGAAATCAAGGGTTAATTAACCCTCGAATACGACCATCGAATTTGTATCAAATTAAAACCCCTCAAATTCAAATTTCAAATTCGAGGGGTTTTAACGCAATTCGATTTATCAAACGATCAAAGAAGAAAAAATTGACTGATCGATAAAATAGTTTGAATTGAACAATTCGAACGATTTTAAACCATTTGATCGAATTTTTTTTATTTGATCAAAAAAACTTGGGAAAATCCTATAGGAGCTTCCCATAGAGTTATATAGCAATTTGGTAGGTTTAATCTGCCGAATTGTTATATCGAATTTTTTTAAAGGGTCAGTACTTCGACTATCAAATTAAAATTTTCGAATTTGGCCAATTCAAATCGAATTTTGGGCCATTTGATAGTCGAATTTTGCAAATTTGATGGTCGAAGTAGCCCAAAAAAAATTTGAAATTGAATTTTTTTTCCATTCGAATCCTTCACACAAATTTAGTAAATCTGCCCCTAAGTGTTACATTTTAGTGGGCACTTTTAAATTTTTTAAAGGCTTCTTGAGATGGAATTTGAAGAAACATTTTTTAAAAAAATGGCTTTTCATGCTTGAATAATATTATACCAGGTCTACCGTAGTGTAAAATAATGGGGCAACTGATGGCTTTCTGAATGCATGAAAGAAAATACATAATTTTTTAACTTTTTTACTGCATGATTTCATGAATTGCAACATAGGGAGTTATTTACTAAAATATAAATTTTTATCATTATTTTATTAAAACAACTCAACCAAACTCCAAATTTTTTAAACTTATTTATCAGTACAAGTGTGGGAAAAGACTCTATAAACACTCAATAAAATCCTGAAAAAAATCAAAATGTACAATATTTCCAGATTTTTGTACGAAACCTAGCACAGATCATATATTCCAATTGTACTTGGGATGTCTGCCTTCCTTGACATCTACATGACCTGTAGTAAGTGTACACAATGGAGCAGAGTGTAGTTAGTCCTAAGTGTCCGGCTGGTGCTGCATCCACACACCACTATTAATAAATGAAATGTTCATGCATATTGAACATTTCATCTACATCTACATTTCATCTACATCTACATTTCATCTACATCTACATTTCATTTTCAAGCAGGTTTAACATGGAGTATTTTTTGAGTCCTACTCTTAGTAGTCTTAGGGTTTATTAAATCTTGAAAATTCACAAAAAAATGCTGTTTTCCTCTAAAACTCTGACCAGAAAAATTCAGACTTTAGAAAATAACCCATGTAAAGCAATATTTTACTAGAAATACATCATTTTATTTATACACCATTTATTATATCATTTTTTTTAACCAAAGAAAAATATCAATATTACTGTTAGCCTTTATATAGTGCAAACACTTTGCTGCAAAAAGTTTCTTCATCGTTCACATCTGTCTCTGCTCTTGAGATTCCAATCTCATTTACGTTCATATATAGTATTAAAATATTTGTTAATACTATAACTTAGGTTATTAACTATGTTATAGTATTAACAAATACACTGAATGCGGACCGAGGGCATTTTCTTGCCAAACGGCCCTTTGAGTTTAGGGCAGATGCCCTCTTAATCCTATGAGAAAAAAATTGTCTTAGTATTTTATATTTCATATTCAAGCTGGTCACTATAAATAAGGTGCCATAAAATATAATCATGGGAAATGAGACACGTTTGTGCAGCAGTTAGGTTTTAGCTTTTTTTTTTTTAGACATTATTCTCTTTATATAGCAAATATAGGAGAATTCTCTTCTCCTAGAACTTTGGCTATGTTGTTAACACCACTTGCTGTATTAATGAAAGTTTGTTCTATTCTAATTAGTTTGGCAACCACCGAAAACAAGGACTTTTTGTGCTCAGTCAATGACCAGAAAAAAAGGGTACGACCTTTGTAAGCCTGCTTCCTGACAGGGAATGGGTAATTGTATTAGTAGTACCAAGAAATAATACAGTTAGTAAACATCGTCACAAGATAACACCATTTACTGCTTTAGTGACTTGAACACAGGAGAGGTCACAACTGAGTCTGAGGGGTTAAAATGTGCTTCACACCAACACAAGGTTAAAACAAGCCTGATTAGGGACAGGAGGAACTATGTAATTAACACTCAAGCCTTTGAAAGAGAATCAGCAGCTCCGGATTCTGTTCCATCTCAATCACTTTGAATAGCATTTTATAAGTGACCAAGGTTCAATTACCTTATTTAAGACCAGTACGTAAAAATGCAAAAAACCCTAAAACTATTGTAGGCAAAATTAAAAAAAAAAAAAAAATCCCAGCTACTTGTAAAAAATAAAAATGGGAACAACCTCTATATTCAGTTTCTTTGTTTTCCATCTGTAAGGCCAGTATTTAAAGCACTTGTTCCCAAAGACATCTAATACAGTATTATTTGTCAGATAAAAGAGATTGTGTTACCTGTAATCATTTGTATAATGATAATGTAATGATAATATGATGCAATTCTAATATATATCCACACAAACAATGGCTAGTATTATAGAACTGGTATCATTTATCTATTTTTCTACATGGTTTTCAGTCTATGGAAACACACTACTCGATGTGATTCCACACAATGGACGAAATAACTGGGTTCTACAGTAAATAATAATCTAAACCAAAAAGAAGCTGAGTTTTTTTCCAGACCTGACCATTTACATCTAGAAGTTCACACATAATTATTATATCAAATGTTGAAACAAGAATAGCTGTTTCCCGAAAGAAATGCTTTGTTAAATGAATGGGACTTTGTCAGAGCATATTAAGAACGTATTATTCATTTTTGCTGGAGATGAAGTCCATCACAGTGCCTGATTGTATAATGTACCATAGTGTTGTTTTGTAGTGATGGGCGAATTTATTCGCCTAGGTCGAATTCGCGGCGAATTCCCGCGATTCGCCGCTGGCAAATAAATTCGCGAATCACCAGCGAAATTTCGCTTGGCGAAAACTCGCTGAAAACGAGTCGCGCGTCAGTCGCACGTCGTTTTTGACGCGACGCGCCGAAAACGACGCGACGCGCGCCGAAAACGACGCGACGCGTCAAAGTTGACACGACGCATCAAAGTTGACGCGCCGCGCGACAGACACACGACAAGATTGATGCGACGCGTGACAAAATCGTCCCGCGACTCGTTTCGCGAATTTTTCGCCGTTTCGCGAATTTCTCTAGAAATTCGCGAAAAATTCGGCGAAGCAAATCTCGGGAGATTCGCCCATCACTATTGTTTTGTAGTTAGTTATTGAAGATGGAACTAACTGAAGACACCTATGAATGGGTACTGGAGGGTATGAAATGGATAAGGTGTGTGATATGGAATCAGTATGTACAATTGTTATATGCTAATAAAATATTTTTGACTTTTCATAATTAGTGGTTCACAGAATTATTTTGTTGAATGATTATTTGAGGGTGCCCATGGGAACTGGGGCAAAATTCTGGAACTCATTTGCCCTGTGTGGACTGGTAAATTAGACTTCCCCCAAGAAACTCCCTTTTTTAAAATTTAAAAACAGTAGCGTCACATATTGTGGTCTCAAACATCAACCAAAGCACAATGTCAGGCTCGGATCAGTGTTACTTCCTCCAGTCATTGCTAAGGCATTGATTGTTATGATTGTCAGAGCAGCTAATTGCTATAAAAGATTATATTGTACATACAATATAATGGACTAAATGCATCAATATGGTTCTCTTTTGTCAATGACCTGATACATTTTAGAAATAAAGGGGTTAACTGAGTGACTATATATATTAAATAGTTTATTTTGAGAAGCAACCAAACCCCATAAAAACTTTACACTGTATGTTTCAAGGCAGGAAAGCTGATAGGAGCTGCTTCAAATAGGATGAGTCAATGTGTATAACTTTGATTTCTCACATGGAGGATGGCAGTAAATTATGCTGGCAAAATAAAGGAAAGCACATCATAATAAGCATTACACTAGTGTCTGGGGCTTGTGTAAGAATGGCAAAAGCTGTATGTGAGAATAGCTATCCACCCACTAAAGCCATGCTAGAGTAATGATTTAGGTGACTTAGAGGAAGGTTCATTTGGGAATTGCACCCTTTATTCTGCATCTTAAAATGACCACCCTTCTATCCAAGAATTGTTTGCATCTCTTATTTAAACTGTGGATGTTATCCATGACAATGTCTGTGATCCATCAACTGGACAGGGATAATGTTACTGTTCTACTCACAAGAAAACATTTCAGTGTTTTTTTTGTGAATTTTTCTTTTGTACTTGTTACTTGTTAAAGTATCGGCAGCTAACTCTACTATGGATGGAATGGGCAGATTTTGAACAATCTGGCTGCACACTTGGATCCAATTGTATTGCCATACTTTTTTAGCCTGAAATATTGAATCTCCAAGAATGGAGGCCAGAAG
>CM044440.1:96120982-96135673 GCA_024363595.1 Xenopus borealis
GGGGCCATCTTTTTGCATAAGTGAAGTCACTCGCATGTGGCACGTGACATCACTTCTGTGAGGCGTGTGACATAACTTCCGGTGCTCTGATGTCACACACTGCATCGGGGCATATTTAGATCCGATGCCTAGGGCAGCATCGGACATAAATACAGTTCTGATATCATGTTGATGTTAGGACTTCAATAATAGGTGCCATTTGAGGCACACAAATGAAAGAATGTCAGTGAAACAATAGGGCAAGGCATTCAGGAAGGGAAAGTGCACTATTTTAAAATATATAATCATTGACTTTCACTCTCAGCTTCCCAGAGAGGGCAATAGGGACAGAGGAGGCACTTTTAGGATGTTTCATATGAAGCCTCGATATTGGGTCCACTTTTATTTAATTTGTTGATTAATGACTTAGGGGAGGGTGTTGTAAGTAATGTATCAGCATTTGCAGATGACATAAAACTATCCAGCCAAATTAAGCCAAATTAATTCCATCCAGGAGGTGGCATCCTTGCAACAGGATCTTGACAAACTGGCAATCTGGGCAGCTAGTGGCAAATGAGATTCAATATTGATAAATGTAAAGTCATGCACCTGGGATGGAAAAATATCCAAGCCACCTTTACCCTTAATGGGACTGCACTAGGCAAATCCATTATGGAAAATGACCTTGGAGTCCTTGTAGATGATAACCTTGGCTATAGCAAGCAATGCCAGTCAGCAGCATCAAGGGCAAATAAGGTCTTGAGCTGTATTTAAAGGGGCATGGAGTCATGGGAGGAGGGGGTCATTCTTCCACTTTATAGAGCACTTTTAAGGCCCCATCTATGCCATACAGTTTTGGTCTCCATCACTCAAACAAGACTATATTGTATTAGAGAGGGTACAGAGAAGGGCAACTAAGCTGGTAAAAGGTATGGAAATTCTTAGCTATGAGGAAAGACTGGCCAAATTGAGGATGTTCAAACTGGAGAAGAGGGGCTTAAGGGGTGATATGATAACTATTTATAAATATATAAGGCCATCATATAATAATCTCTCTAATGCTTTATTTACCAGTAGGTCTTTCCAGCTGGCACAATGTCACCCATTCCAATTAGAAGCAAAGAAGTTCCACCTAAATATTCAGAAGGGTTTTTTTTACAGTGAGAGCTGTGAAGATGTGGAATTCTCTCCCTGAATCAGTTGTACTGGCTGATACATTAGATAGCTTTAAGAAGGGGTTGGATGGTTTTTTAGCAAGTGAGGGAATACAGGGTTATGGAAGATAGCTCATAGTACAAGTTGATACAGGGACTAGTCCAATTGCCATTTTTGAGTCAGGAAGGATTTTTTCCCCCTCTGAGGCAAATTGGAGAGGCTTAGGATGGGGTTTTTTTACCTTCCCCTGGATCAACTAGCAGGCAGGTTAAAAAAGTTAAAAGGTTGAACTTGATGGACGTGTGTCATCCTAACTACTATGTATTACTATGTTTCCTTTTCCTCTGTAATAAAACAGTGCCTTGTCATTGATCCCAACTAATATTAATCCCTATTTTGAGACAAAACAATCCTATCAGGCTTTTTAAAGTTTTTTTAGATCCAAATTACAGAAAGATCCTTAACTCTTTATAAGCAAGTCATTGTTTATAATGAATTTTATCATGTATAATATGTATAGGCCCTCAAAAGTATTCCATATTCCCATTACAGAAGGGTCCATAATTCCTGGTTATGATGGTGCTAATTTTTGAGATCTGAATATCAGGTCTTGCGTAGGCATATGGCCCTAATGCTAAATATTTTATGTCTATTTTACTAATGCACCAGTGCAGTAACCTATAACAACAAATCAGCCTATTAAAACTAATTACCCTTTTATTGCTATGAGTTTATGCATGAGGGCATTAACAAGTCAAGTTGTAGTTCCTTGTGTTATTTTTTTTTTATGTTTTTGTATAGTGTGAAGTGATAAAAACAGAAGGAAAAATCTCTCAAACATCTTGCCATAGCTTAATGGAGCAGAAAAATAAGGCATTCCAAGTCATTTTGTCATGTGACTGGCATAATAATTTATTGCACTGAATCATAACAGGTAGGATTGCCAGTAAACAATATTTTAAGATGTTAAATTACTGCTGGCACCTGGAAAATATATTTGAATTTAGATGCGCAAGTAGGTTTCAAATATTACTCCACTTGTTTATTTATTTTATTTTTGCCATTGTTCAACATTTTTATGTACGTTGCCAAGTTCATTTACTTTCCCATTGCTGGTAAAATGATGTCTTCTGTTTCATGTTAAATAAGTCAAGTGTAAATCAGACAAGTGTTGCGTTTCACTCTTTTTATTTAATCGACCCATAAAATCTGATTGTATTTTTTGCATAGTGAAATAATCTTAATAAAATTTTTATTCTTAACATTTTGCAAACATATGTCTCACAGAAAAGCATAATTTACCCAAGTCGGCGCACAGTTTCTTTTGAGGAAAAGTGGAGTTTGGTTATATCTGATGGCTATGCTAACAAATTGGGATTTTTTGCTTTGTAATGTATTAAATCACAGGGCAGTTATTTTTCAGCCCTGTCCTCAAGGGACCCTGCACACAAATCTTTTTTTTTTTTAAATAATAGAATCCAATTTTCTGTGTGTTTGTTGGACCCAGTGAAACTGGATAAATATGACAACAAGATGACACCGGCAATTTTTGATGCACTCAGGCAAAGCTTTTTCTTAGAATGGTGTCTTTTATATTTCATGCCTTTGCTATGGCCTATCACCTTCTCTGGATGAAAAATCAAGTGTTTGAAATGAAATGATGTGTAAAAATATTTGGCATTATCTGAGGCCTTTAGCTGGGCAAAGCTTTCATTCCTCATGTTCTCTGGCAAGGTCTGCCGGTAGTAGAGTAGCTGCAAAACACAGAAATTGCTTGGAAACAGCAGTTCTTTTGTTCATTCTTTTGTCAGTTATTGACAGGAGTAAACAGAAATGCCTAAAGGTATTAATAACCATAATGCACTACTTTCCTTAATGATAAGTAATTGGCTCTTTTAACAAGACTCTTTATCCATATATCTCTAATAGATTGTCCTTTTGCTCAAATTCCATAAAGCTATTCAATCCAGTAACAAGCAAAGTTACCCTTCTGCATGACATGAATCCTGGCAAGTCTTTTTAATGAAGGCATGCAGTTCTTTAATCCATGGGTTTAGTAATCTGGACACATGCATACATTTCTGCAGACTAAACACAGCAGAGCATAGAGAACAAGTCATCCAAGACATCCATCCTCTTCTCACCCACTGGATTAACTAGAGGTTACTGTGCCTGATCCCTAGGGAGAATAATAGGATACCAGGAGTTGCCACCCTAACTTGAGCTCTGTGTGAACATCCAACTCTGATGCTCACTAGCATAATACATAATGAATGGAAAATTTTGAATTACCTGAAATCTAAAACATTCTGTATTCTGTACTATGCACTCAGTATTATGCTAAATATTATGCACTAAACTCTCTATTTAATTAATAGAGTTATGTAATAAAAGACTCAAAAGGTAATGTATTGAAACAGGAAGGGGTAGGACCTTTATTATCAGAGGTTGATGTGAACAAGCAAAAAGCTCAGATTCTGAATGCATGCTACACAAATGAGGAACCAGCTAATGAAGGTTTCCTTATTAACAGTCTCAATTCTAATAATACATCTAATGATGCATGGTTCACACATGATGACATTCAAAAGAGACTAGAACATGTTAAGATAAACAAAGGCTCAGGGCCAGGTGGGATTCGTCCCAGGGTAATTAACAAGCTTAGCTTTGTGATTGCCAAACCTCTCTACTTAATTTTTCAGAATTCATTGAGGTCTGGCATGGTGCAGAGAGACTTGCCAATTGCTAATGTGGTGCCGCTATTCAAAAATGGATCCCATTCTCTGCCTCAAAACTATAGGCCAGTTAGTCTGACGTCGGTGGTAGAAAAGCTTTTCGAAGGATTAATAAAGGATAGGATACTGGACTTCATAGCAAATAACAATACTGTCTGTGCCAGCATGGTTTTATGCGTAATAGATCTTGCGAGACTAACTTAATTTCATTTTATGAGAAGGTAAGCAGGGACCTCGATTCTGGGATGGCAGTGGATGTGATTTACTTAGACTTCGCTAAAGCATTTGATACAGTGCCACACAGAAGGTTACTGGTTAAATTAAGGAACGTAGGCCTGGAACATAGTATTTGTACCTGGATAGAACTGGCTAAAAGATAGATTACAAAGAGTGGTGGTAAATGGAACATTTTCTAATTGGACCAGTGTTGTTAGTGGGGTACCGCAGGGCTCTGTACTGGGTCCCTTGCTTTTCAACTTGTTTATTAATGACCTGGGTGTTGGGCATTGAAAGTACAGTTTCTATTTTTGCAGATGATACTAAATTGTGCAGAACTATAGGTTCCATGCAGGATGCTGCCACTTTGCAGAGTGATTTGTCTAAGTTGGGAAACTGGGCAGCAAACTGGAAAATGAGGTTCAATGTTGATAAATGCAAGGTTATGCACTTTGGCAAAAATAATATAAGTGCAAGTTATACACTAAATGGCAGTGTGTTGGGAGTTTCCTTAAGTGAGAAGGGTGTTGGGGTTTTTATAGATAACAAGTTGTTTAATTCTGGGCAGTGTCATTCTGTAGGGTTCTGTCCTGCATAAAAAAGGGCAGAAACTCAAGGGATGGAAACATAATTATACATCTTTATAGATCCCTAGTAGGGACTCATCTGGAATATGCAGTGCAGTTTTGGACTCCAGTCCTTAGGAGGGATGTAAATGAGCTGGAGAGAGTGCAGAGACGTGCAACTAAACTGGTTAGAGGAATGGAAGACTTAAATTATGAGGGGAGACTGACTGGTACAGAAGACACTGAACTTGCCCTGGCCTAGATTCTCGTGTTCTAAAATTAGGCATGTTAATGGAAAACTCCTTCTGTTGCTTCAGGTAACTCATCTCACTCTGTCCATTCATTGAGATCAGGATTGTAGTTGTGGATGCATTTCTCATATTTCTTTTCCACTTCATTCCAGCCACCAACTAGATAGATTTTTCCATTGAGAGTTGAAGCTCCAGCTGTACTAACTTCATTTTGAAGAGGAGCAATGTAGCTCCATTGACCTGTATGGGGATTGTAACATTCTGCAGGTAGAACATCAACCCTCTTACCACGACCACCAAGTTGACTGCCACCCATAACATACACCCTGTCACCAAGTGAAACAGAGCAATGCTAACCTCTAGGGGTACTGAGGCTTGCTTTATCTTGCCAGCAATCCATAGATGGGTCATACATACTATTACCGCAATAAAGCATCCTACACAGACCGGAACAAATTTGGACTACTAGACACAAACTGTTAAGGATTAATCATAACAATTAGCTAATGTGTTAACAATTAGTACTTTTCAAAACCTGATTTCAGAAGAACCTCTGCATATCCACATGGAAACAGAAGAATGTAATGATGTAGCAAATTGCTTCCAGATTTATGAATTTGGGCCAGGCCTATCTCTAGGGTATTGTGTACATGATTTTTTTTCCTTTATGAGGTTATTATACAGGCCTGGGGTGGTAACTGAGCTGAAAATGAGCACTTTATATCTAACTATATGGATGCATTTTTCTCAAGGAAACAAATAATCCTAGAGAAAAACCTGTCTAGGAAATAGTTTTTTCTTTTTTTTAACAGATTCTTTTTACAGAATCACTTTCCAAAAGAAATATTTATAGTATTTCAGTTACTAAGTAAGGGGCAATTGTAAATGAAGAAATGGGTGCAAAAGTGTCTTTACATGCCTGAAGCTCTTTTTGCATCAGGGGGCTTATTTACCATTGAACTAAGCAATAATGGGCACCATATTGGACCTATGAACATATCACTTGTGCCCATGGCAATAATAATGCAGTGCAGTGCAGTAGGAGGTGAAGCGTTTAGTACAGACCCTGGCATTTCATAGCCTGTGTATTTAAATGGTGTGCTAGCTTAGTGACATTCCAGTGATGCCCACTTGCCTCCTACCACCTACCGCCTTGAGGTATGAACAGTAACCCGAATGGCTAAAGTATCCATGAAAACTTGTTGATGACTCAATAAAGCAACAGTTCTCTAATTATCTCTCAGGCACTACCCAACCCTTCTTTACTTATTAAAAAAAGCCTTTTTATATCCTATTCTTCTAGCCATGACCGCAGCAATATCTGATTATTTAATGATTAATGATATCACCAGGCTTTCAGCTTTCCTCATTATTCCTTGTCTGTATAGCCCTCACCCAATACACCATGTAACATGTTGGCAAGGGAAGTGTATAAATAAAATGGACTTAGCTCTTCTAATCAGCTGTAAGTAGATACCAAATCCCCATTAGATGTTCTGGTGACTGGCAATGCTTCCTGGCCAGTGTGGTTTCTTGCTGCCTTGAACCTGCTATGCTTCTTCAGCAACATTCTGGAGTATACGTTAGAAAGAAAAACATTCAGGAAAGGAGTATCTGACCTAATAATAACTAAAAAATCAGACGGTGCCATTTAAAACACGCCAAAGGTCTAAAAACACGTTATATAGAAAAGGGTTGCTGCAAATCTTTCAGATGCAGATTATGACATCCTTCTTACTGACTTCTTTCTAAAATTCCGAGCATCAGTCATTTGCTTCAATTGACACAAAGACAGAGGTCAATTGCTGATATTTTAACAAAACTGCACAAAATATTAAATTTAACCTCTCTTTTATATGTTTAAATTGCTGCAAACATTTTCTCTTAAAGGGACAGTAACACCAAAAAATTTAAGTGTTTTAAAGTAAAGAAAATATCATGTAGTGTTTCTCTGTGCTGTTAAAATGGATGTGTTTGCTTCAGAAACACTACTATAGTTCATATAAACAAGCTGCTAAGTAGCAATGGCGGAAATTGAAAAATGGCACAGGATAAGTAATGGATAAACGATAACATTATGTTCTACAGAGCTTATCTGCTATCTGCTGTGTAACTTGAGCCTTTTCTCCTTTGAATGGCTGCCCCCATGGCTACACAGCAGCTTATTTATATAAACAATAGTAGTGCTTCTGAAGCAAACACTGCAGTTTTACCAGTGCAGGACAAAACTGCATTATATTTTCATTACTTTAAAACAATTAAATTTTTTGATGCTACTGGTCCTTTAAGCCACAGAAAATACATATTTAATTATACCATACGGTCATAAGGGCTCATTTAGATAGAGCTCAGACAGAAGTGCATGAGCACTAAGGTTTGCAAGTTAGGGGACAGGTATGGGAAATTCTGGTGTATATAGTGCACTAACATGGCGTATTGTTATCACTACTGAGTATTTACATTAACCATTACCATAAAAATTTAATTTGTAAGATTTTGTATTTATTTAAAAGCATGGGAATTTTTTTTTCAAAATGCATCAGTTAAAAGTGCTGCTCTAGCAGAATTTTGCACTGAAATGCATTTATCAAAAGAGCAAACTGATTTTTTATATTTAATTTTGAAATCTGGCATGGGGCTAGACATATTGTCAGTTTCCCAGCTGCCAATGGGGTTGCCAAGACAGAGAAAGCTAGTAGGTTTGTAAATATGCTAAATTACAACTTTTTATCCCAGCTCGTTCAAGAACCTACTAGGAATAACTCTCTTTTGGATCTTGTAATAACTAATAATACTGATCTCATCTCAAGCATTTGTGTAGGTGAGCATTTGGGGAATAGTGATCATAACATGGTCTCCTTTGAGATTTTGTTGAGATTTTTGAGGCAACTCTATAAGGGAGTAACTAAGACATTGAATTTCAGGCGTGCAAACTTTGACAGTACAAGGGCGTCTCTGCAACATATTAAGTGGGAAATGCTTTTCACAGGGTTAAACACTGAACAAAAATGGGAATTCTTTAATATGTCACTTGATTTGATATAAACTATCTGTTGCTCAAAAATTAATTTTCGGGGTATAGTTTTCCTTTAAAATTGGATGCAAGGACTAACAAGGAAGTCCAGAAAGCACATACATAGTTGTATTGTAGTTGGACAGTGACCATGTAAGTGGTTGCATTTCTATGCTTCCATGAAATCACTTTCAGAATCCTCACTGTACTTCAAGTTCTTCTAAATGCACTGCAAACTTTTGTATTTCGTATTCCTACTCTACCTGCATGAGAGTGACATACATTGGTCCTAGGGCTAATTATGTTATAAGTAGTGATGAGCAAATCTTTCCTGTTTAGAAACAGGGGGCGAAATGCATTAAAGTCAATAGACAACAACATTTTTTTTTCACTCCAAATGCATCAAAGTCAACAGGTGGTTTTCTCAAGATTTTTCTCACTCTGAATGCATTAAAGTCAATGGGTGACTTTTTTAGCTGCAGCGAATTTCGGAAAAAAAAATTACAGATGGTAGACTGTGGAATTTCCCCATGAATCCATGCCTGGCGCAAAAATGCACTCATGGCTAGTTATAAGTACTGAATATAGAAGACAACTGGAACATGCTTGAAGTGCCTCCAGACATGACGTGTGACATGTGAAAGAGTTAGCTGTTCATACGTGTGGTGTGTAGCTCATAAGCATAATAATGCTAATTAGGTAAAGGTATAAAGTGAAGCAATGGGAAGCTAAAAGGCCTCCAGATTTATAATATCAGATTTCAAGGAGTTCATTGCATTACAAAAAGGGAAATATAAACACTAACAAGAATATAGCTGTTTTATATTTATTTTAAAGATAGCTTACATAACATTTCCATTAAAAAAAGCTTCCCTTGTTTTTGTTTTTGATTTCTACACTTGGAATCCTCACTTCTACTTGGCAAAACAGGTTTTGTAATCAAGCCCTTTCCTTAGGCAATTACAAGACCTCTATTAAAGACCCGCAATCAGTCTGAGTTGGCACAAAGTATAACCCAATGGCAGACATCCAGTGCATTTCTAGACTGATAAGTATCTGCACAATGAAAAGATGTTCAGTGACCTCAGAGTGATTCTACTTATTTGAAATCTATCTTCCATATTAATTCATGCACAAGCCAATCCCTTGTTTGTCAGGCAACACAGACAGATAACATCGTTGTGATGTGACCCTGACCTTCATGAACCTTTGTTAAGTCTTCATCTGAAGTCAGTCCTAATGTTTGTAAACAGGATGTAATTAAGGCTGGGAACTGACAAGGCCTGACAGTAAGACAATGTCGAGCTGGCAGAAAATAGTCTGTCAGTTTTCATTGTGTTTTAAGTGCCTTCATAATAATTAGTGTACTCTGGAAGAAGGAAGTTCACTCGGCCCGGATTAATCTGTCACGGTGTGGAGGCCATCCCTGTGAGTGCAAGTGTTTCCTCTGATAAACCCAAGAACAAGTCTGAGAAAGAGGCAACATGAGCCAACAGAAAACTGTGAAAGCTGAGACTACACTGACAGGTGTTAACTGGAAATTAGTAACGGGAAATAGATGGGAGAAGAGGGATAGAAGAAAAGCTTAATAACAGACTGCTTTATCTAAATGTGAATGTGAAAGGTCACATAATTATCTTGTTGTGTTAAAGGCCTACCGAAATGAAGTGCATCTGTTCAAGACACAAGTGACTTGAGAGAGGAGAGTGCAGAAAAGCGCACCGATAAACACATTGTAACATGTCACTGCTATCATGGTGTGTAATAATGAGATACAGCTCATCTGGCTCAGTAAAACACATTTAGTGAGACACAAAATTTAAAAAATGCACATATATGTCATTAAACTGGTATTCTAAAATATAAGGTACATACAAGTAACTGAGAAAACTCATTACTAACAGGGGCTAAATGCATTTGGTAAGATTGGACTATTAAAGGGATACTGTCATGGGAATTTTTTTTTTTTTTTAACGCATCAGTTAATAGTGCTGCTCCAGTAGCACTGAAATCTATTTCACAAAAGAACAAACAGATTTTTTTATATTCAGTTTTGAAATATGACATGGGGCTAGACATTTTGTCAATTTCCCAGCTGTCCCTGGTCATGTGACTTGTGCCAGCACTTTATGAGGGAACTGCTTTCTGGCAGGCTGTTGTTTTTCCTTCTCAATGTAACTTAATAGTACGCAGTGGGACACGGGTTTTACTATTGAGTGCTGTTCTTAGATCTACCAGGCAACTGTTATCTTGTGTTAGGAAGCTGTTATCTGGTTACCTTCCCATTGTTCTGTTGTTAGGCTGCTGGGGGGGGGGTGATATCACTCCAACTTGCAGTACAGCAGTAAAGAGTGATTGAAGTTTATCAAAGCACAAGTCACATGACTAGGGACAGCTGGGAAATTGACAATATGTCTAGCACCATGTCAGATTTCAAAATGAAATATATAAAAATCTGTTTGCTCTTTTGAGACATGGATGTCAATGCAGAATTCTGCTGGAGCAGCACTATTAATTGATGCATTTTGAAAAAAAAAAATAATTTCCCATGACAGTATCCCTTTCAAGCAGGGATCCCCAACCTTTTGAGGCTGTGAGCAACGCTAGCATGAAAAATGTTCTTGGGGTGCCAAATAAGTGTTGTGATTGGCCATTTGGTAGCCCCTATGTGGATTGGCAACCTGTATTGAGGCTCTGTTTAGCAGTACACCTGGTTCTTCTACAACCAAAACCTTCCTCCAAGCCTGGAATTCAAGAATCAGCTCCTGCTTTGAGGCCACTGGGAGCAACATCCAAGTGGTTGGAGAGCAACATTTTGCTCACAAGCTACTGGTTGGGGAACACTGCCCTTAAAGGATAGCTAGCATTTAGTATGGATGGGTCCAAGTACATCTGTATTTTGGAATTTCTATTCTACCTTATATTATTCTATGTAGCTCCGGTATATGCAACAACAGAGATTTTTCATAATTCCCATTAGCCGATGCTACACTAGAATTAACAGTCTGAAGGTGGCCATACACGGGCAGATAAAAGCTGCCGACAGACTGTGTCGGCTGCTTATCGGCCCCTGTGGGGGGTCCTCCTACGGGCTTTCCTGATCGATATCGGCCAGATGTCGATCGGGCAGAATTAAAAATCCCATCGGATGATGCAGTCCCGTGATTCGACCGCCCGTACTGATCCGATCGTTGGGCCCTAGGGCCCATGACCGGATCAGCCCGATATCGCCAACCTCCAGTTGGGCATATCGGGGAGAGATCCGCTTGTTTGGCGACATCGCCAAACGAGCGGATCTCTACGTGTATGGCCACCTTAAAGCTGGTCATAGACATGCAGACATTGGATGAATGATCGATTGTCCCAATCTCCCCACCTGCCACTAACATGTCACATTAAATAAAGTAGTAAAAGAACAGATCAGACTCTCACTGATATCGGCAGATCGGCAATACATGCAGAGATAATATTGGTAACTGACAGAAATTTTCTAACCTGTCCAATCGACTGAACGGCCATGGCATGAAAAATGGCAGGACACTCCACACAGATTCGTATGATCATATCTGCATGTCTATGCCCATCTTTAGTTTCCTATCACAGTCACACACATACTAGGGTTATATTTATCAGGAGCCAATTAGCCTGCCTGTATGTTTTTAACTGTGGGAGGAAACTGGAGACCCTGTAGGAAACCCAGACAAGCATGGGGAGAATGTACAAACTCCTTGCGAATAGCACCCTGGCTGCAATCAAGCCAAACATCGCAGTACTGCAAGTCAGCAGCATTAACCTTTGCTCCACCATGCCACTATACGCTAATTTTATTTTTCAGTGACATCATGCAAGCAACATTTATTTGCTCAGCTTTAATAAAAGTAGGACAAATAAGAAAATACCAATGCATACATTGAAAACGATAATTTTTATGATACAAACACAATAATAGATTGGCTAAACATATCATTCATAACAGGAAACAATCCCTCTCACCATATGAACTAAGGGAGGGAGTTGCTTCTAGTAGAATATAGTGCAAAATGGCAAAAGTCTTAATCAGTGGATATGAAGATGGGCAAATTGTGCTCTTTTTAAATTAAAGTTCACTTTAACGGCATGAAATATGAAGAGTAATTAAATGCACTGTGGGCCTTCCACACTTTAAAGCATTCTGCAGGGAAAAAAAGTGGTCACCTCAGACAGGCCAATTACCAGAGAATAATGAAGTCAAGAGGAAAGTAGCAAAAATTATTTTACTTGACTGATCACAACCAAAGTGATTATTAGTCCCAACAGCACCAGTGGGGATGTGATGGGGACACAAGACTTCAAATAGTCATTTTCTTGGTTAAAATAAAATCTGACGGCACTAAATAGACAGTTTTTAATCTCAATTGAACATCTGAAGATTTTTCAAGCTGTTGTTGGCTGCGGCAGAAAAAGGTTTTTTTTTCCCTTTTTGCTTTGTTGATTAAACCAGGGGCCTCAGCTATTGCTTATCGGTCTGCGACGAGCTGTTCTTTTTAATTAAAAGTGAGCCACCACGAGAGAGCAATTAACAGCTAGTAATTACTGTGCTCTTCAGGACTGCTACATTTTGCCTTTCATTTCAATTATATAATGGACAAGTGGCTTTTTGATCTTCAAATTAGTGAGCTCTTGTATTATTTGTTTGGAGGCAGATTTGGAGGGTTAATGATGGCCTGTGGTGGCAGTCTTGCCAAACGCTGAACTAAAGCAAGAAAACTGGAGAAGCCTATCAAAAATGCAAATTGCACCTTTATGATATTGAAAGAGAGATACACAGGCAGCACCACATGCAGGTTTAACAATTAATAAATGAGTAAATGTATTTATTTATTGTATTAATGCTTTGCAACTAAAATACATTTTTTGGTTGTTTAAGCTATTCTGGTCTCTGTTTTTTAAAGTAGCAGAATATCCAGTAATTTCCCACAAACAATGACCATTTCCTTACCCTTTTCCCAACACCTGCATCAACCATTTTCTTTTGCTTCATTTTCCCTTTTTCCATTGGTCATCTGTCTTCTCATTCTCCACCTTTTGTCTCATTCTGCTCTTTCCACAGATTCTGACTCCCTTATTAGTGACTCCAAATCCCATAGTTCCTGTGAGTCACTGACTGGGTGACAAACAGGTGTGCGATGCCAGTGACAAAAATAGCCATGTCTTTCCCTATATGATGCTGAGGTTTGCTTTTGATGCAAACTATTACTTTTATCAAAATCAGTTGGTTTCTAAAATAGGAAATTAGGGGAAGTAAATGTTTATTCTTTTGGTCAAATCAAATAAAAATTGTCCCTTTAAACCACTATAGCCACCACTGCAGTAGTAGCTTGATACTGCTTATTGGTTTTGGGTTTTGTAGAAAATAAACATTGACTAATATATTGTATATAATATACTCAATCACTAGCACATGACTGACACTGTACTGGTTGTACACATCAGCAGGGTACTATCGATACATTGTATAACATATTAGTACTACTGGTACGTGCTTGGTACAGTGGAAAAGTCATGGTGGTGTTATGTTAAGCACCTTGTAGCACTACAGTCCTGTATTTGATTCCAGTAAGGGCACTATCTGCAAGGGGATTGGATGTGCTACTTGTGCTTATTTGGGTTGCCTACACATGCTTTCATTTAATTTTATACATTACAAAAATTGTAGAGACTAGTTAATTGGCTCCTAATAAACCTGGCCTGTATGTAAATGTGATAGGGATCGTATGCTGCTTATGCTGCCAGTGTGCAGTAACCCAGTTATGACAAATCTGTACAGGGCAGTGTTGTTTTTATTGCGCCATATTTCTTAGTGCTAAGGGCATATTTAGAGCATATTTGAGCAGTGACTTTGAGGATGAGTGTGGTTTATGTGAATGAAGGTTTAGCCTCAAACCCTAAACAATAATATGGCTTAGAAATGCTGTACTTTATACTAAACTTACTTTGCCAACCCAGAGGTTCTGCAGCCCCATGACAGCTAGTGCCCACAATAAATTTGTTAAAACACATTGCCTATAGAATCATCACAGTGGCTATCATTTTAGTAAAAGAAGTAAAACTCCATGATTTCTGTGTAAGGAACAAGCATGGAGTGAAGTCTACTGCTGCTTACAGAAGCACAAGGAATGTTGTAGACTGGTTGCGTCTCTTTCTGTCAGATGCCACAATATCAGACTCAAAGCCATTTGTCATCCCTGGATTTCATTATCTGCTCCTTCCCTGTCTTTCAGTCTTAGTTTGCCAGGACATTTGTTCACCGTTGACCTCTGTGACAAATAATACACCTTAATTATGTTGGCAAGAAGGGATATGTCATTCCAAGGCCTCTTTAATTGTCTATCCAACATGCAACCACAGAAAGCAAGCAGCTTCCGAAGGTGTTTTTCTGCCAGCCGTACATCCAAGGCTATGCTAAATTTACGGAAGCGAGAGGAGTATAAAGCAGTAGGATGCATTATGTATTGTATTTTCATTTGTTAGATATACCAACACAATATAGTATCCCCCATTGAAAATCACCCTATGTTTTAGAAGTATGAGTAATGTGGGGAAATAAATCTGAATAATAATTGCTGGCCTGTGTTTTGATAGCAGGCAGGCTGAGAATCCTAAAATTTGTAGCCTTTATGTAAACCCAATGTTGGTTGGTGAGCCAGTTTTAGATATGACTGGGAAAATGTTTTGGGTTAAAGCTGTCTTAAAAAGAAAAAAACATTTATCAGGCACTATCATGTTTTTACAGAAAA
>CM044440.1:96141132-96156569 GCA_024363595.1 Xenopus borealis
GCCAGACCCTTCAATTAAACCTGAGTACAGTACACCCCAGATAAACCCACCAAGCAGTCTGGTTATACCCCAGTCAAACATAATCCCTGTATGTTTCCCTTGATCTGTTGACTTTGTAGTTTATGCATTGGCATTATGTGTAAAGTGCAAAATATGAGAGCAAAGTGCCCTGCCTTGTATATTTGACTGTTTCCCAAAGAGTTGGGAGAACAAAATGCTGCACCACCCTCTGTTTTCAGCATCACTGCATTTATAGGGGTAGGGGAGGGGCAGGTAGGGGATAAATGTGGGCATCCCCTTGAACATACTCTTGTGCACTATTCAGAATTGCACTATGACCACTAAGGCTTATTCACACATGGCTTTTTTTCTGGCAGAAAGCCTACTCTCTGATAATTACCCTGTCCAGTAAGTACTGCCTATCAGCATTTACCAATAGACATATTTTGGACTGACCATGTACCCTTGTGAGTTTGCAATTTGGAATCCAGTGCAGAGTGCAATTATTTTCTTATACAAATGTGAATGCCCCCTATTATGATCCCTATAATGCCACAGTCATTGTCATACCATTTGTTCTTCCCATACAACAGCCAACTATTATGACCTTATCTGTCCCCAGGCCTTGCATTTCCAGGCTAGTCAGTGACCTGATATATCCGTAGATTTGCATTAGCTGTTTTTTCTCTAACTACATGTCAAAACTTTACTTGTGTTCCATCAGAAGCGAACCACGAAGGGGTCTGTACAAATATTTTGTGCAGTGAGATAAAACTGTTCATGTATGGCAAGATATAGCCTTTGCTAGTTCCTACAGACATTCTGATAATTTAGCTAGAAAGGGCGGTGAATATACCATGAATATGATTTTACAATGAATATACCATGCCTAGATGCTGTCTACCATGTATCCTGTCTATCCACCGCTAATAAACACCTGGGGCTCTCGCTTACAACAATAAAGTGCCAACTTATGTTTTGTTTAAATGTACAAATGAAAGTAAAGCAAAATCAAGCAAATAAAAAAAATAAAGATCCCTGGCTGGGAGCACAAGCATCAGGGGAGGCATGCTTAGGTGACTAACGACATCTCTATCACAAGAACAAACTCTATCTGCATCAAGCATTGAGACAGATGAGGCCAATTTCACACAGTAAATTTCTTAGCCATGATGGATGTGGCAGCGCTGGTGAATGTGAGCAAGCACTTTCTGCACCTGTCAGGCACCCAGCAGACAGGGATGGATCACAAGGTTATTGATGGTTTCACACTGTACTCTGCAAATAAAATGTAATGGGCTAACTGGAACATAGATCTGAGTGATGTTACTTATATATTAAATATGTCACATCTGTAAAATAAATGGTGGTTAGATAAGAGTTATCCTCTTCAGGGCCCAATAAATATTTTATCAAGCATAATGGAAATTGTCAAATCAATCTGATCTGTGCACTACATTATGAAGGCATCAAAATTAAACAAATCCCATACGGTATCATTGCATTTTATTAGTGGGCCACAGCGGCAGTGCCCAGATGCTCCCATGGCAGCTGCAGACTGGCAGAGCGAATACTATAAATATGTTTCCCTTTCCACTCCCCCAGCTTCGCATGGCACATGCTAGATATTTCATCAAGGTATTCTTTTCTCCAGTGCAGGCAACTTCTAGATGTAATTTGATGAAGGTGAACAAAGCTGGGGAATGGAACCCAGCCACAAAATAGCTTTATCAGTGTTTAGCGCAAACATCCCTGCAAGCCACATTGTTCCGTGTAATAACCTTATCTTGTGCTATGGAAGTGTGACTAATAACTAATAGAATTGGAAATTATCTCTGAGGGTGTTCCGTTCTATTCAGACAGTGAGGTAGTCAACAATGAGCTACGCTTTCCAGTATTAGCAAGAAGTGCTGCATAAAATGATGTTTATCGCATATACGAGAAACTTTAAACTCTGCTCTTAGGAGGTAACTTCAAGGGAATATTTACCTTAGTGAAAGTTGACTTTAATCAATCCAAGTGCTCCCGTGAGCCTGTTTATAGTTTATTTTACATAATTTATTAATTTATGCTAGTTTTAAAGTTTATATGTTGGAGTTTGCTCACATTTACTGAAATCCCCCTGCAAATCATGTGAATCTTCTTTCTATAATGCTTAATAACACTGGTCTGAAAGTGAGGGTATTATACTTTTTAGAATCATTGTATACAGCCTCTCTGAATTGGGGCACCCATGATTTCAGGGAGAAATTTGACTACCAGTACTCCATCAGGGTCAAGTAAAATAATAACCACAAAGATGCTCCAATGAGGACCCTGTATGTTTTTCTTTGTGCTCTGAAGAGGTTAGATACCATTATTTGTATCTGCCTCTTTACAAGTATATGCTCACTAATGACACCTATAATAACAGACAGCTATGATCCAAGCTATTCTGCCTCCTGGGGAAGCAAAGCAATTTAGTCCCATGCTAGTCCACTACTACTCTACTCTGATGAAGGTCTTAGTAGTACAGGAACTGTGCTGGTCTAAGGTCATTCTGAATATTGTATGGAACACATCATGCTTTCAAACAGTAAAAACTGAATTGCATTTTTACCTTACATTCTCACTGTGTTAGCACATAACTTTGGGGGAAACTGCCTGTTGTATGGTGTGTAGCTTACTTCCTATCTGAAATACCCTTAATCCACTACTACAGAGTGACTGGCAGAAGAGTAATGTCCTTGATTCATAGTGGATCTGCTGTAATATATATATATATATATTTGGTGCAAAATATGGCTATAGTGTGGACCATCTCCATAGAGAAGACATGGGAAAACATATTTACAAGCTTTTAGATTATAGGCTCTCATGAACAGATCCATCTTTACCTCTTGTATTAGTCATTAGGACTCGACTGGTTCTTTATACTTTAATATAATTAAAGTATACTATACTTTAATATTGAGGATATGCCAAGTCCAGGATTTGACAGTCATCTTTGTTCAGCAGAATTTCAGCTGAAGTGCTTGCCAGAACCAAATCCGAGTCACCTGACCAAGGTTCTTTTTAACCCTTTCTTACCCTTATTTGCATATGCAAATTGGGATTCAGTTTCATTTCCAATTTGTTCAGGTCAGCTTGGATTCAAATGAATCCTTCATGAAAGATTTGGCATTTGGTTGAATCCCCCAAAAATTGTGCATCCCTGTTTTTACCACTTTAATACTTTATAAATACTCATTTATTATAATAATGACCATTAAGCTGGCCATAGACTTGCACATTTTAGCCTTTTACGTCTCAATCTTCTGACCTGCAACTAACTAATCAGATTAAATAGTAATTAAGTAGTAAAAGAACAAATCAGATGATGTTCTGCCCATGTCAATTATACAAAGTTATGTTTAACAAATAGTAGTGATAGTCACCCAATTCTCATGTCTATGACTTATGTACTGAAAGCAAAGCTAGCTATTCTATTGGATAAAATGTTGTCTATGAAGGCTTCTTTCTGATTGGTTAGATGACCTGGAACCTAAGCTTCTCCAAACTGCATCCCTGCAATGCTTTCTCCTCCTAACTACTAACAGTTACAACATTTCCCATGTTCTTTGGGCTACCCATTTACCTCTTCTTTCTTGCAACCAAAAAAATGTAACTATTGGCACTGTAGACAAATGTTAATTACAAGCTAGGCCCAACAAAAAGAATCTTTAGAATGAAACTGGACTCATCAAAGGGAAAATAGAAAACACAGAGGGGAAATTTTGAGGCCCTATAAATATCTTTTATTTGACACTTGCAGCAGGATTTCCCCATGTGCTACAGCATTTCATTTTCTTTGGGGTCTCCAGGGGCAGCAGATACACACTCATCCATTACACATAGTCACACAAATAAGACAATAACAATGAAGGCTAGATTAAGGGGGTGGCTGCTTCATTGTAGTCATGCACTTGGAAACAGGAGGATAGATATTATTTACAACTGAAGACGCTGAAAATATGTGGGAATAAAACTCATAGGGAAATCATTACTGATGCATTCTTTGTATTTCTTGCATGTATTTAATACATTTCTGCACTATGGGCATTATTCTAACTATTACATGTAGCAGACAATAGGTCCTTTCACAGTTTTTCCAGTAATGATATTATATCGGTAGTAGTAGTAGCAGTAGCTAACAATATATGATTGCCCTTAGCTCTTCTGCATGTCATAAATTATACCTGATAATATAAAATGGATATCTAGATATCTATAAAATATATTAATATACACTGTATCAATGCTCTGTAGCTAACAGAGGTATAGTGCTCAGGGTCAGACTGGGGTCCACAGGGACTGCTGTCCAGGGTCCCCCTCCGGACCCCCTAGCTCCATTACAGCGGCGGCGTGCATGCGTGAATGGTGACCGAGGGCATAAACGGTGCCCCTCGGTAGAGGGGGTCTGGCATTTTTCATCAAACTACTACTGGTAGCCAAGGCTACTCAAACTAAAGTGCCAGTTATATTCCTGTGCCAGGAAAGCTTCACATATTACAGAAATAATACATTTAAACAATGTATTTTAAATACATTTTCATGTTGTAGGTCACATGTTAGAATAATTCTAATGATACCAAAGGTGCCTTCTAAGTTTTACTTAAGAAAGGTTGTTAACAATTAGGGGGTTTAATTACTAAAATCCAAATATTTCTCATTATCTTATTAAAACTACTTCAACACCCATCCACATTTTAACCTCATCTATCAATAAATTAAATCTGGGCAAAAAAAGACTCAATAAAATCGTAAAAGAATCAGTAACCCAGACTTTTTTGGATTCCAATACGAAACCCAGCGACAATCACAATATCTTCCATTTGTAAAAGGGAAATCTGCCATTGACTTCTACATCACTTTGGCAGGTTTGAGATGTAGTACTTTTTTATTCAGATGTTTAGCAGCCTCGGGTAGAATAAATCTCAAAACATTTGAAGTTTTTTTCCAAGAAAAAATAATTTGTTTTTCCCTTTAAAACACAGGCCAGAATAAAACCGGACTTAGTTTAGGTATCAAATTATGTATTACTTTAATTCTGTGTTTGTCATGTGAGATTGCATTTCATAGAGACAGAGCTGCTGAAAAATAGTTGTTTATACATTGTATAAACATTGTGCCAACTGTTTGTTCCTTTATTTGGTTGCTTTAGGGGCCACTGGGAAAGGTCTCACATGGTGGAAGACCCTCATTCACAATCCTTAAACATGCAAAACAGACAGGATGGTTTATCATCCTGTGCACCAAATATCTGCTGGAAGAAAGATTTGCTTCTAATATCTAAATGGAAGTTGCCAAAAGCACATTGAATTGCATGCTTTCATTTTTTCAAGTAGATCTAAGACTCTTATGTTTGGAATGATCCCAATGAAACTGTAACAAATAAATTACAAACAGAGAGTGACAAGCATTTTCTAACACTAGACTAGTTATGGATGAGACAACAGCTATATGATGAAATGAACAACTCTCTGTCAACTTTTTAGATTTCATTTTTAAAGAGAGTGGACCAAAATCAATACCCTCCAATTTACACTACTACAAGAAATAACCTTCCTTTTATTTGCTGGTAGTTCTCTTATAGAAAGTGCAGCCAATCACAGTATAGAACTCCTAATGAAGTCATTCTTATTAGAAGTGTTAAGGGCAAAGGTAACACATAATTGCTGCAATAGAAGTACCTGGCAATGCCTTTTATGCATTCACAATAAGCTATATTAGGTTGGTTTTGAGCCAGCAAGAGTTCTGATGACTAGAAAATCAGTTATACAAACTGTAATAAAAAAAAGATGAATTTCAAAAGGCTGAAGACCTTAATGTGTTAAGTTGCAACTATGTTCAGTATCTTAGGGTGCCACTGATGTAAAAGAATGCAGGGAGCTAAACTAGACATAACACATGGATACTTCACGTGGACATACATAAGCAGAGTTAAGCTGCGGACCTGGGCCCTCCAACAGGTCGGTTGGGCAAGTTCAGTTTTCATGTTGGATTGAGGACCACACTGGTTTATTGATGTGGTCCTCTCTCTGATGGCTCATATTCTTGAAATTATGAAGCCAAATTATCAGATTAGCCAGATTTGGCCCATCTTTTGATGAACTGATCTTGCAGTGCAGGGCAAGCATTATTTGTTTAGATACAGTTGGGCAAATTCACTAAAGCGTGAAAATGCACTAATGACAGCTTCACCAGCGTTCGCCGCACTGCGCCAGGCAAATTTTCGCCAGTGCTACACAAATTTGCTAAGATGCAAATTTGCACTCAGGGTGGCGAATGGTAGCAAAGTAGCACTACCGTTACTTCACCAGGCAAATCGCATTTACGCTAGTGATACCTAATTTGCATTCGGCACAAAGTTAAAAGTCTAATAGAAGTATATGTTACAGCCACTACATTCCACTACACAAGCCCAGGAAACCTTTAATAAATAAAATAAAGTTGTCCTATTGCCCTACATGTGCCCCCTGTATAGTTGTGTTGCCATATGTTAGGAAATGTAGGGGGGAAGGAGTGTAACCCCCCAAAAAAAAATTTTTCTTTATTTTTCAGACTATCACCCTACAAAAGGTAAAAGACGCCAGCGTTTTTTGGGAGATTTCAAGGTTTTTTTTTTTTAAACTCCTATCTATTGTATTGAACTTTGCCAGGTCTGACCTCGCGAAGTAACGTCTAGCGTAAGTGGTAACATTCAGTAAAATGTTCATCTTAGTGAATTAGCATAGTTATGTCCCTTCGTCAGTGTGCAACTTCGCCTGACGCAAGGGTGTAAAATTGCACAAGTCTATCAACTTCACTAGCGAATTTTCACCAGGGACACCAGTGATTCGGCGAAGTTGCTAATTGATGTCAAGCTGGCGAATTAGCGCTAGTGTTAGAGGCTTCGCGCTTTAGTGAATTTGCACCAGTATCTTAAGATAGCTGTACGATTTGTCTGGTATTATGGTTACAATATTATAAGTGGGTAAAGAAAACACCAGGTTGCATACTCTGAACACACATGGGGGCAGATTTACTAACCAGCGTAAATTTGCCAGCGTCCGCTTCACACCCATCCCAATGCTTCGCCAGGCGAACGTTTGCTAGTGTTATTTCGGCAGTGCAAGCTAATCAATGCGAAGATGCGTTATCGTTAATTTCTGGCTAGCGCAAATTTATTAGAGGTCTTGTGCTCAGGTAAACCTGCATATGGCGGGAAATTTAAAAAATGGACGTCTTTGTGATTCATGTTGCATCTAATACATTACATATACACTAATAAGTAAACAGGGAACCTTAATAAAGACAATGGAGTTGTTATAATGTCCTACACATAAGCCCACTTTACAATAATGTTCAATATGTTAGGAAATGTACAAGGGAAACCAGTCACCCCAAAATTTTTTTTAGGACTTTTGCAATCTACCACCCTGAAAAAAGAAAAAGTTGTCAGCATTTTTTTGAACTTAGATACTTTTTCCATTCAGAATATGATGTAAGTAACTGAAGATTGAGGATGTTCTATGCACTCCATTGCACTTTGCCTGGTCTGAGCTGGGGAAGGCAAGTCTGGAGAAAGAGCTATCATTCAGTAATATCCGCATTTCAGTGAATTTGTGGAGTAACATCCATTTACCAGAGTGAAAAGTTGCCTGGCGTTAGAGTGCAAATGACTGCGAAATCCCTGAAGGTGGTAACGCAGGTGTTAGTCACTTTGCCCTGGGATCACTGAAGAGTAAGAATAGAGTATGATAATAGAGTAGAATAAGACTGGAGCCCTTTGTTTAGTTGCATAGAGAAGCTGCACCCTGAAATTGACAAAAGCCCTGGGCTCCGTACCAAACATGCTAACTTTGATATTTCACATTCATTTTCTCAATCCAAGGTAATTTTGGGAGATACTTTCTAAAGGAAAAGAAAAAACTCAGAGTTCACATTTTTGTGTCGGCCCAAAGAATTTATCCTGCTAACATAGGCTACATTAAAGGGGTGGTTCACCTTTACGGTAACTTTTATTGTGTTATAGAATGGCCAATTCTAAGCAACTTTTCAATTGGTTTTCATTATTTATTTTTTATAGTTTTATAGTTATTTGTCTTTTCTTCTGATTCTTTGCAACTTTCAAATGGGGGTTGCCGTCCCCTTCTAAAAAAAACAAATGCTCTGTACGGCTACAAATGTATTGTTATTTCTACTTTTTTTTGCTGATCCTTCTTTTCAGACTCTCTCCTATTCACATTCCAGTCTCTTATTCAAATCAATGCATGGTTGCTACGGTAATTTGGGCCCTAGTTACAAGACTGCTTAAAATGCAAATTGAAGAGCTGCTGAATAACTCAAAAGCCTTAAATAATAAAAAATGAAAACAAATTGCAAATTGTCTCAGAATGTCGCTCTCTACATCATACTAAAAGTTATCTCAAAGGTGAACAACCTTAAGATGTGCTCCTACCTATATGACAATATACATTTGTCAGCTCTTGGTTTGTGTGCACATAGCCAGAAATTTAGTAATTGTACTAAATAAACACAGTGCTCACACTGGGAAAAGTCAGCTGTCCAAAGGACAAACGACGGCTAACTTACTAAGCAGGACACAATTTATCTTGCTTTGCCCGTATAGCAGTCAAATAAAAATATAAAAATTCCCTTGCCTCTGGCTCATAAAAACAGCGTTAAAACTGATGTCCATCCGATTAGAGCCTGTAAACTCATTACCACATGGCAATTTATCCTTTTTTATTTCTTACCAATTATCCTATCATCCATTGTATGTGGATCTGATTACCCTTTCCTGGAGTCAAGTATTCTCTTGTAAATCATTTACTTTAAGTCCATGTCTTCTATTGCGTTTCGCAGGATTAGTCCAGGCAGGTCATAAATCAATTAGTATTAATTCATGGCATCATCAGATTGGTTTGCCTGGTTCTCAAATAAAAAGCAGCAGCCATAGAGAAAGAATGTACCATTGTGTTATGCAGTCAATTAAACCATATAGTGTAGGTGTTGAAAAAAATATCTCACGGTTTTGTGCCATTACAACAGCGTCACATGGAGGACAGCGCTCCAAACAAAGGAGATCTATAGCAGCCGGAGGTACTTTGTAAGTTAAAAACTGCTGCGTTTTGTACAAGAGACAACAAGAAGCTACAATAATGTGCTGGCCATTTATAGCACAGGTGCATTCTCATATGAATAGTAATAGTATCAAACACCATAATGAGACATGGAAATGTCAGCCTCCATGGAATTCTATCACTGGTTTCCTTGGGTAGGATGCACTAACATTACAGGGGATGAAGGCTTTGAGAAGACAAAAGTTGGGTGGCCACCAATGGCAATCAATGTAATGAAAGAAAACACTCTAGGAATATCATATTTATTTTCAGACAGATTTTCATATGCTGAATATTTAGAAATCATTGTTAGCTTATTGCTTTATTTCTTACATTGAGTGTACAAGTTTGAAGACACACATTCTTGTCATTTACACACTCATATAAAATGAGATAGTAAAAAAAGCATAAAGTAAATGAAGTAAAATAATGGAGACTGGAGATGGCTTCTCTCCATGAAAAACACAGATGGCCATATCTGACACACAAACTCTCATGAGATCATGCTGTAAAAGTGACCAATTCTAAATATAACTTTTCTTTGGGATCAGCAAAAATAACAGATTTCTTGAGTATTACACTTTTTGTGTGATATGTTATTCATAATATTCTAAATGATTTTGGGGATTTTAAATGCACAGGTGAATTCTGCAGCTTGGTGGAATTATGTTCTCTCTATATTCTGTTTTACTTTGTACAAATATGCACAGACTTTTCCCGCCAATCATTAAATTTTCCTGAAAAATTCTTGTGCGAAAAAAGTCTTGATAAGATCATGAATACCGTAATTACTCTGGATTTGATGCCTAAATACAGCAACTTTTTCCAGATTTGATGCCAGAATACCACGTGCCAATGAGAATAACTTTGGGACATCTACCATTGACTTCTACATAAACTCAGCAGGCCTGAATTGGATTACTTTTTTATCTGGACTTTCGCGGTTTAATAAAAATTGTGGATTTCCCATTTAAAAATCCAACCAGAAAAACCAGACTTTGATAAATAACCCCCTAACTGTATAACTTTTAGCTTTTAACAGCAAGGTTAAGGTTTAAATATCACATTGAATGAAAAATGGGTGGGTTTATAAAATAAAATTATAAAATTAGCCTAATTAGCTAACAAATATCAGGTTTTAAAATCACAATGGACGAGAAAAGCCTGCTGAGGCCTGTGAAATATTTTGAGAATTGGTTGAGTTGGGGGTAAACAAGAAGCTTGGGGTGATTTGAACGTACAAGTAGGTGGCTTAATCATGCAAAGGTTCACTCATCTTGCTAATCCATAAGCAATTTGCATCATGGCTTAATCATTTGGATGGGTGTTAGTGCTCAGCACTCTTGATAAGATGCTCTGACCATTAGTACCCCATAGCAAATGAATGTTATCCAGCCCAACAATACATATTCAAATGCATTGAAATGTGTAATTTTATTAAAGGAAAACTATACCCCCGAACAATGTAGGTCTCTTTAAAAAAGCATAAAAAAACTTGTGTAAAACCCTGCTTCATGAGTTCTGTCTTTTGCTTCCACAGTTCCTCCTGTTACAGTTAGGGGCAGATTTACTAAATTTGTGTGAATGATTCGAAATTCTATCGAATTTTCAAAAAGATTCGAATTCGAATTTTCGAATAATTTTTGTGGCCACTTCGACCATCGACTTTCATAAATTCGATCGAATCGAATGATTCAAATAGATCGAATAAAAATCGATTTGATCAATTAGCCTGATATTTGTTAGAGAAACTGTCAGAAATGGCAGACTTTACAAGCTTTACAATTATTTTCCACATTGGAAGGAAGATAATTGGTGTCTTTTTTAATAGCTATCTCTAATTCTATCTATCTATCTATCAATCTATCTATCTATCTATCTATCTATCTATCTATCTATCTATCTATCTATCTACCTTTCATCCTTCTGCCAATCATACCTACCTATAGCTAACAACTATCATCTATATCTGTCTATTGCAACTCTCTGTCTTCCTTAGGCCAGAGACAGACAGATTAATGAATGAAATGCTATAGAGAAGCATTGCACATCATATTTTTTTATTAGCCTCTGCTTTAAGCTTTATGTGCCATCAGGCTCTCTTTCCACCAGCATGCTTTAGAGTAGTGACAGTTCTGAATTATCACCATTGTGAGATCCTATCTCATTAGCTGAAATGGGAGAATAAAGCATCATGCAATCATAAAAATAATTTGGCAAGGGGAAGCCACTTAGAAGCAGCTGTCAAACAGTTTGGAAGATAAACTTCTAAATAAAAAGAATAGAGAGCTTCCAATGTCAAGGCATGTGTTTTCTCTGCATTAGAGACATCGTCATGATATGAAGTGCTTGTGTTTATGCAGAGCAGCTAAACACTCCATATATGATATTGATTATACCTTAACCCCAATTGAGTAAAGTCCTTCTTTTCCTAATCAAATATTGCACCGGCAGTTTTTAAATGCCAGAACATATTTTATCTCTGAAGGCTGCGGTAGAAGATAGGGGCTTTGTCTTCTCTTTATGGCTGGAAGCCCAGTTTTAGGACAACATAGGCCCTTTGGGCTTTGCTTTGGCAGCTTTCATCCTGGAATTTAGAACATACATCTTTATCATCGCTACTGTTGTCAGACAACATTAGATAATTAATTGCCCATTTGTCAGGCTTGCACTGAAGATATTCAAGCCATAAACACAATCAGGATAAATAGAGATGCTCTCTGAAGATGTTTTGCTGTGTCATACATCTCTAGCAAGCATATTTTTACTATTAAACCAGCCTTTATTAATCATATGTAATGTCAATTAATTAACAGCCTCTGTGCATTTCAATACACTTTTACATAATCTTATCATCTGCAAATCTCTTTTAAATGAAAGGGCTACTTTAAAGGGATACTGTCATGTTTTTTTCAAAACGCATCCGTTAAAAGTACTTCTCCATTAGACTTCTGCACTGAAATCCATTTCTCAAAAGAACAAAGAGATTTTTTTATATCTATAGCAAACAAGGAAAAGTTGTGGTCACCACTAATTTTTAAAACCATTAGGCTGGGGTGCAATGAGGCTGTGACCACAAAATACATACAGACAAAAACCCATTATCAATATATTTTAAGACATTGAGACATTATTATATATTTTTTCCGTCATGGATAACTTTTTATTCATAATCCCTGCTTAATATCAATGTTAAGTAGAAATATAGCTGTTGAACAAATGTAATATGTCTTTTACACAAATATGAGACGCATTAGCAACGTTATGTGAAATTAGAAAGCAAAAGCATTATTGGCAGGGGAACAAGGCAAGGAAGCTTTTTATAATGAAATTTAGAAGGATATATGGGGATTTAATGCGAGTGGATGTTGTGTGACTTAACTTGCTACTCTATTCATTTTGACCAACAGATGACCCTATCATGGAGCCACCACTGCTGTACTGTGGAAAAAATTGTTCCCTACATTATGGGATACATTATTCATTAATACTATCTAGCTTTGGGTCTCATCTAGTATTTATTAGCAACTCCTAATAGCAAGGCACATTCTATGCTATGTCATATCTGGATTGTTGACAATGAGGTTAAACATAAGAATTCCCCTTATCATTAAGAATGCCAAACTGATCAGAAATATTTATCACGTATCAAATTGTGTAATATCCACCTCTATTTAGCTCATGTTTTGAAAATGAGCAGAATCTTTTTTGTTATATCACTATAACTGTACATCCTTACTGAGTCTATTATCCCCACCCCAATGCTTGAATCTTGAATCCTACTAACAATTGCATTATGTCAGGACTGGAGTTCATAAGGTGTTGTTCTCAGTCATATAGGGCTTTGTTTTTTTCACAAGTATGAGATTATTTTTTTTGGATAATATAATGCAGGAATGGGGAAACGATTTGTATCTGACTAATAACAGCATTAATAAACAAAACTTAAACTTTTTACTTTTTAGAACCTTTTACCTAATCTTTAAAGGGAAACTGTCATGGGAAAACATGTTTTTTTTTAAATGCATCAGTTAATAGTACTGCTCCAATAGACTTCTGCACTGAAATCCATTTCTCAAAAGAGCAAACAGATTTATTTATATTCAGTTTTGAAATCTGACATGGGGCTAGCCATTTTGTCAATTTCCCAGTTGCCCCTGGTCATGTGACTTGTGCCAGCACTTCAGGAGGGAACTGCTTTCTGGCAGGCTGTTGTTTTTCTTTCTCAATGTAACTGAATAGAACGCAGTGGGACATGGGTTTTTACTATTGAGTGCTGTTCTTAGATCTACCAGGCAGCTGTTATCTTGTGTTAGGGAGCTGTTATCTGTTTACCTTCCCATTGTTCTTTTGTGAGGCTGCTGGGTGGGGGAAAGGGAGGGGGTGATTTCACTCCAACTTGCAGTACAGCAGTAAAGACTGATTGAAGTTTATCAGAGCACAAGTCACATGACTTGGGGCAGCTGGGAAATTGACAATATGTCTAGCCCCATGTCAGATTTCAAAATGAAATATAAAAAAATCTGTTTGTTCTTTTGAGAAATGGATTTCAATGCGGAATTCTTCTGGAGCAGCACTATTAACTGATACATTTTGAATTTTTTTTTTCCCATGACAGGATCCCTTTAAACTGAGTTGTTTCCAAGCTGTTGACCTGCTCCTCTATAAGGGGACCCATTTAGGGTGAGATTCTGGCAGAAGGCCTGTCAGGTCCTGATGCTGATATATGTCAATAAAATTACAAGCAATGTATCCATTTTGGGTTTATTTATGATCACAAAGCATATCACTAGGTACAAAATGTGTTCCTAACAAAGCCTTTTGCTTTCTATCACTTGCCTATACCTGCAGCTAAATGCCTGTTGCATCTATGCAGGAGAATTGGGTATACATTGCAGTGAGCTGTATGATACACCTGCCTTCAACAAGACAGTAAATCCAAAGCTGCTTATTCATGCACATGGAAAGGAATGGCCATTTTAATTGCTCTGCAACTAAAACCTTTGCCTACAGCATAGTGTACAAGCCTTAGTCCCAATTATATCATCAATGTGTCTCCGTTGTTGTCATTGCTGGATTCTTGTTGATTCATAAAGCCATAGTCTTACTCTTACCCTGCCTAATATCATAGTTTATATACTTTCACATGACTTTGTCTTGAAGAGAGGGTTTTGACTAAACTGATACAAGCCCTCTGAATACTTTATTGTTGTTTTTCCTGCTACAGAAAAACACCATATAACCCTGCAACTTTTAGTGTACTCCTAAAAGATTCAAGATACTACTGTTGTCTTAAAAGAAGAAGTCTCTTTAAGGATATCATTTCAAGTCTCAGTGCTTCATAGTCACGGGTCTTTTTGGATGCATCACTCACATTGGTATGAAGGTTGACTGTCACACCTATGCAATGGGACATGTGGTTCATGGAAGAGTAAAGGTGGCCATACACAGAGAGATCCGCTCGTTTGGCGATGTCGCCAAACAAGCGGATCTCTCCCCGATATGCTCACCTTGAGCGATATTGGGCTGATCTGATCGTGGGCCCTAGGACCCTAGGGCCCAACGATCGGATCATAATGGAGGCCATATGGGCGCTCGGATCGTGGGACTGCATCAACGAACAGATGCGGCCGCGACTTTCGGGCAGATATCGATTGGTAAAGCCCGTCGGAGGGCCCCACACACGGCCAATATGCTGCCGACTTGGCCCGTGTATGGCCACCTTTAGTCAGTTTATGGAAGAATGTAAATCTTTGCTGCTGTGCCTGTTTGCGCTTTAAGGTTCGGTAAAGTGTATTGCTCAGTAAATACACTGACTGCAATACATTGAATATATTGTATCGTCTGCCATTAATTAGCTGTATTGTTGTTAAAACATTAATTAGTTTGAAGTACAAAAAAAATATAATATAAATATAACAATTAGCATAAGAATTACAGGAAGGCCATCTCCCATAGAGTTCATTTTATTAAAATGATTTCCTTTGAAATTCTAAAAACAGTACCTTGTACTTTATGGTAATTAAGTTGCATGAATCCACAGTGATGGAAAAATTATCCTATTGGATTTATTTCATGTGTAAACATTTTTTTTAACTGTGTATGGTGATCAAAATTATGGAAATATCCATTATTTAGTAAACCCCAAGTTCCAAGTATTCCAGATAATAGGTCTTATACTTGTACTATATATAAATACACTATTAAATCCATGTCCATCTGGAAAGCAAACGTTGGTACCTGTTTTTGTTTTGCTGTTGATGTGTCATTGCAAGTTGTTCACCTTTGAGTTAACTTTCAGTATAATGTAGA
>CM044440.1:96159836-96170321 GCA_024363595.1 Xenopus borealis
AGGCATCGCTAGTGTAAATGCGCTTTGCCTGGCGAAGTAACGGTAGCGCAACTTCGCTACTGTTTGCCGCCCTGAGTGAAAATTCACATTTTAGTGAATTTGTGTAGTGAATTTTGCCTGGCGAAGTGCGGCGAACGCCAGCGAAGCTGTCGCTAGCGCATTTTCGCACTTTAGTGAATTTGCCCCTATGACTTTTGATATCCCTAATTTTAACAATAGCGCTTACATTATTTTAGTTTTGCTGATATTTTCTCTCTGCTCCACTTAAAAGTGAAAAATGTCACAATTTACAATCCCATCATGCCTCAATATATATATATATATATATATATTTTTTTTTTTTTATGGATAAAAAGTGAAATTTACAGTAAGCTTACTTCAGGGTATAGTAATTTTAGCCTGAAATTCATGTCTTAAAGCTGCATTATCCTAATGTGCAGTTCTGTTTCTAAAACCAACATCACTTATTAAGAGCTGGCCATAAGTTGCTAAACAATTTGTTTGACCCTGGGATGGTGGCATCAACCATCCCGAATTATTTAGAGAAAACAGATGTTGGGATTTTTGATTGTGATATAGTTTTTTCCTAATTAAAACAATTATAATACAGTATGCAGTTAAACTGCTCTGTGGTCAAAGCCATTATTTATTCAGTTGAAACCCATGGGTGACAAAAAACTATTAAGATTTAACCTATGTGCCTTAAAATAAAAAAAAAAGCTTTTTCATATTCTCTGCGGCATTCCTTTAAAAAGTTTTTTTTTTTTCAAAATTGGTACAATACCTGTCTGCATAATGCAGTTGTATCTTAGAGGCAGCAATCAATAATGACTAATGCAGAGAAAGGCCCTTATAAATGCTATGATTATTTTATTAAATGATTGAGTTTGCTTGAAGATGATGAAGGACCGGTGTGTGTGTACCACATATATCTTCTCCTTATTATGACTGTAGAAGCACAAAGATCAATATTGATATACTTTCTAAAATGCTATTATTACTGTTTGCTGACAGAAATTATTTTAACATAATTATTAGTATATATTATTATTATTATCTATTTATTTTTTAACAGCACTCAAGCACATATACACATAGGGCACCATGCTGAGACTCTATCTAATCTTACTAATAATGTTATAAACATCAGACCGGTCACCACCTGGCAGTGAATGGGTTAGCATAAAAGAAAATTGTGTTTAAAATGAGAAAATTCATGCAGTAGCAAAACTGCTATGTTGAAGGATTTTCGATTGTGACATGACTGTGCTTTTGACAGTTTTCCTAAGGTAAGTTATTTTGGTAAAAACATATGTTTCCATTTTCTCTGCCTCTGCTTCCATTTTAGTCCCAGGGCTCCATTAGGGTCATGGCAACATTAAGGCTTTTGTCAGCGTGATTAATAGCTCTTTAGATCATCTTTAATTCACTCTCTTAATGACTGAGGGTCTTTTTTGCTCTCCAAATAATCTGGTGATGTATGAGCCAATAGAACACCTTGTGGCAGAGGTGAAAAACATTCGGGCGATGCAAATATTATCATGGGAACAAATGTTTTCCCTTTTAATAAAAATTAATCAATTCTGCCCAGGAGCTAGTAAGGGAAACCATAGAGTGAAACATTCAGCAAAACTAAGCTTCTATTTCTTGATAACATCGATTTGTCTTTTTTAAACAGACAATGATGACGGCGGTGACTGCATGAATACAGAGCAGTTACAAGGGCAGATTGGCACTTGGGGAAATGAGGTTAAGTAAGCAATAGGTATTTGCCAGCGTTCTGTGAATCCATGTGAAACGTTTCTGTCCCCTTCACTTCTTTTTTATGTTTATATAAGTCTGTGCTAATTCTAATGCTGTAACGTATCAGCAATACACAAATGTTATTTTTATAGCTTGGGTGGTCAGAAATCACAAAACTAACTTTTCTGCAGTTTAGCTGAATACTAAAAAAAATCTTCATTTTGGGAGTGATAGGAATTTACCATGATAGAATTATTATTATTATTATTATTATTATTTTGTGATTTGCAAAACTACAACAATCTTGTTATATTGTATGCCAGTGAGTGCAAATGGATGAAAGCTTGTTTGCAGGATTCCATGTCCTGTAGCTGTATCAGACTGGCAGGCCAGGGGCCCAAATCAAAAACCATACACCACAGATCCTCCTACAGACAATTTTCCTCAATTTTATTTTTGCCTCTTTATTTCCATAGTCTCTTCCCTTTACACTTGGAGGCCCATTTAGCAACATTCTTATTTTAGTGGTTTTACAAAAAGCACCAGAGCAACAAATGTTGCACTTGAATATGTACATGTGCCATTGATACAACAGCCAATCAGAAACTGGGATTGATGCAGCATTGAAAAAATGACTGAATGTACTGTGCTTAATCCACTGATTAATAAGACATTTATCTCAGTTGGAGATTTTAGGAGATCTTTGAGATCCCCTTTGTGATTAACTATTTTATCAGGTTCCGTAAACTCAAAACAAGCATATATATAGGAAAAACACTGACTTAACAGTCAGTTAAGTTCAAGGAGTATTTGCTGCAAACTCTTGTGTAGGCACCTAAGGATAAAATGGGCATTTTTAACTGTTATTGTACTATCTGCATATCACACAAGCTAGATATGTTTTAATTTGATAATCCAGCATTTTGTGATATTTTGATAACACGGAATTCTTTCTTCACTTAACAAGAAAGCCAATTCTCTTAAGAATTCTGTTTTCTGTAATTGTTTCCAATTCCAACAATATCATTTAGATCTTGAAAGGAAGAACAGCAAACGTTTCTGTTCAATGTTTTTACCTCTGTGCAGTGCTTATCTACAAAGCAGCATATTACTGAAGGTCTTTAAGTCAGATGTTGCTTGTTTTTTTTCCAGAAACCCAAGGAGGTTAGCTAAATTGTTCCTTCTCCATGCCAAGGACAAATTCAAGTATCAACAAATGTTACACACATATATATACAAGTATATAGAGAGATATAGAACAGAGGAGCACTCACCCAACAACAATAACACAGCATGCCTGGGTAAAATGTGTATAAAGTAACAAAAAATACTGCACTTGACAAGCTCAGTTAGGGCTAGGCAGACGGGGATATTCGGGGGCATTTTGTCGCCTGGCAACTTCTCGCCGCGACTTGTAGCCCCCGAACCTCCCCGAATAGCCAAGTCCTGGGGCGCACCGGCGTTACTTGAAAACACCGGCGCCTATTCACACGGAGCGGCGCGCTTTTTGAAATCGCTCCAAATTGACTCGCCCCAGGACTTGGCTATTCGGGGAGGTTCGGGGGCTACAAGTCGCGGCGAGAAGTCGCCAGGCGACAAAATGCCCCCGAATCTCCCCGTCTGGCCTTAGCCTTACAGTATAACAGAATTTAAAGGAACCAAAAAATGAAATTGTTTAAAAGGACTGACACTATGGGGCAAATTCACTAAAGTGCGAAGAGTCTAACGCTAGCGCTAATTCGCCAGCGTGACGTCAATTCGTAAATTTGCAAATTCACTAACACCGACTCTGGTGAATTTTCGCTAGTGAAGTAGATAGACTAGCGCAACTTCGCACCCTAACGCGAGGTGAAGTTGCGCACTGACGAGGGATCATAATTACACAAATTCAATAAGATGACCATATTACTGATCGTTACCACTTACGCTAGAAGTTACTTTGCCAGGTCAGAAGTTCAATACAATAGATAGGAGTTTGAAAAAAAATGGGAATTTTTTCTAAGTCCCAAAAAAATGCTGGCGTGTGTTAACTTTTGTCAGCAGTGAAAAAATAATTTAGGCAAACAGCTATCTCCACAGTAGAAGCCATGCTTAGGTCCACATATTAATACTACAAGTGAATTATAAATGCGCACAGCTTCATACTGAAAAACATTTATTTGTGCATCATCAGAAAAAATTACAAACACATTTTTTTGTATTCAAAAACCACAGTGCAGTGTCTGCCTACCTACGTGTTTTACCTTTTGCAGGGTGATAGTCTGAAAAAGAGCAAAAATGTTTTGGGGGGTTACCCTCCTTCCCCCCTACATTTCCTAACATATGGCAACACAACTATACAGGGGGCACATGTTTAGGGCAATAGGACAACTTTATTTTATTTATTAAAGGTTTCCTGGGCTTGTGTAGTGCAATGTAGTGGCTGTAACATATACTTCTATTAGACTTTGAAATTCGCGCCATATGCAAATTAGGCATCGCTAGTGTAAATGCGCTTTGCCTGGTGAAGTAACACTAGCGCAACTACACTACCGTTCGCCGACCTTAGCGTAACTTCCCAGTAAAAAGTGCAGCGAACGTTAGCGAAGGCAATTTTCACAGCTTAGTGAATTTCCCCCTATAATGTTGTGTTGCTCTGCACTGGTAAAAGTGGTGCATTTGGTTCAGAATCCCAACTATAGATTATATAAACAAGCTGTAGTGTAGCCATTGGGGCTGCCATTCAAGCACAGGATACACAGCAGATACCAGGTAGGTTTTGAAAAATCCCATTGTTTACTACAGAGATTCTCTGTTATCTGCTGTATATCCTGTGCTTTCAGAATTTTGGATCAAGCAATATCTGATTATGTGCATTACATTTCTTTCCTTTTTAAATGATAAACAGATTAACTTGAATCCATAATTTTAAGCAGACAAACTCATACAAACTCAAAAGACCAGACACTTACTTGTTTGCCAACTCGGAAGGAAAAACACACATAATCTATAATGAATTTCTTTTGTGATCTCCTTATTGGCCTTCTAGAATAAACAGTATAAACCTATTTTGAAATCTAAACTTGATATGACAGTGGGTCATTCTATCTTTAAGTTAGATGTTATCTGTATATTTGATTCAGCTGTATTAGGTCAGTGTACAAAATGAAATATGTTTATAGTTAAAAGGGAGATTGTAGGGTTATCATATGGATTTTGAACCTCTGTTCAGTTAAAACAACATTTGACATTCAGAGTGAATTGCTAGATGTCCCATATTAAGAGTTGTGCAAGGGTGCTAGCAAGACTTGTTTGAAGAGGTATGTTACAAATATTCTTTATAATAATTATAATCGCTACCAAATCTCATTGGCTGAATTTAAGTGATAGAAATGGTAATTTATATTTAACGAAATGTTTTTGTAACTTTAAATGTAAAGGTCTAGTTGTGTCTAAGATGAAGACAGCTCTGTAATACTTCACATAAAACATGCTATTTTTGGATTACATAAAAACCCAACACATTTAAACAACGAGATTAAAATCATTAGCAGATTAACTGAATTTGACAGTTTGATCAAATAAATGTATGTTAAATATTTCCACAGGACATTTCTGACTGCAGCCAAACCAAATGTGTTCACTAGACGAACATTTTCTCCCTTGAAACATGCTATATGGGGAAAGCCAAATAATGACGTTACATTAGACAAACAATTTTTTAAAATTATGTACCAGCCTCAGAAATGTTTGGCCTGTCTCCAACTCTTCCAACGCATTCTAGCAAAATGGCTTCTTGGATCTGTAGGTTCATAAAATAATGTTTAATTTTATCTTTCATTTTTACTAGTATAAAATATATTTAGCTGTGAAGGATTGGAGTTAGATCATATGAATACAATAATTATGAATCAACTCTGGCAAAGAAAAAATCTATATAAATTCAATATATATATAAATTAAAAAAAATACAGGCAGAATTCTAATTTATCACAGACTGATTTTGTTTTAATTACATTACATTAATATAATGACTCTAAAGTCTGGTTACTCCAGTAAAAATACTGATTTGTGCTTATTTCCTGTATCTGCTAGTGAGAATCAGAAGTATTCATTATTGCTGCACTATACAGTGTTGAAGCTGGGAGTATTTATTTTATCTTAAGTATATTAAGGGGCAAATTTACTAAAATTCCCCAAAAAATCCTATGAATTTTCTCGATATTTTGCTTGAAATTCGATTTCTCTGTGAAATCGTACAATTGGATACCGATCGTTCGATTTCACGAAAAGATCGTACTTTTTCCTTCGAGCCTCCGGAAAATTAATACGATTCGAACGATCGAAGCGTTTGATCTTACAAATTGGATTCGAGCAGGACTTAGCCAAAGAAGCCTATGGGGGGTTCCCATAGGCTTCTATTGGTATTTGGTAGGTTCAATCTGGCGAAGTGGGCATTCGAAGGATTTTAAAATTTTAAATCCTTCGATCATGGAATTATTGAATATCTGATCATTCGATCTATTCGATAATTCGGTATTTGATGATCGAAGAGGCCAAATTTTGAATATTTGAATATCCGAAAAAAATCATTCGATCGTAATTCGATCATATTCGATCGAACTTCGATCTCTTCACGTGAATTTTGTAAATTTGCCCCTTAATTTCAGTATCATTCTCACCTAAACCCCCCCCTTGATTTATAGAACTAATAGTTAACTAGGAATTTCCTTTGGGTGCCATGCTTAGGGGTAGCATATTTTTGTTTTAGGTATTACATAATTATCATATCAGTGCACAATTTTTATTATATAAAAATATATTGACCAACACTTTAGTTATGAAAGGAAAATGTATATATTATTTCCATAAAAGCAATATGTAGATCTGGAAGAATGTTTTTGCCTGACAAGTGTTCTTTATTGGCCATGAATAATATTTCAGTTTAACATGGCTGATTAAATTGTAAGGTAGCTTCCATAAAAATATACTGCAGACTTGCAAACTGGATAAAATAAAAAATGCAATACATGTAAAACATAAAAAAATTGCCTAATTCAAGGTTCAGGAAGCATGGGACTTAGGATGCTAGCACCCAGGTCACAAGCTATACAGGATGAGTTCTCTTATATCGCAATCATAAATTGATTTCCTCTTTTATTTGACCTGAGCAACCACAACAGTGTCATATTATATCTGTAGTAAGTTTAGTAATAACTGATGCTGTGTATCAATTCCAACTAAGATGCACTATAATTATCATTCTAGCTTTCATATAAATGTATAAATGTAAATATGCACATAAATGATCTATATGGAAAAATATATATCATTGTTAAAGGAGAAGAAAAGGTATCATACCTGTAGAGTGCCAATATCTTAAGGATATTTCTGTTGAAGTCAGTTGTCCCTATCTTTTACTTTGTCCATCTTCTCCATCTTCTGGTCCTGGCAGGGGCATGAGCAGTATAGTGAAAGTGGAAGCAAAAAAACTACTTTTGCACTCTATTGTTCATGTTTGGGCCAAGGGAAAAGGTGCGGACGAAGATTGCCCAGAATGATCTTCTACAGAGGTACCCTAGGCTAGTACAGTCAAACTAGAGATTATAATTCCAAGGTGGGAGTAGCAAACATTTTGATATTCTACAGTGATTATACTTTTATTTCGGTAGTTTCATGTGCATGTTGTAATGGACTTGTCTGATAAGGAAACTTAGCAGAGGGTACACTCGGATGCACAGGGCACCCCTGTGGATTCCAGTGTTCACCAACACCCTTTTGTGGCCCTGGGCTTTCTGCTGCGGAACCAACAAGGAGTTAGTGCTTTAAATGGTAAAAGTTCATGGACGAGGTACCGGCAAGGATTAGTCAAAAGTCGAGAACAGGCAGATGGCTCAAGGCAGGTATCAGGAATCAAAGTCAGGAATAAGGCAAGAGTCAAAAATCCAGGAGATCAAACACAGATTTAAAGCTTCGGCAGGACCTGTAAACAGCTTGGGCACTTTCAAAATGGAGACTGGGCTCTGTAAAGGAGATTTGGTGCCAAAATTCAATTTTGCTCAAGATGATGTCATGATGCTGGTGTCAAATACCAGCACCGGCGCCTGCCCCCCTTGAGACGAGCAGAAGCACTGGGATGTAAGAAGACTGGAGGATCTCCTGGCACATCTTACACGTGTGTTTCCATGAGGTGGCAGGTGCTTTTATAGAGGTTGTAGAATGCTAAATCCTTTTTTTTAAGTTTATGCATATATCTATATTTATCTATCTTTCTATATACAAGGGATGCACCGAATTCAGGATTTGTTTCTGGATTCAGCCTTTTTTGATTTTGCCTTTTTCAACAGGATTTGGATTTGGCTTCATCCAAGTGCCTGGGAAACCATATCCAAATCCAAAAAATCATGTTACTTTCATGTGACATTGTTGAACTGTGTATATGCAAATTTGGGTTGGGATTCAGGTTCTATATTCAAAAGAATTGTTACAGAGAATTCGGTGTTCAAATTTATTTCATTTATCATCCCTAATAATCTGATCCTTCTGGAATGCAGTAATTCAATTATAAATGTTGATTACTCTTTACATTTATCTAATTAATAGGAAAACAATGTTACTAAAACTCTGATTTTAGGGTATGCAGCAATACAGACAATTTTTTTCTGTTGTTTTTTTTTTTACTGAAATAATAAATCCTGAAAAGCTTCAACAAATATTAAATATTATTTCACAGCAATGAAACTGACCTTTTGAATTGATTGGTCATTTGGATGGCTTCCATCAAAGTTCAAATGTCTGGGAAACCTGCAAGAAAACAGGATTTCCATATCTAACGTTGATAAATATGTTCCATTGTTTTTTTGTTTTTTTTTATTAATACTTTCACAATCTACAAAATTAGAGCTCAGCCTTTGGCTGCCATTGTAACCCGGGATCAGGGCTGGTGACATAATACCTAGCACCGTGATGACAGCCCATTTTGCTAGTTTCTAGTCTGGCAATTAAATGTCAAGAAGTTTCCACTAGCTAGTACTTGATGTTTTTAGCCAAAATCATCTCTTCAGCGTGGGTACATGACAATTTATCCATGAAGCAATCCATGGTATCATGCTGTCAGATGCAAACCCTTGTTAATAATGTCTTAAGACATGATAGGTTCATCAGTTAAATAAAACTCACTTTTGTGGAATAGCTACGCCAAGTCAAATTAGTAGCTCAGCATGGATTTTCCTAATCTCGCCTGGTACATTTGTCCACATATTATTCTCATTTTTTTTCTGAAAGAGCTTAAAGTGCTAGTTTTCCTTTTGTAAGGAGTGCAAAGAAAACATCCCTGTTAAAATAATACCCTAGGCAGAAGAAATAACTTGAAATTGCCAGTGGGACAAGCATTGCATTTTTTGACAATGGTATAAAGGTTGCTATATGGCTGATACAGCTTTAGAAATTCTCTGCAATTTTGTTCATGTGGTCATTTAAAGCACATGGTATTAAGCCAATGAAAAAATTACTCTTCCTTGCTTCTTTTCCTCCTACATTAATTTAATGAAAAGTGGAGGGGCAAGCATAAATAAATAAAGTAAAAACTTTTCAGTGATGAGCTTTGTTGTAGATACTGCATTGCATAAAGGTTCCTATACAACCTTGCTCTTTACCACGGAGGCTAATGAAGAAATAAAACTCAAGTGGAGCATGCTGGATTTGAGATGATAAGGGACCACAAAAAGGATTGTTAATATTTGTAAGTGGTTAGGAGATTAGAAATGTTGTTTTGTCATTTTCCAGCAAAATTTTGCTCTGTTGTCCGAGTGTAAAAACTTCTAACATCAAGTTCACGTACTGGTGAGAGCTCATTTATCACAAATAGACAGGCCTGGGCTGGTAATCTGCAGGTTCTGGCAGAGTTTCAGAGAGGCCATTGTAAGATGCCATATGCACTATTAATTGTGTATATAAAATGCTAGTGTCTGAATGATTTGCAAGTTAGGGAATGGATAAGGAATGATTATCGGGTGGGAGGAAAACGGTAGGAGGCAAGAGGAGTGTAATTATGTGTCCATAGGGAGTGCTGTATTCATGGGATTGGCTGGATGTCTCTGTTCTCCAAGTTAGCAGTTCAACTAGAGAAGAAGGCATTGAGAAAAGTGGAAAAAAGGCAAATTGTGCTTGTTTTCATGCTCTTTGAATGCAGTTTTCCAAATCATAAATGACCCCCTGTAAAAAAATTCCAATTTGTGCACAAAACAAGTTAATTTTTGTGGTGCTTGCTCTGTCCCTGTTCAACAAAACTCCACAACCTTGCAATTTCTCTTCTCATTCAATTGAATACACTTTATAAAAAGGGAAAAATGTGTGTCTCTTTACTGTACACAGCTAGAGGCTGATATGTTAGGCATCCCCTGTGGCTTACAATAACCAGCGGAGCAGTGGGCCTCCTCCTGTGTTCTCATTATGCCAAATAATGTCTTCTGAAAATGATTTTTTTTATCCTTTCTACTGGTTTTACTCAACCTTCAGAAACATTTTAAAATCCAATTAAAAGTCATTACCTCTCTGTCCAGTCTGCATTTATAATTGTGATTGGAAATATACTGTTTGTTATGTATATTTTATCTTGGCACAGGCACTTAAAAAAAGAGCAGTGAGAAATACTAGAAGTTGGAAACCATTGAATAATCACTTGTATGCAGAGGCGGCCAGGCCGCCTAGGCGCCTTAGGCAACCCAGCAGGTCAGCTCCCCGCCCGTCGCTTCCCCCCCATCC
>CM044440.1:96172027-96183922 GCA_024363595.1 Xenopus borealis
CCCCAACATCTTCAAACAACTGAAAGGCCACTGATGGTTCCTCCAGGTGCTTAATTTGCACAAGCTTTATACAGCTGCTTTTTACTTAAGGCTTTCTTTGTATTTCCAGAAGTAAAATATAAAAGTATGGGATCCCTTATACACAGTTCCAAATTATGGAAAAGTTATCTCCCATATAATCCTCATCCCCATCCTTGAGGTTGTGACACAGAGGGTCAGTAACATAATGATGTAGTGTCGGACCCAGGTCTTCTGGTCACATCTGTACTGGGGGCTGTTTTGTTTGACCAGTAGTAACTAATGCTCAGTAATATATATCACAGTTTACACTTGTGGTTGCAATAGGTATTACATAGGATTTCAGGGAGAAATTGGGTGAAAGTGGGAATGGGAAATACCGTTGGTTTAATTATTAACAATCTATAACACCAACAATATAAGCATGTTTTTTTATGGCTGGCTTTTTTTTTATCAATTTCATCAGTTTAATTTATGCCCCTGTTTAATTTATGCCCATGTGATTAATTTCAGGGTAACATTTAATTAGAGTCATATACTGTACATTCGGATTAATATAGCAATGTAGACATTCAGTCACAGCATAAAGCTGCAAATTCTAATTCCAAACTGTAGTGAGCTATATAAAAACTCAGGCTTTATTACTGACTTACTGAAATAGTTGTAGTAATCTGGAAAATAAACAATCCTGCCCAAGGAAAATTTAAAACTCAATATATTTATTTTATTGAAAACAAACTTTTCAAATCAGGTGATATAATAGTTAGTTTAAATCTTGCTAACAGCAAATAAGTTTTCAAGCAGACTTTCTGATTACGGTTAAGTCTAGCACGTCAAAACACAGGCTGAGATATCATAAATTGTATTATAAAAGATGATTCCCTTGAACTGCAAATGAAGTCAGATTCACATTGTAAATACAAAGTCTGGTGTAAACCATTTAGAATTTACATAAAATAGCAATTTATATGGCAAAATATGCAGAAACAGCTTTTCAACAGAGTGCCCTTTTTAAGACAACAAATCTGGCGCATATCACAGTTTTTTTAGACAGTGGAGGTCAATAAGAATACAGGCATTGTATATTCCCGGTTATTGTTGAGAATTCCCACAAACAAAGAACTATGGAACAAATGGAATGTATAAAGTAGTGGTTCCCTTTAAAAATCTACTTGTAGCACAATGTGGGGAAAATCTTTCCTCTTGGAGAACATACTCATGAAAATATCTCTACACCTTGAAGTTTGTTTTGTTTGTTGACTAAGTAAAATTGATGAATAAAATTACAGCAAACGAATATATCTGCTAATAGCAAATTTCTTTCCAGCTAACTTTATGCATAGCAGGAGTTTGGCAATTCTCGCATTATTCCATTTTAGAGATGGTAAATAAATTTATTTTAACCTTTGTCCTGTAATGCCTTATTGCTTTTACAGTTGAAAAAAAAATATTAAGAGTTTATAAATCCCATTGGGCAAAGTCACAAAATGAGTAAATCCTGACCCCATCATCAAACAAAATATAGCTACAGCCAAAAATAACAAGACTCTTGACTATTCCATAAGTTGTTATACTTACATTCCCATTTACTTAAACATTTTATATGTTATGCTTTGGACCACTTTGGAGAATGATTACCTTATAACATGTATTAATATGCAGTCCATGTATAGTTTCTGCTCATTTTGGTTTTTCTGCATGACTTGTACATACAATCACATCATCATACAATCAATCATTACAGTTCCTGGCAGGCAGATTTTTTTATGTTCAAATCTATGATCATTTGAAATTTTATCATTGAGAAAAATGTAAATAAAGCTATATTCCCGTCTTTTTCTCAATCACTAGATATTTATAAAAAATTTGAATCTGAAAATCTAAATCATGTGATTTGCCGAAAACAATAGTGATGGGCGAAACGGCCGCGTTTCGCCGAAAAATTCACGAATTTCCAGAGAAATTCGCGAATTGGCTAAAAATTCGCGAAACGAGTCGCGCGCCGTTTTTTTCGGCGCGTCGCGTCAAAAACGACACGCGACTCGTTTTTGGCGGCGAATTTTTCCTGCTGTTTCGCGAATTTATTCGCCAGCGGCGAATCACGGGAATTCGCTGCGAATTCGCCCCTGGTGAATAAATTCGCCCATCACTAGAAAACAATGCTTGCAATTGTACAAAACATTTTTTCTGGTCTGAAATTAGGAAAACAGGGGACAAAAACCACTGACTTACATTGGTTATTCCAAGGCCTTCTTCACCCTTTTAAGAGAAGACATATTCATTAATAACATATTAATATGCAGGCAATGTATAGTTTATGCTCATTTTTGTTTTTCTGCATTAGTTGCACTTACAATCACCTCATCATCATACAATCAATAATTACAGCTCCTGGCAAACAGATTTGTTTATGTTCAAATCTATGATTTTTTTTAAAAATGCTATCCGGGATAAAAATTTAAATTAAGCTTTTTCTCAATCACTAGATATTTATAAAAAATTTTGAATCAGAAAATCTTAATCATGTTGATTTGCAAAAATAAAGATTATTGCAGCTGTCCACGACATTTTTGTTAGGCCTGAAAATTAAGAATAAAGGACAAAAGCATTTATTTACATTGGTTATTCCAATGCCCGCTTCACCCTTTTAAGAGAAGACATGTACAGTATTTTAAAGGAGAACTAAAGTTCAACTAAAGAAGTAGGCTAGAAATATTGTACATTATGTTTTGGGCATCTTTATAAGCCCAAGGCAACCACAAACCTTTAGCAGTAAAGATCTGTGTCTCCAAAAATGCCCCAGTAGCTCCCCATCTTCTTTTCTGCTTATTCACTGTACATGCTCTGTGTAGTGATGGGCGAATTTATTCGCCTAGGTCGAATTCGCGGCGAATTCCCGCGATTCGCCGCTGGCGAATCACCAGCGAAATTTAGCTTGGCGAAATTACGCCGAAAAACGAGTCGCGCGTTGCGTCAAAAACGACGCGCGACTGACGCGCGACTCGTTTTTCGACAAAATCGTCCCGCAACTCGTTTCGCAAATTTTTCGCCGATTCGCGAATTTCTCTAGAAATTCGCGAATCTCTAGGCGAAGCGAATCGCTGGAGATTCGCCCATCACTAGCTCTGTGCTGCTGTCACTTACTGAGCTTAGGGACTGACTCAAAATATACAGTACACATAAGGGGGAATGTAATAAAAGTCGATAACAAAAAGTTATCCCTTTGCGCAAACAAATTTTGCTTTGTGCAAATTTAGTATTGCTTTTGTGAAACCGCAAACTGTTTAGCTACCACTTCCGACAGTGGAAGAAAGTTTGCAAATTTTGTGGTTTGCGTCAATGAACAGTAAATATAATAAAACTTCTTACAGTTATCTTTGCTATATTAATTTAATACTTCTAAATACTTATATATAACAAAAACATGTTTTTCTTCACAGGCAATGCATCTAGTGAAAAGACAAGTTGTACAAATGTTGGGGAATACATGGAAGATAAGTTCCAACCTGATGATGGGATTGGTGAAATGTCCGGCCCGAATTTCCCAGATGTATCGTCTCCAGTTTCTTCTAGTGATGAATTCACACCAAGTGAGGAATCACCCTACAAAGCACCAATTTACATTCCGGACGACATCCCTATTCCACCAGAATTTGAACTTCGGGAATCAAACATCCCAGGCACAGGACTTGGAATCTGGACAAAGCTTCAAATATCAGTTGGAGAGAGGTTTGGGCCATTTGAAGGAGAGCAATGCATGAACCTTGAACATCCACAGTTTGGATGGGAGGTAAGTGTGTTCCATGCAAGTGTGCAGAATCTCATGTTTTACAATAGTACTAATAATGCAATTAAAATAATTTAACAAATAAAAAATTATGTGTCTGAAATGAAAGTGTAAAGTTACATTTTTTTCTTGATATGTGCTGTGATGAGCTTTCTATTTTGAGTTTGACTTTGAAATGAAAGTGTAAAAAAGTTTTATTTTTTTCTTGATATGATCTGTGATGAGCTTACTATTTTGAGTTTGACTCTGGTAACTGTGAGGCCTAGATTGAGGAGGGGTACTGAAAATAAAACTTCAATAAAATGCTTGATGATGACTTTACTACTTTCCTTGGACAACCTTGACGTGTAGAAAACCTGACATTGTAGCGTTTACTGATGTGTGGCAAAACTGACTATGCATATAAACAAGTACTTAGATTTATTTTTAGAGCCCCAGGTATTTATTGATCAGAAAACAAACAAATGTCATGTTTCAACAGTATTAAGATAATGAGAGAACTGTTACCTGCCTTTTTTTTTAATTGTTAGACACATATTTCAGATCTATTTTATGTAGTTTTCAGGATAATCAGATGCTGAGTCGTTTCTTGTAGCTTTTTAAATGTAGATTTGGACAACTTCTTGGGTGACGGGAACCAACTAGTAGTAAAATCAGTTCCTGAAAAAACATACTTGAAAAACTCAAAATATAGAATACAATTATCAACAAATACATTTTAAGCTGTTGTTACGCTCTTAAAAGTTACATTTCAGAATTAAAGATGCTACTTATTTAGAATTTGCTTTTGGGGTCATTAATTAAAATTTGAGATTTAAAATTTGTGATCAAAATGCACTTGACATTTTAAAAAAATATTTGAATTATCACTATTTAGAATTATCACTATATATGAGAATTTGCCAGGCAAAATTGCCAAGTATTTGTTGCTGATTTTTAATATATCAATAGGAAATGCATCTGAAACGTTCAAGTTGCTTTATGTTTAGTGTTTTTTTTGTGTATTAAAATGAATATTCATTCTCATTGTTTGTGAGCGACTTTCATCCTTGATAAAACTTGCTTGTGATTCTATTTTCTTTTTTTGATAATTTAGAGCTCCATAAAAAATGCCATTGTTTTTTTTCTTTTTTTTTGCTTGAACTTGGAAATTGATAAATAAGCCTCCTCAAGTATATGTGACCCAAATCTGAACTCCTTAAAAACATATAGGGGCATATTTGCTTACGTGCAAATTTTCATTTCGGAAGGCTCCATATTTGGCACAACTATGTTATTTTGTGGCAAATATGTGTATTTTTCAAAATGTGAAACTTTGTCTCGGCAAAAGAATGCTGGTGTACTTTCGCCATTGAAGATTCTTCAGCACAAAAGCTTCTTAGCTAATGTTCTCTACCTTTAAATTCTTCCCAGCAAAACTTCATCATCATACTTATACGCACGTCAATTTAAATATGGTGTCTGCATAAATTCATGTGTGCCTTTATTAGTGATGTTGGTAAAATAGCTGGAAGTGGCCGCTTATAAAAATGTCCAAGGAAGTAAAATAAAGACAAAAGAGATCCGTTATTATCCTAGACATGAGCCTATAATTTTATAATAGCTGTACTAGAAAAATGGTGTCTCATTTTGATGCATTTTCTTCCAGTTTATTATTTGTGTAAAACATGCAGTAGAATAAAAATAAAATTATTCCAATATTTTAAATGGTAATTTTTAGTTTAGAGTTTTCACTGGCAAAACTGCCATCTCCAGATACCATTTGGTAAAATATTTTTATTTATTATTTACCTTTGCACCTATAACCCTAATTTGGTTACTGTCTCTTTAAATAGCAATTAACCTTCACCTAGGAAACACTGAAGAGCACACCTCTGGGGATTTCCACTAGGAAAAATAAAATACACAGTTTGCAAATGAAACAGATATAAACTTTATATAAACAGCAGTTAAAGGGCACCTATCGTGAAAAACAGTTAGCCCCAACCAATTGTGTGGGCTGATAGAGCCCGAATTCCTATTGGGGGTACTGGTGTTTTTTTTTTTAAAAAAAAAAAAGCCCCCTGCTGTTTTTCACGATAGGTGCCCTTTAAAGAACTTGAGTAATTTAATACAGAATGCACTCCTGTAATGGGGATACCTACAGTACCTAACTCCCTATTAGGTACATGATTGTTTCTCCAACACAGTTCTTTTTATTATCAAAGTCTCAATCGTCTGGAAAGGGATAATAACCACACAGTTCAGTTCAATTGAAATGTCCCTTCCCAAGAGCTCTTATACCCCAGGTAGCGCTACCTTTCCAAAAAGTACCTCTCCCATTGGAACTTAGCACTCCCACGTAGCAGGTTAATGCACAAGACCTGTCCTCAAACGGGGGCCCCACACTTCCTTGCCATTATCCTCCCTTGGGTGGCTCAGTCACCGGGTGCTCTCAGAGGCAGTCACACTGGAGATTACAGGAAGCTCTGCAGCAGGATACTTCTCACCAGTGGCACCTTTCTCCTCCTGAGTCTCTAGCAACTTGGCAGGGAACAGGATGGACTCTCTTTGTACTTTTACAGATGCAGCAGCTTTTCTGCACTCTTGGACAATCTCCTTAAAACTGGTTCTGGCTGGATGATGCAGCATAGAACTCTTGTTAAGCTCTGTTGCAGGCCCTGTACACTTCGCTCCAAAGTCAGGCACACTCTCTCTCAAAAGGATGAACTGGGGCACCCAGACGATTGGATGGTTCTCCAGCCAGAAACTGGGCTGGATGATGTCACAAACAGAAAACCAGGGGAAGGATATGTCTGATCCCCTACACACCTAAAACAATGAAAATTGCTGCTGGTGAAATACCTCATTTGGGTAGTCATGAAAGTTTTCCTAGAAGTAGTTACACTATTGATGAGATTCACCAGTTGAGATTTCTATTGTTCCTGGAGCAAATGTATGTTTAGACAATTTGCCATAAACAGATAACTTTAAGCTGCCAATTTGTTGCCAATTCATCCCCTTCAGACCAAGTCAGCAGTTTATCAGGCGGTCAACCACCTCCTCCCGGACAGATATCTGGCAAAACATCTCAGCCACATATCTGAAAATTCAATTGGGTGAGGACCCCTTTACATTGCTGATTCCTCCTCACCATTGGCCTGCTTAGGCCTTCTTTATGATCTGATCATTGGCCAGGAGCCAAACAATCGATTCAGCCCGATTTTGTCCAACATTTAACTTGCAAAATTGGGCAATGATACACTCATTCCATATCCTTGTCAACCAAGCAAATATGTATGTGTTAAATAGGTCTCAAACCAATAGAAAGTTCTAGAATTTGTGTATATACTATACATTCTTTGTGGACTGATTTATTATTTGAAATAATGATGTAATAAATGTATAGGGAACTATATATCTTCCTGAGGTTTGAAGGAAAGGACACCCGTAAGCTATAAATCTGAAGGGGAAGATAAAAGCATCTTGACTAAAAGCATTGATTAGGTTGTCTAGGAGAAGATCTGAAATTATGCATTTCATTTTAAATGAAATAATGTGAGATAATTAATGAACTTCTTATTTAAAGTATCTGCTTACATATGTAGTAAAATTTAACAAAATTAATGAAATTACTAGATAGATAGATAAATTCCCTGTAATGAAAAGGGCAGTATCTTCTAATAGGGCTCCATTACTATGGGCTAGGCTAGAATGATGGGCTAGAAATAAGAATACCAAGGATCGTCCATGTGCCAGTTCTCCAAAAAGGACTCTCTAAGGGGTGTAAGGCACAAAATAAAAAACATAGAACATTGTGCCTGTTTTTTTTTGCACTTCCAACCATGACCCCCCCCCATAGTAATTGAATACGTAATTCTTCTTGTGATACTGTAAGTCTTTTGCAAGATTAAAGCTTTTGGTACTTTGCAGATAATAACAAAGTCAATGCATTGTCATCTTTATATCATAGAAGGTGTGACAGGAAATCATATGTATTTCCATTAGCAAATCATGTTGCAGGCATACATTATCAGATGACATATAGAGCATAGAAGGTTTCAAAGATGACTTACCTTCATTTAAACATTGGATGCTATTAAATGAAACAATCAATACATCACATGGAAGCCTGTAAAATGAAATTGATTTGGTAAATGTAAGTGAGAAATATTGGTTTATTTTAATCATCAAATTCTGAGTGGTAAGTTGACATTCTTAGTGGGGAGTGCTAGTAGTAAGAGATACAAGTCATTTGAACTATATCTATTGGTATAGTGTGAGAGCAGATGGTTTCTTTACTGGCATATTTGTTTTGGCAGCGAAATTACAGTATTCTGGAAACTGCCTGTCAATGCTGGGGCAAAAATGCTTAAGTGAGTATTGTCAGTCCAAAAATTGCCTGTACTAACAGTAACAGTGGTAACTACTACTAATGGGGAGTTGTACAGGCATTTTTAGTAATTCTCTTGCCAATTGATATATACTGGCGAGACACTCCCTTTCTTATCTTTTGGAGCTCACTCAAATAAGGGATTCCTACCTGACTCCTCCATGAAGAGAGTTTGAAAAAACACAGATTCTGAAAGGGGGAGAGTGAATAGTTACTTGGTTGTATCAGAAAAGGGTCAGAGTTTTTAACTGATGATATTTAGAATTTTTTTGTCAGTATGATGAAGCTTATATAAAATATTAATTTCCACAAGAGTTAGTTCCCCTTTACAGGGACTGCAACCCTATAGTTATCTCACTGGAGTGCCTAGAAGTGATGTTGTATGTTATTGTCATAGGATGTCGGGTACAGATCCTGTGGGATAATTGACTTAAAAATGAAATACCCGACACACAGAGAGGTTGAATTATTACATATTACCTCAATATGAGCCTCCTACAACCAAGATTCCCATATTTTGCTCCTCAGTATGCATATCTCATGTCTCAAGCAATCTCAAGCCTTCTCCAATGCATGGAGCTTATGGGTTTTCTCAACTAAATAAGACTTAGGCACATAGGGAAGAAGTCCATCCACCCTTCCAAACACCAGTAATTCCACCATGTTTAAAAACTGTATTTTATATAGTATATAGTATTTTACTAAAAAATGTTATGGACTCTCTAGAATGGATCTGCAGTGTTGGACTGGGGTGTCTGGAACTTGTTGGGGTGTGATATTAAAGGCCTCCCTCCAAATGTATGGCCCCACCCAAAGTTCAGGCAGGTGTCCACCAGCGACCACCATCTCCCCGCAATACATCTGTTTTACCATCTTCCTCTGTTGCTGTGATCCAGAAAGAGTAGGTGGAGAAAGGTTTCCTGAGTCCAGTGGGAGTGGGCTTGGGTAGGTAGGGCCTCTGAGGTCCGACCGGGGCCACTAGGTTTTTTTCCCATGTGGATCTGAGAATTAATCATAAGATCACTTAGGGGCAGATTTATCAAGGGTCAAATTGAAAAATCTAATTTTTAAATTCGAATTTTGCACTAATTTTAGTGTAGGGAATAGTCCAAATTCGATTCGAATTTTAAAAAAAAATGTGAATATCAAAATGTATAATGTACTCTCTCTTTAAAAATATGACCTCGACTATTCGCTATCTAAAACCTGTCTAATTGCCAATTTAGCCTATGGGGGACCCTCCTAGAACCTATTTGGAGTGGACTCTGAAAAATCTAAATTAAAAAAAAAAAATACTTTGAATTGAATTCAATCGAATATGATCCGAAGTCGATTTGAACGATCGAATACAGCCTATTCACTTGAAGTAAAAAAAAAATAGATTTATTAATAGATTTCGGTTGGTGTTTTTTAAAAATAAACTCCCATCACTGCCAAATTCGACCCTTGATAAAATCTGCCCCTGAGTAACCCAGAGGCCTTGCTAAGCTAAGTAATTATTTATTATTATTTATTATTTATTGAAGCACAACTTACATATTGGGACAGATTTCTCAACTTTTTTCACTATTTCTCGCCAGGAAAAAAATTTCCCCCCAAACATTAAATTCTTTTTTGCTCGTATCACTATAACAAGTGCATGAACATTTTAAGATGACAGCAACTTTCAGCCGGATGAGATTTTCACGCTGCAGCTTATTAGTGGGACATTAAAAGCAGACTGTTCGTGTGGGTGAAAAGCGGAGGCTGAAATGCATCATGAGAAGTCAGATGTAAGAGCAACTGCTTATGTTAATCACTCTAGTGCCCAGTGTAGGAAGAACTGTGAGAAGATAAATCAGCAGATCAATCATTTAACATGATCTGAAAATAGAGCCATTGTTTCGCAGGAATATAATTAAATCAGCGATGGCTTTTTTTCATTGAACAATGGGACATAAGCCTGGAGAGACTATCAAAAGCTCTTCAGACATTACATTTCATTCTTGTTTTCTTTCTAGTCCAGGCTTGCAGCCTCAATTTTAAATTCGCTTTGCATACCGTAGCAGTGTGAGTCTTTTCAATTATGTGACTCTCTGTCATTGCTTTTATTGCCAGATAGAGGGCCGGTGGCCTGTTAACAAGTGCTGAAGTTCAGGGACTCTTAAACTAGTTTCTGGGGTCAGAGGTGATGCTTATATTCTGAATAGAACAAAGGTGTGCCTTGATAACTCAAGTAGGGAAGAGATTGTCTGCAGAGCATGCATTCTCAAGGACTAGCCAGACAACGTAGACTGTAGAGATTCATAGACAATTATCTTTCACACATGCATGACCACTAACAAACATTAGGATCAGACCTTAGATAAAAATGTAAATCCTCAAGTGCCTCAAAGATCTTTAATGCATTGCCATGTGCTTGAGAGCTTATATGTTGCCTGCATTGTTTAAGAATATATATAGTGTCAAATCCTCAGCCGATGCTTGACTGACAAAGGATTCTGGGAAATGCAGTTCTTATCAGCCGCAAAGTGAACTGATTAAAAAAAAGGAAAAAAGAAATTGTCAGTTTTCCTTAAATGCCAAAGTTTTGCATGCCTAGAAAATGTCTTTCTTTTTGGTCAGTAGGGGGCACACTGACCAGCTCTACATTTTTAATTTGTAATCACATAGATATTGATTCTCTTGCCCCCCAGCTTGTATTAAACTATAACTCCACATCTTTCCTTGGGCCTGATGCATGCTGGGATAAATAGCTGCGCAGTGGAAGGTCTGGATTTCACATATGTATAAAGCTATATGTGCGTAGAGCGTAACATATTTACAGTAGTCATAGTATAAACAGAGGAACAGACATCACAATAACAATAATAATAATCCTTGCCATATAGCTTACTATCTGAATGATATCCATGGATTCACAGGCTTCAGTAGTGGTATTTTACTTGTTTTCTTCTAAAGACATAACTCTGTACAGAATTTATTTCTCTGGCAGGATACAGTGTCCTATAGGAAAGGGTCTCATTAATCACCTGGAATGCACTTGCACTAATTAAAATAAACCTGTATAGACACAGTGCTCTGAAAGGTCATATAATGTATTACTCCCAAGACCTTTAGCCCGTCTAGGAAATAATCTTATATTCAATGGCCCCAATCCCTTTCTATATTTAATGCCCCTGTATATGCAGGTGTTAAAACAGTAGCTCAATAGGAGTAACACTTGGCATAATTTAATGATAGCAGCATTATATAATAATATTAAAAATTATTTTAAAATAATGATGTTACCTGCAAAATCCTGCACTGGCACACCTACTGTAATCATAACTCGTAGAAACAAAAATGATCCATACAATTAGTATACACCAAACACATAATATATCCTTAATAATTGTGAATTACATTACATTACACCAAATTGTAACCAGAATTACAAGCAAGAATTTCCCTCGGAAAAAGCTCTATTCCAGAATGTCGGGGGTAATTCTCATTCTATGGCAAAGGTACCTCCTTCCTTGTACAGTATTTGCTTATATGCATTAACGATATACTACTTATAAAGAGTTCTTTTTACAATACCATAGTGTGTATATAGAATTTATTGTGAGTGTGCAAGCCTATAACATTTAAAAAGTGAATTTAGAACCACCATATGGGGGTGGATTGCAGATTTCTGCATCTTACAGTGGTGTGAAAAACTATTTGCCCCCTTCCTGATTTCTTATTCTTTTGCATG
>CM044440.1:96188258-96202847 GCA_024363595.1 Xenopus borealis
TACTGGTTGTTATGTATGTAACTCTGTATGTTATATGTATGTAATTTCTTTATATAAGTACATTTAGTTTACAGCGCTGCACAATATGTTGGCCCTCTAAAAATACGTTATAATAATAATATTAAGAACATTGGCATCAAGCATCATTTTTACCAACCAGGCTGGTAAAATACTTGTCAGGCCAAACAGCCATCAGCAGCCCAATAAATAGTGACTGTCTTTGGCATCTATCAGCATCCCCTACGGTATTTGCTCACATTTAAAGATTGACAGGCCAAGCCTGGGCTCAATCATCTGCCTATATGTGGCTGCTTTTGTTTATCTTGTCTTTGTACTATTGTGTAGTTACATTGGCTTTCTTTAAAGGGACTGCAAACATTGTTTACAAAGGAAGTATAGATCTAGTCTTATTCTTTTAATAGTGCAAGTCAACTAATAAATATGGCCCAGTGCTCCTTATATATATATATATATCCCTTTAACTGTAGTCTCATGTTACCAAATGGGAGATATTACAGATGAAGTATTTTCCCCTTTCCTATGGGTATTACTGGCTATTGTTTGTGCTGATATGTGTTGCTTCTCCTATCTATAAGTCATTGAAAATAATGACTCCCAGTCATTGGCAAAAAGTTCATCCGGGGTTATGAAAAGTGACCAAGCTGCATTATTTTGCTTGCTCTTGCTGGAAGTGCTGACAATCTGATGACATGTTGGAAAGAGGATGTGAAACCTGTGTCAGTGAGCCTTCAACCCTATCCTCGAGGCACCTCTGCCACAACATCTTTAGGGATAGCCAGCTAATCACACGTTTATATGGAGAGATAAGTGCAAACACATGTGCCTGGTAATTCAATGAGTCTTCTGAAAATCCGGTCTGCCTCGGGTGCTATAAGCCCAAGCACAGTGGAACATTTATGTATGGATATTGTTCTGACACATTTTACTTTAGTAGTGGTTATGACAAAACTCTATCATTTTCATTTGTGGGGTCCTGAGCTTGAATCCATCCTGGGCACTGTCTGCAAGGAGTTTGCAGCTTCTACTTGTAACTATGCTGGTTTCCTCCCACACTCTAAATACATTCAGGCAGGTTACGCTGCTGTATATACAAAGTCTAATTTCAGCATTCATTTAATAAAAAATAATTTAATAATTTAATAATTTCTCACAGACAATCAGCTTTGGCCAAATAAAAATGAATGTCAAGGGATGGTCCCTTTATATACAGTATATATGCCTAGTGATCATTTTGTCCCTTATAATTAGGGATGCACCGAATCCACTATTTTGGATTTGGCCGAACCCCCGAATCCTTTGCGAAAGGTTCCGAATAGTGATGGGCGAATTTATTCGCCAGGGGCGAATTCGCGGTGAATTCCCGCGATTCGCCGTTGGCGAATAAATTCGCGAAACGGCAGCAAAAATTAGCCGGCAAAAAATTCGCCAAAAAAACCGAGTTGCGTGTCGTTTTTGACGCGACGCGTCGAAAACGACGCGACGCACGCCGAAAACGACGCGACGCGTGTCGGAAACGACGCGACGTGCCGTGTTTGACGTGCCGCGTTTGACGCGACGCGCGACTCGTTTTGCAAATTGTTTCACCAATTCGCGAATTTCTCTGGAAATTCGCAAATTTTTCGGTGAAGCGAAACGCGGGAGATTCGCTCATCACTAATTCCGAATAGTATATGGAAATTAGAATTTGGTTCTTCCAGGCAGAAGGAAAGGCTGAAAAAGGCTGATTCCTGGCCGAATCCCGCATCCCTACTTATAATAAAGTGGGGCTCATTTATGAACTTCGCGCCAGACAGATTGGTTCGCAAAGTGAATATATTTGCACTGTGCCTGGCTGTATTTATAAAGCTGAATAAGAGTGTGCAAACAGATTTGCAAATTTGTTTTTCAAAAATCGCAAATATTTATGCACACACTCTGCATTTGAATTACTCCACAACTTTGGTGGCGGAGAAAATATTCGCAAAACAGTTTAGCAAATTGCGAATTTAAGTTACTGTTAATTTTCTCACACAACAACCTCCCAAAGTGCCTATACTCACGCAAAGACCCATCTTGTTTACGAGTCATTTGCGAAAATGTATTCACAATGCGCATTCTCAAAAACCAGGCACATCAGTGAAATATTTTAGCGTTCACGAAAAAGCATGGACAAAACTACCATCTGCGAACAATTATTCTCTGCGCAAACATTATAAATGACATTGAAAGTCTTGCAACAAGAGTTCCTAGAAATAATTTTTCAAAAGGTGCTAATAATTTTCACACCCGTTACTATTTATATTTTATATCTGTGCTTTGTTATTTAGCAAAAGAAACCTTATTATAACGTTGTCCCCATATGTAATAAATGGTATTAAGTTCATCCACGAACAGTAACTCACAGCAACCAATAAGATTGCTTTTTAAATCCTACCTGCTAATGGGTTCTTATGCATTACTGCCCCATGGCACTTAGTGCTATTTATTATATAACCCCCTATGTATTTCAGATGGTTGCAAATTTTCAATATAATGGGGCTGTTGGAGCTAGGGTGAGTTGGGGTGGTATAATGCAGTAACCAATAAAATTTGTTTTTATGAAACTGACCAATAAATACTATCTGCTGATTGGTTTCTGTAGGTGATTAAACATGCAGCGAACATTGCATATTAAGGGAAAGATTTACTATTGGTCGAATTCGAGGGTGAATTTGGGGCAAAATTCAATCGAATTTTAACCCTTCAAATTCGAACGATTGAATATTAAGAATTTGATTGAACGCTCAAATCGTTCGAATCGAACGATTCAAATGATTTTGACCATTTGATCGAATTTTTTTTAATTCAATCTTAAAATGCTGAAATAACCCTATGGGAGCTTCCCATAGGGTTATAGAGCAATTCGGTAGATTCAATCTGGCGAACTACCCAATCAATTTTTTTTGAAGGGGAAGTACTTCGACCATCGAATGGTTGAATGATCGAATAGATTTTTATTTGAATCAATCGAATTTTAAAAATTTGATGGTCGAAGTATCCATTAAAGTTAATTGGAATTCAAATCTTTTTGAAAATTCAATCGAATTTCGAATCATTCACGTCAATTTAGTAAATCTGCCTCTTAATTACATAAGATACTAAGTGTTTCTTTAAATCGAAGGGGCAGATTTACTAAATTCATATGAATAATTCGAAGTTCAATCAAATTTTAATTAAATTCTAATTCGAATCTTCGAATATGCAAATTAGGCAAATTCGACCATCGAATATTCAAATAAAATTTTATTTGAATATTTGACTATTCGATGGTCTAATTATTTCCCCTTTAAGTTTTTATTCGACCACCTACTTTGCCAGAATCAAGCTACCGAATTGGGAATCATTACTTTTGATCGAATAAAAAAAATTTGATCGATTGATTAAATCGTTCGAATCAATCGATTAGAATGATTGATCGATCAAATTTTTTTTATTCATATGGTCGAATGTCAAATTTTTTTTATTCGAAATTCGACCAATGATAAATCTGCCCCGTAGTATAACAGCAGCAGCAGAAACCAATAAACTGGACACTCCTATGCCCCAAACCCCCAGCTGCAATGGAACTGAAAACATCCTTGTCTTTTAACATTTAGGATGGTGTCTTTTTACACAGGGGGTAATATAATAAAAGTCACAAAAGTTGCAGCTGATAGCAGCCAATCAGCAGGTAGGGTTGAAAAGACACCTGTATAAAAGCAATCTAGTTGCTATGTCTTACTTACTTCAGTGTAAACTGTGCACATTTTTAACTTTATATAAACTTTTTTCTGGACATAACTCCTAAAACAAATGAACAACAGTGTGTTACAATTATGCTGATGTTTTTCCCAATCCAGATTTATTTCATTTTTGTGTTTTTGTCTAGATAGGAGCAGAGCTGTCCCCTCCAGTCCACATGAATGAGGGCCTGTGGATTAGGCACCCAAAAGCCCAGTCTGTCATCCACCTATTAGGGATTTGCCATTTTTTTCGGGATTGCTGTGCTAGTATGCAACAAAATAACACAGCACAGGGGCTCACAAGTGTTTAGTGATTCAAGAAATTCGGATGACATGTCTAAACTGACAGGCTGACGGACCATTTTGTCGTAGGAGTTAGGGTTTTGTCTCACGTTAAGCTCCTATACTGAGTGAATGCAGATGTTATCCCAGGGTCCCAGACAGACACAGTCAGTGAAATGTGACATGCTGTCAGCAGACTTACTCTGAGTTGATTTTGTTTAAATAACCCCTTTGTAAAGATATGTTTTTATATATTTAGCTCCAAATCTGTTTCAGTGTAACAAAATAGCACATCATCGAAATTTCGGCTTTCTTTTAATTTTTTCTTTCTATTACAGAAATTAATACATTTCCCTGTCGTAAATCATCGGGTGTGACACATTGATTTTTCCAAACAGAATTCTGAGTTTTAGATGAATTGCCTAGAGCAGAGTTTTAGTATGATTTGTATATGATCGAGGTAAGGACAGTATATAATGTGAATTTCTCAAAAATCAATATAAAGCACATAAATCAGTGGTTGAGCATATTTTTGCTGGGGACGGCAGAATCAACACTTAGGGGATTATCTATCAATGATGGTATTTTTTTCCTGCAATTTGATTTTTTTTTTTTGCATTAAAATGTAAATAATGGTTTAAAAAACATTACAATTTTTAATATTCATTAATTGAAAAAACCCCCCGAAAAACTGTAATTTAAAACTTTGACACGTAGGTCATCTAGAACTCAATGGCAGCTGTCCCAGCCAAAACTTAAATGATTTGTTACATTTTTTTTTTTGAGCTCTCAAATTCAAATTTCTGTCACAATTGGACTTTTTTTATGAGTTCAAAATGTATTAAGCACATAAAACTCAAATTTAAAAAGTTGCATCTTAAAGTTTCTGATTTCATGAAGAAGTAATTTTGAGTTGCCATGGGCAAAATTTAAGCAATTTTTCAAATTGAGTTTTTTAAAATATTTTTTGAGCTTATAAAAATTTTAGGTATTTAAAGGACGTCAACCCCAAAAAAGTTTTGCCTAACAAAATACAATACATACATTCATTCATTACCCATTTTCTGTGGTTTTTAAGTTATTTGTACATGTATTGCTATTGAAAGCAGTGTTTTTCTGTCCCTTTCTATTCTCTGTACTGGTGGCTCTGGCTTTTGAAACAATGTAACATAAACCAAGCGATTAACAGACCTGTGCTGCTGGAGGAGACTGACTTTTACAACACTGTTGAAAACCAGGAATTATGTACATGCTGCTTTCAATAGCAATTACATTTAGAAATAACTTTTAAAGCACCAACAATTTGGAATACATTAATTTTGGAAAGTTGCTTATAATTGTGGTTTCTTTTATTAGGCAAAAAGTAATTTTTTTGGGTTGACATGTCCTTTAAGTTTTTTTTCCATTATTTTATTCAATTGATCTTTTTTCTGTTTGGATTTTTATTATACATAAGTAAACATTCAAGTTTATTTTAAGAAGAAAAAACCTCTACAATAACACCAATAGTGATGGGCGAATCTCCCGAGATTCCCTTCGCCGAATTTTTCGCGAATTTCTCTAGAAATTCGCGAAACGGCGGAAAATTCAGGAAACGAGTCGCGGGACGATTTTGTCGCGCGTCGCGTCAATTTTGTCGCGCGTCTGTTGCGCATCGCGTCAACTTTGACGCGTCGCGTCGTTTTCAGCGTGCGTCGCGTCGTTTTCGGCGCGCGTCGTTTTCGTCGCGTCGCGTCAAAAACGACGCGCGACTGACGCGCGACTCGTTTTCAGCAAATTTTCGCCAAGCGAAATTTCACTGGTGATTCGCGAATTTATTCGCCAGCGGCGAATCGCGGGAATTCGCTGCGAATTCGACCTAGGCGAATAAATTTGCCCATCACTAAACACCAATTCAAATTTAGATGGATAGGCCCTCTTAAATGATGAGTAAAACATTAATTAATTTTCAATGGTTTTATTCAATTGATTTTTTTATTTAGGATTTTTTCATAAACAAGGTAACTTTCTTGTTAACTCGAATTAAAATTACTTATAAGGCCCTTAATGTGAACTGCTCATCCTCAAAACACAACAAATTGGCCATGAGATGTCTCTTCTACCTTTGCAGCAGCCTTCAGCTTTTCTCCCAAACCCTGGTGAGCCTACCATACCTTTTACTGCTTGGATCCTTATGTTTGATAATTACATTATTGCTGCTGACCAAGGGGAGATTTCTGCTGCTAGAAATTGTGCTTTACTTATTCACTGCCTGGGAGCAGAGGGACAGTGTATATTCTATAAATTACCATTACCTGATGAGACTTATGAAACTGCATATGTGGTTGATGAAAAAAAAAAAAATTCTACCAACGTGGAGAACATGATGACGAATCCACAGAACAATTTGTAGCAGCTTTGAGAGAGCTGTTGTTACCTGTGACTTTGGGAATCTAATCAATGACATGCTAAGAGACCAAATAGTGGAAAATACTCACCACACATTCATTAGAGAGTGACCCTTGCAAATGCTATTACAGTTGCTTGCCAAATTGAAAAAGCAGTGGCAGAGGCTAAAACTTTCAGTCAGGGAACTGCTGGGAATGTACAGATTGTGAGTCCAGTACTGTGGCCTAATAATGCGCAGTCACAGGCAAAATACAGTCCTAAGGAAAGGGATTCACTGCAAAACCATGCAGCAAATACATACAGAAAATACTTCTTTCACTGTGGTTCAAAACACAACACAATGATTATACTGATAGGAAACATGGTGCAAGAGAAGTGCACTTTCAGCCTGGATCTTTAGATCTGTAGTCAGAATTAAGAAACCAGGACTACTGAAACAAGGACAATCTAAATTTACTACACCACTTGAAGTGAAGACGCCAGCGAGGACCACACACATATAAACTATTTGATGGAGGCATATGGAGTGCTCTTTAAGGTATGAATTTGGAAACACTCCATTTGATGAAGGACATTTTCCTACTCCTGATGCCAACTGCAATAGGCCTGAAGAAAGTGAACCTATAAGGCCTACTGAGAGAATCAGAAAACTACCTGCATGGACCAAGGACTATGTCATGTGATTAATGTATATTATTGCTGTAAGATGCATTGTTGTTGTTTATTACATTTGTCCAAATGTTTATACAAATGGCCTGTAGCTGTCATTATGCACATGAGTTATACTGTGCATACACAGTACTGTCTATGCTGCTTAAGGTGCTAGAGTTGATGTTACTGTTGTGTAATGGCTGCATAAACCTGCTAACAAAGCACTGTTATACTCTACTCATCCTCGGCTATCAAAACACAATACCTTCCACTTTTTGCAGGATCCAAAGTTGGACAACTCAAGTTTACCACCAAACCAGATCTTTATCACGTGACCGCAAAGCTTGGGCAGGGGCAGGCATGTACATTCCCTATTGCATACCACAGGGCACCTGTTTGTGCATGTTTGCACATGTATGAGCATGTGGGTCGGCAGTCTTCCAGGTTGCCTGAGGTGCCCAGATGGTCTGGCCTGGCTCAGCATGTGGCTTTAAAGCTTCACACAACTGCATGCAAATTTTTGTTGTTGTTGAAAGATGTTGTTCAAATTTAAACATGCAGTTCAAAGTCAATTTGGCATTTAACAAAATTATTTGTGTTCAATTCAATATTTGGCCCACACACAAAATATGTTCATCTCCCATAGAGTCCATTTTAAATATATAACTTTTTAAAAATGATTTCCTGTTTGCTGTTGTTAATAATAAAACAATGTATTGTACTTGAACATAACTAAGTTGCATGGATATTGGTAAATAACCCTGATGGGCATATTACATGTTTAAATGATTTTTAAAGGAAAGTAACACTAATTAAAGCGGTTTAAAGTATTGAACATGCCATGCACTTTTGCTTGGCACCGGTAGAACTGCTTTGATTGCTTCAGAAACTCTACTATAGTTTATATCAGGGATCCCCAACCTTTTTTACCCATGAGCCACATTCAAATGTAAAAATAGTTGGGGAGCAACACAAGCATGGAAAGGTCCCTGGAGATACCAAATAAGGGCTGAAATTGGTTATTTTGTAGCCCCTATGTGGACTGGCAACCTACAGGAGGCTCTACTTGGCATTTCACTTAGTTTTTATGCAATTAAAACTTGCTTCCAATGCTGGAATTCAAAAATAAGCACCTGCATTGAGGCCACTGGGAGTAACATCCAAGGGGTTGGAGAGCAACATGTTGCTCACAAGCTACTGGTTGGGGATCACTGGTTTATATAAACAAGCTGCTGTGTAGCCATGGGGGCAGCCATTCAAAGCTGTAAAAGGAGAACATGCACAGAATACACAACAAATAACATATAAGCTCTGTAGTAGATAACAAATATGCTCTGTAGTATACAATGGGATTCTTCAGAACTGTTATCTAGCGTGTCACCTGTGCTTGAATGGGTGCCCGCATTGGCTGCACAGCAGCTTGTTTATATAAACTATAGTAGTGTTTCTGAAACAAACTCAACAGTTTTACCAGTGCAGGTTAAAGGGATCCTGTCATGGGAAACATTTTGTGTTCAAAATGCATCAGTTAACAGTGCTGTTCCAGAATAATTCTGCACTGAAATCCATTTCTCAAAAGAGCAAACAGATTTTTTTATATTTCATTTTGAAATCTGACATGGGGCTAGACATACTGTCAATTTTCTAGCTGCCACAAGTCATGTGACTTGTGCTCTGATAAACTTCAATCACTCTTTACTGCTGTACTTTAAGTTTGAGTGATATCACCTCTCCCTTTCCCCCACCTAGCAGCCTAACAAAAGAACAATGGGAAGGTAACCAGATAACAGCTCCCTAACACAAGATAACAGCTGCCTGGTAGATCTAAGAACAGCACTCAATAATAAAACCCATGTCCCACTGAGTACAACAGCCTGCCAGAAAGCAGTTCCCTCCTAAAGTGTTGGCACAAGTCACATGACCAGGGGCAGCTGGGAAATTGACAAAATAGCTAGCCCCATGTCAGATTTCAAAACTGAATATAAAAAAAATCTGTTTGCTCTTTTGAGAAATGGATTTCAGTGCAGAAGTCTACTGGAGCAGCACTATTAACTGATGCTTTAAAAAAAAAAACCATGTTTTCTCATGACAGTTTCCCTTTAACAGTACATTGAATTATCATTCCTTAAATACACTTACATTTTTTGGTGTTACTGTTCCTTTAAGTCCTTTAAATTATGGTGCTACAAATTATAGAAATATTCCTTATCTGGAAAACCCCATATCCCATACCTTTATTTCTAAAATATATAATATTATAACCAGTGGCATAACTCGTTACTGGGCCCCACAACAAATGTACATTAGAGCCCCTAAAATATACAGAGGTTTTCCTGTTTATAATTAAATTGCTCAATAATTAGGGCCCTAATTATTCATAATCATGTGTACATTCTGGCGACATTGTTTGATTATATTGTTATAACTGAGATTTACAATTCAACCAAAATGTGCAGACTGGGGATGTGTCAGAGAATGCATTAAGCTACAAATTACACCAATTGTGAAGTTTAAAATTTCATCCCTGCTCAGATTGATTGTTATCCATTAATTGGCTTTTAAGTCAATCTGAATGCAGCTAATGCAAAGTGTCCTTTTGTTCATATAATTCAGTCAACATGGAAGTTATTTTCTCATTTTAGACCCCTTTTCTCTCCATTGTGTCATTATGCTCAACTGCTCTAATCAGCTTAGGGGGCTGGTGCACACAGTGTTGCTATCTGTGCCAGGCTTCAGGTGGACTCTCCAAGAGAGTTGTATACAAGGGAGTATCATTGTACCTTCTGTCTAGTGACAAAGCAGTGGAATGCGGAACTTGTATAAGAAGGAGATCATGAAATGAGTATTGTTTAGCACTTACTAGAAACGTAAATTAAAGTATTATAATGCTTACTGAATATAAGAACATTTTGCAGTGAATCTATCTTTAGAAAGTTAAATGCACTAAGGTGTCATTTAATTGACAATGTAAAGCTCTGGTTACATTGGTATGTCTCTGAATCAGAGTTGCCATAGAGGATTGTCCTACAAATAAACAAAGGCTGTTTGTTTTATAGTTTATTTAGAACACCATGTGGCATCACTGAGCAACAGCTCTAGTAGAATTGGTCAGACATGTTAACCTATGCTACATAAAGTGGTTGCCACCTGGCCAGTATTTTACCGGCCTGACTGCCGGTAAAATGATGCTTGAGCCCAATTTATTATTATTATTATTATTATTTAGCATACACAAATCAATCTCAGTTGTGGAACACCACTACCCTGCTAGTACACCTCACAAAAATTAAAGGTGGTCATTTACTGTGTTCTCCAGCACGAATTCTTCATTCTTCTCTGGCATGGCTGATTTGTTTTTCTCCAGTGGCTCCTCCATCAGAGGCTTCAGCAGTGGCGTTCCGCTCCAATGCCTGTTCCCTCCTGAATTTAAACCTGGCAAGAGGGCCTACCTTAAAACCTGATATCCCCTTGCTCTGGGATGACTGCCACCCCTGTGCCCCCATGATGGCTGCCCTTTTCTAATGTACGAGGGAGTGTCAGAATCCACAGGCCACAACAGGGCCTTGCACTAAATTACTATAGCACACAGTAAGGACAGGACTGTCTGCAGAAGCTACATTTAAAATAAAAATACATTTTCTCATATTGGCCTTGGAAATTCACTCTGAAAATGTAGTCTGTCTTAATACTTTTATCGTTTGCAGACAGTCAGTTTTGGCAAAAACAAATTCACCAAAAGAATAATTCAGGAAAGAGCTGGACAATTAAAAACAAATCAACATTTTTTTCAAGTTGTTGGTGGTGAATCTGCTACCTGGATATTTAGAAGAGGACTGCTGATTATGATACGTTTTCTGCTATACATAATATGTTATCAGGATGAATCAATAATATTAACACGATATCATACTATTAAGCTAACTCCTTTTTATGTGTCACTTCACAAGGATCTCTTCATATAATGCTTTCTATTTTCAACATATTTTCAGTCAACTGGCTTTTGTGGCTGCCCTTCTTGTTTAAATCCCATATTTTTTGGCACCTGTTTTTTTTTATCCTGTGCCACAATACTGTGTCTACTATTATAATTTGACACTACATATTTAGGCAGACAGATGGAGCATTTTTAGTTCCAGTATCATCCCTCCACAGATGGACCCAAGACCTTCCTTTTTCTTCCGTTATTCTACATGTCGTATCTTGGTTCACTGGATATCATCCTGGCTTTCCTTCCTAGCTTACTACTTGTTAATTTAGGGTCTTTGCAAAAAGGGCAATCCTAGGCAATTATCCCCTGCCAAGTTTTTTAGTAGCATCACAAGGCCAGGCCAGAATAACTGAAATAGTCTTTTGTGCAAATACAGGTGTGGATTATGTTTGGCTGTGACCCTAGGTGTTACCTCAATCCTTCTCCTATGCCTCCCCTACCCTGCCTCCCATTGCTGACCTGGCTCTGCCCCCTTTAACAGAGCTGGGCCCATTGAAAATGGCTTGTCTTGGCTTGGACACTGCCACATCTCTGTTTGTTCATGTTCCTTGTTTGGTCATTTCCATCCTGCAAATGTGTCTGTACTTAACTGCAATATACTTTTCTGTTTTCCAAGAGAATGGTGGGAGCTTTAGTTCCCAGTGCAGGGCTGCAAAATAAAGTATGATGCCAGGCTGTAGCATATCATACCTCCCAACATTTGAAAATGTAGAGCGGTACATAAACCTCAGCTGTGCGTAACATTTCTTGACCATGCTCATTTGATAGTCACACCCCCTAATTACCATGTCCATTTTCAAAATTTGGCACGTTATGAAAGATTGAACACACTTCTGGGAGTTTTAGGGCCATGTTTCATGTGTTACAATAGTTTTATACAGCTGAGGAAGGGCTGCAATAAATGGATTGAAAAGGCATAGGCCATAGGTGTGCTCCTTCCATACAAAGTTACAGCAGTTTTGCTAATGAAGGTGAACTTACCCTGTTAGATTTAAATTTCAGTTCTCCCAGGAGACTATCTTAAATAGTTACTTACAATGGTATCTTTGCTTATCTTAAATTGTTACTAATGTATGAAAGTGCAGCTACTCAGTGTTTTGGTCTCTCTGCCAAAGAGCCTCTTATTTTAATTACGTTTCAGAAACTTTGTATCTTTTTCTGGCGTAAGTGCAGTAGATGAAAGAGAAACTCGGAACATTTCCGTAAGAAACCCGGGACTGTGGGAAAACGGGACAGTTGGGAGGTATGGCATATGTGTACATTTCATACTGTAGAACAAATATATGGTATACAGTATGTATGCACGGTATATATATGCCAGGCAGTCTAAAGCTGGCCATAGACGTAACAATTACGGAAAACATCTTTCCAAGAAAGATCGTTCGTTTCAACACACACGTGTAGAGCTGAATCGTCAAATATACAGGTAGAAACAATAGAATTCTACTTGTATCCGATGATTCAGCACTAACAATGGCCAATGTTCAGGGAGATTTCAAAGGCATCCGATCAAAATTTTCCGTCCAGTCCGATCAACCAGCCGACCGATATCTTAATCCTCTGACGATGTCGGTCGGCTCATTTCCCACCATACACGCACCGAATATCGTACGAAAATTCGTTTCGTACGATATTATCTGTGCGTCTATGGCCACCTTAACTGGACTGGAAAAGATAACAGTTCATCAGTTATCCCATAGCATCACTAGCCCACACATGTCTAAGCTGGGCTGTAGTAAATAAAACCTAATGCCTGTTTGTAATAGAGGGAGCTATAATGGGATGAAAGACAATCACAAACTTGACTTTGGCTTCAGCATGATAACGACTATTATTTAGTTATTTGGTTCTAATTACAAGTCTATCAGTAAAAGCAAAGTGTATACTCCCTAGAAGAAGAAGGCAGTACAGAGTCGTCTGAAGTGAAGCTGAGTATTAGCAGGAGCGACTGAGCTGCCGCTAATGATTAAACTCTTTGTAATATTACTGTCCCCTGTTCACTCGCCACAGTAAAACACTTTTACTAGGATAACAAGGCAAAGGGTAATAAAAAACATGCTAAGAGAAAGGGGGAAGGAGAGGTCTAACCCATGTACAGGAAACAAATGTGATCAATTACCCAAGTGTGGAGCTAACAGATACCTTATCTCTGGGCTTCTTGAATTAAGGATTTGATTGTTACCAAATGTGTCCAGGAGCTAAGTGAAAAGAACACTTTCATTCTGTCAGCAGACTGGCTTTACTGTGAAATAAAAGGTAACCTATTCCTCCAACTGCTGATCGCAGGAGAGGATTAGGATCAGTGATACTTTCATGATAAAATAAGGCTCATTTATTGACTCTGGGCAGAAAGAAATTACATTCAGAAGGCATATTATTTCACTGATTGTATGCATGCTGAAACCTTCTGTTAGTTTTATCATATATATCATTTAATGGCAGGGTCCAAGTCCCAAATATCATCATCTGTTAATGTTCAGTTTGTGATCCTGTTGCTGATGCTATTGCTGAACTACAGCTTTCAGCACATGTTCATAGTTCTAGGCATATAATGCTGGAAGTTGAAGTAAAAATTATCTCTGGAATACACACACACATACCCACACACACATATATAATAAATATATATATATATATTATACATATTATGCATACAGTATTGATCGTGACAATAAGAGGGTTATTTATTAGAGTCCGAATGCCAAAAACTCGAAATATTTGAGTTTATTTTTACTATAAACAGAATTTTTGTTGGGAAAAAAACCCTCAAATTTATATTCATATATATATACAGTATATGAGTGTATGATTCGATTTGTCCATGTTTTTTCCCCACATTGGAAATTTTTGGGAAAATGTATTGATAATACTCAGATATTTTCGGATTTTGATAAATAACCCCCCTAAGTGATCATATTAAACAATGGTGGACACAGTCTAAAGCAATTCCACAATCATGGATCTGTACACACTAGTTTTTCTGCAGTGGGGAAACCCCTTTCTTTTTATTTATATTTACCACCAATATCAATGTTTCGGGGGGTACAACCTCCCTTCATCAGGATATAATTCCAAATGTGAAAAAAACACCTTTATAAGCATAACTCCGCCTCCAACATCACATGTGACCTAATCAACATTCACCCTTAATTCCCCATAAGATTTCAACATTTAAAAATATTCATAGTGTATGGTATATAAATAGTGAGTTAAATTATCTAAAAATTAATTTGTTACTAATAAAAATATAGTGATTAACTTTACCATCAATTCATGTATCTCTGTGCAAATACCATTAGTTTTCATACAATACAATCAATTTTACAGCAATGTCTTTTTCTACCTTTGTTGCTAAGAATACTTTTTTCTATCACCTGACATTTCTTACTCAGATATCTTCGGATTTTGATAACCCCCCTAAGTGATCATATTAAACAATGGTGGATGCAGTCTAAACACATAGGGGCAAATTCATTTAAGTGCGAAGCGTCTAACACTAGCCCTAATTCGCCAACGTGA
>CM044440.1:96205553-96223375 GCA_024363595.1 Xenopus borealis
CACATTTCAAAACTGACTATAAAAAATCTGTTTGCTCTTTTGAGGAATGGACTTCAGTGCAGAAGTGGAGCAGTACTAATTTTTAAAAAAACTTGTTTTCCCATGACAGTATCCCTATAATATGTGCGAGTGGGAGGGCAGTAGTGGCTGGGACAAGAAAACTGTCAATGTCAGTTTAGATGAGTCCCGGGATCAGAAATTCCAAGAAACGTTCTAGCTCATTGATATTAAGTCTTGGAAGAGCATTGTGCTTTCACATTTGGGGATCATAATTTGAAAACTTTGGACCATGCAACAAGGTAATGTTGATTTTTAACTTTCATGTATGAAACTACAAGAGTTGAAGTGATTAACTTATGTTTGACCTACTTCAACTCCAGTGGTAATGAGGGGAGCAGGAGCACAGAAATAATCCCTCTCAATTTGTTACTCTCATGGGTGCTGAAAACTTGTAATGGTTCTGATTTGTGAAAGCCTCCTGTTGTGATTAACGTTTTATGTAGAACAGTGTGTAACTTTGAATTCTACTATAATTTTAGAATATTTTGAATGTTTAATATTTGACTTTCCTAAAATATATTGATTATATCATTTATAATGAGCATTCTGAAAAAAAAAATAAGAAGCATTGCTTGGAAAAATAAAAATTAAAATTGTACAAAGGCTTTGATAAATATCTGTCTAGCATATTCTATGTAAAGAAGTAGACCCTATGAAAGAGCCAGCAGTTTCTCTATGTCATGGTCTAGATCCTCTTCTATCCTATACAATACTACAACCACTGATCCCTTACCCGTGGCTCATGAGAAACATGTTGCACACCAAGCCCTTGTATGTTGCTCAAAGCAGATGCTTATTTTTTCATTTCCATGCAAGTTTTGGTTGCATAAAAAGCATGTGTTTTTTTCCAAAGAGAGCCTCCTGTAGACTAGGGGGGTGTCAAACAGCCGATCACAGCCCTTATTTTTCACCCCCAAGAACTTGTTTCATGGGTTATTCTCAATCTATTTTTACAGTTGAATGTTGCTCAAAAGTAAAAAAAGGGGCACCCCCTGACTTAGACAAACAATGGGAACTTTCTTACTTTCTAGGATGGCTCACCTTGTCCTTTCATGTGTGTTAAACAGATCAGCAAAGCTTTTCCATGCCAATTAATACTGCCCTGTATTTTGTATGGTGCACCCTGGACATTAAAATAAAATACCATTCTTACTTTCTTTAATGAAAAAGAAACCTATCTCCAATATACTTTAATTAAAAAATGTTTGCCATTTTTATAAGAAACCTGACTTTATGCAGTGAAATTCTCCCTTCATTTGCTTCTGTGGATAAGAATTGTCAGACGGTCCCTAACTACTGTGCAGGGAAAGCCCCATCTTACTTCCTAGCTGTGTAAAACTCCAGCAGCTTTGTTTCCCTGTAGAACAGTCAGCGACTGCATAGAGATTTGTATTTGATTTTTATTTTTGCCTTTACATCCCCTTTAATGTTTCCAACTCCAGCTGCAGGGACAAAGATCATGGATCCAGATTTAAACAGATAAACTGGGATTCAATTTGGAGGATTATTTTTCTGCAGCCACTGGTTCTGCAGAGTTGGAGAAAGTTTGTATGAAACAATACAAAAACTATTATTAATCAGTCTTGCTGTATCGGCTTCTGGCAGACATTATTTGACTTGTGCTGTTTTGATCATTTATGACGATCCCTAAGCAGCCCAGACCAGACTGAGCATGTGTCTTGGTCTTCCAAAGATGTATAACAAAGTTATAAGATGACAGCCCCCTGTGGCCAACTTTGAAAGCAGAAATAATTTCATAAGTCGCTTGAAATTGCCTCACGGGACAATTTTCAGAGACTTATGAAAACACAGCGCTGAATAGGCGCAAGTGATTCTTCATTGAAGCAGGGGGAAGCGGTTCGGGGAGATAGTCGCCAGGCGGCGAATCTCCCCGAATCTTCTCGTCTGGACTAGCGCTAAAAAGTAACAACCAGAGTGAAGCAAATGCAGCTTTCAATAACAATTGCTAGCACTGAACAGTTTTAATAATTGTATATTTGGAAGTTGCTTGAATTATATTTTATTTTATTAGGCAAATTCTTATTGCCATTTAACAGAAACTTGTGGTTTTCTATTTTATGTTACAGATTGCTAAAAGTGAAATGCTATGGATATGTTTGCGTTGCATTGCTTTGCCTTTTTAATGTCTAAATGGCTCAGAAATATAAAGATTCAATTCACATTAAAATATGACATTCCACAATTTTTAAACGATTTTCTCTCAAGCAGAACGCTAAACAACCATGGTTTTGACCTATTCTGTGTTAGCCCTAGCCAGTGGTGCCAGATTAAATATTATTCATTTTTGTTGAACGGCTGTGTTCCCCTTTCATTGATAATTCAGCATTGATGGGAAACGATCACTGATTCCAAAGTTAGTAACACATTTGAAAATGGTTTATTATATTCTTCATTGTACTATATCCCAAAACCCTCTTAGTATCATATAAGTCATAGCAAAATTTGATCCCTGACCTGATGTGAATGATGTATATGTATCCTGCCTTGGTGGGGCCTGTAAAAACACTTTGTTAAAATAAAATGTTCCTTTTTTTAAACTCATTGAAATTGCAGAAAGGTGATAAATATTGTCATTCACAAAAGCCGAATGAATGATAATTTCCTTAAAGTTCAGATACTCAAGACATTTAATTAGGGGTTACTTAAGACTGTTTTAGCATGTTAGCTTTTCTTTTTTCTTATCCCTTTTTTGCTTTCTCTTCTTACCTGTTCCACAACTCAGCAGGAACGCAAGTCAATCCCGAGAAGTAACAGGAAACAACAGGTTTAATGACCAGGGGATACCATCACGCACAATTAACTTTGCAGAGGAAATTAAGCAATCATCCTCTCACGGTCCCATTATCACTGCTTTTAAAATGCATAACAAAAAGATAAATAAATAAACCCAAGTTATCTAAAGCTTATGTGTGTCTGGAGGTCAGCAATAAATATACAATACAGGAATGGGTCCTAATATCCGGGAATATGGTATATTTCCATAATTTGGATCTCATACCTTAAGGCTATTAAAATGAATTTAATAATTTAATAAACCCAATACGATTGTTTTGCCTCTAATAATAATAAGAATTAAGAATAAGAAATATTATCTTGACATCACGCACTGTTTTATTATTACAGAGAAAAAGAAAATCAATTTTATTTGATGAAATTGGAGTCTGTTGCAAACGGCCTTCCCGTAATTTGGAGCTTTCTGGATAGTAGGTTTCAACAACAAAAAAATGCTTTGAAAGTATGAGCAAACACAATAATCACGACAAGTTAAATAGTTCAAATGACTTCCAAGAATTCAGCTTTTGTGTTTCAGGAGCAGCTAGCATTGCCAGTGCTGATCTTTCAGATGGGAATTATCCCAGCAAAACTTTGAAGCTACTTTCTGACATCCCTAACAAACGAATTGTTGTCTTCTGCCTGTACAAGTCTCTTGAGTTTTAACGAGCCTGTGTCTTTTCAAGAGAAAAAGGGACCTATAAAATCAATTTACCAGGCTATTACGCATTGTCATGATCCAAAACAAAAAACAGCCAAGGACAAGACACAAAGCTGAAGAAGCGGGTTTCTGAGAAAAGGTTACAGAACATCCATCTTCCCTTCTCTTCTAATTGTTTCTTTTCTCTGCTCATTTTTAGACTCACTTCCCACTTTTAAAAAGCACTTTATGACAAGTATTGTATTCTTTCAAAATAAAGGGAACCTTTTTCATTTTGCATAGTAGCATTGTAGGCAGTGATTGACAGTGGGAAGGGGTCCAATTGCCACATGGACTCTAGGCAATAAATCATCTACTGCCGGCATGAGTCGACCAGACAAGTCCCCACTTCCACAGAGGATATTCTTATTTTTTTATTAAAGTCTAAACAAAAAAATGTCAGTCCAAAGCAAATACTTTCTAAAGTCGAGAAAAAGGAAGGGGTTCTCATTAAAGTTGGAGATGAAGGGAAAGTATTGCTCTTAGGGTTTTTCCTGAGCAATATTTTTCTGTGCTTTTGATTAAGCAACAGTGACTTCTGCAGAGATTTGCATATAAATCTTTTGCATTCTAAAAGAGCTGGTCTCTCGCCATACTAAATGTCATATTAAAGTATAGATCATATTGTGCAGTCGTAAATGTGGTGCAGATGATCAAATACAACTGTTTTGATTTTGAAATATTAGACATAAAATGTAAATATGTTCCTGACAAAGTTATGGATGTAGTTTATTCTTTTCAGATTTAGAAGATTAAAGTCAGACTTCACAGAGCACTGTCAGAGCGTCACAGAACATGACACAGTCTAGTGTCTTGGTTTGAGTATGCAACAAAAAAATAAGAAAGAGAAGGGGCAATAAAGCAAGCTGCGCAAATAGTGTGTCAGTTTGGTGTAACAGGAAAGCATTTCATTGATAACATGATTGTTTATAGATTATGTGCAATCAGGTGAAAGTTATTTATTAACTGGTGAATAACATGGAAGCACAAAGGATCGCAGAGGATGAATCTTTAAAAGCTTTATAAGGTCAAAAAAGGACGTGTTTAATCATGTTACAACATTTCTATTCTCATTGATTCTCCCTTTTGTATAGTCATTACAGGTGGTTCTGCTGAACAAATTAGCTGTAAAATGCTAGAGATATGGTCATTCTTGTTGCTGTTGGGGAAAAAAAATGATTATTCCTGCTTGGCTTCTCATAAACATAAAGCACTTGCTCAGTGTCAAGAAGAAAAACTGAAATGAGTTTAAGAATTTAAACAGTGAATTAGTTATGTCCGATTGACTTCTATACTAAAGGTAAGTAGAAAATCAATAACCACACTTCTGTCCGCTCCTTTACACATCATTTTTGGTCTGGTTTTATTAAGTATACATCTTTTTTCCTGCTCTCTAGTTTATATCGCCATAGACTGCCTTTTATATTCAAAATATTTCATAGGAGGAAAAAATCAATTTCTAATATTATTCTGCATGTTGGATGGGAAGCTTTGTAAGATAAATTCTTGTTTTTTTGATTTAGAATTTTAAGGCTTTTATTTTGTGTTTTCCTTCAAGAGGATTAAAACCTAGAAACTGATTAAGCATGTCTTGCTTTGCTGATGCTGGGGAATGCTAAAAATATAAGAAGGTCATTTAAAAATCTGTAAAAATCGAATCCCATATAATCAGAAATCATCTATATGAAGAAAATAAATCCAAAACTGCAGCTCCGTCTTGTTACCTAACAGCTATCATAAATAATCAAAACCCATTTGAAGCCAGAAGATGGGACATTAGAAGCTATTTACACTACTAGAGTGATACCATCAATCAGTAGCGGCTACCCACAGATAAGAGCCATATGATGACTTGGTTATTTATGATACACGTTGCCATTAAAGCTACAGGAGTATGGAACTCTTTCTCTGTAGTTTTATGACGGTGTGTGACTATAAAAGCTGCACAGGTGCTAGATACTGTATATTATCAGCAGAATTCCTTGTAGACATTTGTTAATTACTTATGAAAGTTATAATTGTAGGGCATTATTGACTTTAATTTTAAAAGTAAAAGGAATTGTACGACCACACAATTTCACTTTTTTTTTATAAGGCCATTTCATTTTTCACACATGCAGGGTCGTTTGTCACCCCGTCCCCTACCTTTTATTTGCTCAAATTTTCATCATCCGTATGGAGCAATGGTAATTGGCACACAGGAAATTTAAATTTCTGAACCAATGTGGGTGTGGTTGTGCCCCCTAAAATCCATCTGCCCTAGGCCAGGGCCTAGATTGCCTCTCCACAAATCTGGGGCTGCAGCCCTGCACACATGCTTACACTTAGTTGTCATATTTTGTGCCATAGGAGATCTTCAGCAAATAATAATGACTATATTAATAAATAAATAATTAGAAATTAAATATAAGTTGGCCTTTCCCACGAGTGCCCACTCATTTCTATTTCTCCATTAGTCTGCAACTTTCCTAAAAGGCAAAGCCAAGACTGCTGTATGGGAAATGCATTGATTTATTTAAGACAGGCACACAACTTCCTTATTAAAGCTTGGGGTGATTGAGTGGTTTTTAAGATATTGGAGGCATTTCAAAGTCTATTGGTTGAGCTGCAAAATTGGTACAAGTGACTTCTAGTTTCCTTGTTCTGAAGTGTGAGTATGTAATTATTAAAGGGATCCTGTCATGGGAAAACATTTTTTTCCAAAATGCATCAGTTAATAGTGCTGTTCCAGAAGAATTCTGCATTGAAATCCATTTCTCAAAAGAGGAAACAGATTTTTTTATATTTAATTTTGAAATCTGACATGGGGCTAGACATATTGTCAATTTCCCAGCTGCCCCAAGTCATGTGACTTGTGCTCTGATAAACTTCAATCATTCTTTACTGCTGTACTGCAAGTTGGAGTGATATCACCCCCTCCCTTTCCCCCACCCAGAAGCCTAACAAAAGAACAATGAGAAGGTAACCAGATAACAGCTCCCTAACACAAGATAACAGCTGCCTTTTAGATCTAAGAACAGCACTCAATAGTAAAACCCGTGTCCCACTGCGTTCTATTCAGTTACATTGAGAGGCAAAAACAACAGCCTGCCAGAAAGCAGTTCCCTCCTAAAGTGCTGGCACAAGTCACATGACCAGGGCAGCTGGGAAATTGACAAAATGGCTAGCCCCATGTCAGATTTCAAAACTGAATATAAAAAAATCTGTTTGCTCTTTTGAGAAATGGTTTTCAGTGCAGAAGTCTACTGGAGCAGCACTATTAATTGATGCGTTTTGAAAAAAACATGTTTTCCCATGACAGTTTCCCTTTAAGTCTGCACTATACATATTTTTTGCAGGTTAAGTTGGAACTCTGGTCACATGGTCTTTGACCATTATTGGTATTATAGCTGACAATGGTATGAAATATGTGCAGTGTATGCATATTCTAAAATTGTCAAGATATACAGGATACACATTTCAATTCTTAAATAGGATTGGCTTTGGCCATTTGTAAAAGCGAAAGGGTGTTGTGATGGTGATGTCTGGTCTCGAAGCTGCATGTATGAGTTACATTATTTTATTTACATTATATATGTTGGTACAACTGACACAGCATAGAGGACATTTGGACTACAGCCAGAAGAAAATTTTAATCAGAATGTCCCATATGACATTGGCCTAATAGAAGATACTATTAATATAAACTATTGCTCATCTAACCATTCTATAGTGGTCTAACCACTCTATTGTTGTTGCCCTAGAGGTGCGACCATTAACTACCAGTTCTGCTTGTAGGGCTTGATTTTTTATTGTTACTCTCTCATTTGCCCAATCATGAAAACCTAAAAAAAAATTAAGCTCAGATTTTTCTAAAGTGGAAACAAAAGGGGGGAAGTAGATCTGCCTGTCCTGTAACAACTTATTTTCATTTTGCTGAAAGTGTTTTATGGGCATCAGTATATTAAATTCAGAGTTCAACAAACTGAGACCTTAATTTAGAGCCTCTCATGTTCTCTTAGTTCAAACTGTCATTGGCAGTGTGATCCTGACAGAAAATCTGGGATTGATCAGTACAACCGTGCAAGATAGTGACAGCTTTATCCTCACGATACATCACTTCCATATTTTCTGCTTTACTTTTCACAGCTGGTGGCCTGATTGAGTTATATTTTTTAGATTCTTCTTTCTTTTTATTCCACAGGATTATCATTATCATTTTAATTAAGATATCGGAGACAACTGCGTTGTTAAAACACAAGGGAACGATACAATACATCCACAGTACAATCTATCAGCACATGCAATATAATTACAATTCAGCTTGAATATCCTGTTAGAACTGTTTCTAAAATCTCAAAATTTGAATTCTATTTGAATATGTGTTATATTGTGGAGATACAGGGTCCTTCATTTTTCAAGAACAATTAAAGTTTCTCATCACTTTCCTGATGACACAAGGCTTCCTGTTTTTGTTTTGTTTTTTTATTGTTTCCTCTGAGAAAGGAAATTCCCACCCTTGTTCATGCTCCTATCTCATTGCTAGTGATTTTGTGAATTAATCTGGTGTACTGGTGTGTAACTTCCAGTTCTAAACACCTAACTATGCTAAAGTGTCATTATTATTAACATGTATTTCTATAGCGCCAACATATTGCATAGCGCTTTGTCATCATTTCAGGTCTACACCAGTGCTGCTATAGTAATGCAGTAATGCCATGCATTTATTGAATAAAAGAAACAAAAAATATTGAGGTGACACAGCGGGGCACATTTCATTTTATTTGCTTCTGAAATAAGTTGAACTCTGCATTAGAGCAGCAAAAGTTATGAAATTATTGGATCATTTGGCTCACACTGTATAAGAGATTTGACCATATAAGTATAAGACAAGTGTTATGGCTAGTTCATATAGAGCTCCATGACTTCATATTAGATCTTCAATGACTCTTTACATATTATTGTTATTATTATTGTCATGTATTTCTGGAGTGCCAGTGTATTCCTCAGTGTTTTACAATGGATGGTGATGTACAGATAAGGTGACTGGCTGATCAACAGAGCAAAGCAGTGGCTGATAAATCTAGGTGTATTATATACCTTTAAAGATATAGTTTTCACTAAAATTGGTATTTATTGCTATTTATTACCTAGGGCATACACCACCCACTCTATCTTTTTGTTTTTTAATATATTACTCCATTAAATGTTTAATAAAACAAGAAAACAAAAAAACAGTAAACAAAGCAGGGATGCTGGGAAGGTTATGAGAAACTAGAGTGGGTCTATTTTTGCAGACTCAAGCCCAACCGAAAACCTGCTTGCCTATATCCCAACCCAAACCTGATGTAAGCAGCACAGAACCAGGAAGTGACATTGCCAAACCTGGATGTGATATCACATGACAGCATTTTCATCCAGAGGAAAAAAACTGTTTTATTTTGTTTCTAAAAAATCTATGCTTACCATTTAACCATCTAGATCTAAAGGGTGCCCGTTGGCCCCCCACACAGTCAGGACATGAAAGACATCTTGACCAAGTCCCAACCGCTCTGCGGGTATTTCTCGGATACCTGCGGTTACCCGACCTTCTGCAGTACTTTCCATTAAGGGGCCTAGTTACTAAAATTTAAATTTATTAGACGCTCCGAATATCGTACCAAATTTTATTTCGTGAGTATACATCTTAACAAAACTCCTCTCTGCCACAAATCTTGTTGCAAAAAAATTCTTTCATTTATATCGATTTGAGGTGCTCAATGTTTAGCTCCGCTGCATCAGAACTTCCATATATAGTACAAAAACAATAACAAGTTAAAGGTTCTTTTTATTCATAGTGAGATCTCAGCAAATGTTTCGGGGTCAACTTGGACCCCGAAATGTTTGCTGAGATCTCACTATGAATAAAAAGAAGAACCTTTAACTTTTTCAGAGAAATTTTGAAGTGAGTGTGCCATTGTTTTTGTACAAATTTTATTTCGTACTATATTATTGGTGCGTCTATGGCCCCCTTAAGAGAGCTTTTGGATCAATTATTTATTGGTTGCTATAAGTAGCTGTACTGGATAAGCTCCCCCATGTCTATGAATGAGCCCTACTTGGTTTGCATATAAACAAACTTCTTAAAAAAATATTTGTGTGGATATACTGAAAGTTTTGTTCTCTGTTATTTAGTATTAGTGACATCTGCAGTAAAACTTAAAGGGGACCTAAAGTCTAAAATAAAATAATTCTAGAAATGCTGTATTTTGTATATTAAAAATAAACATGAACTTACTGCACCCAAATCCCAATTAAATTAATTATTTATGCTTTCAAAGTTGGCCACAGGGGGCTGTCTTCTTTTAACTTTGTTAAACATCTTTGCAAGACCAAGACTACATGCTCAGTGTAGTCTGGGCTTCAGTTGGGAGGTTAAACTTAGGGATCATCATAAATGATCGAAACACCACAAGTCAAATAATTTCTACCATAGTAGCTGATACAGCAAGACTGATCAATAAACAGAATACGCAGATTGCACTGGATCTGCATGTACGAATCATTATATGGTCGCCAGCTGCTCTTCAGGGAAACAAACAAAGCTGCTTGAGTTCAGGGAAGTAAGGTGGGGCGAGATCCCCCTGCCGTTTGAAAGTATGATCGTTTCCCAACAGAGCAGTTAGGGACCGTCTGAAGTTTCCTATCTGCAGCAGTCAGAGCAAGTAAAATGAAGGGGAATTTCACAAAATACAGTCAGGTTTCTTATAAAAACAGTACACATTTAATTAAAGTATATTGGAGATAGATTTATTTTTCCCAGCAGAGCAGTTAGGGACCATCTGAAGTTTCCTATCTGCAGCAGTCAGAGCAAGTAAAATGAAGGGGAATTTCACAAAATACAGTCAGGTTTCTTATAAAAACAGTACACATTTAATTAAAGTATACTGGAGATAGATTTATTTTTCCCAGCAGAGCAGTTAGGGACCATCTGAAGTTTCCTATCTGCAGCAGTCAGAGCAAGTAAAATGAAGGGGGAATTTCACAGCATACAGTTAGGTTTCTTATAAAAACAGTACACATTTTTTTAATTAAAGTATATTGTAGATTTTTTTTGCCTTTACATCCCCTTTAAGAGAATTTTTACCACCATGAATAATAAATCCAAAAAGTTTTTATATGTCAATGAAAAAATCCTTTTTCTTGTATATGGTGAATAACAACTTGTAGCTATCATATCTATGTGCCTTCACCTTCTACTGAATAGTATTAGGCAAAGTATTGAACAAGATAATGTGTGAGTGCATTCTATACAACCCTGTCTCGGTCTGTTTGTTGGACATGTAAGGCGAGAGAGAATGTTCAAGTCAATGTGATCATTTGCACATAGATCTGTAGAGAAGGTAGAAGGTGAAAAGTGCAGGGAATGTGAGGGAGGGGCTGAGAAAAACAAAGAGATAGCCGGTGAGATTTAAGAGCTGACTTCTATAGGGAACTGAGAAGTCATGTTACATAGTTCAATAGGGTCATGCACAGTGCAAAAAAAGCCTGTTTATTGAAAGATGTGATCTGTTATGTCAATACTTTTCAGCGTCAGTAGTTCTGTATTTTAACAAGTAATTTGTTACATGTTCCACCTTTAATTACTTTCTTGGATATCAGAGAGAGCAGCACAGTCCAACCTGTTGCCCTCACAACAACTGATGGTTATGTTATATATTCATATCCTAGTACACTTATGTGACATTAATGGTATTTTAAAAAGTCTGTTGAATTAGCTAAATGAATGATGATGATGATGATGATTATTAATATATAATACACAAAAGCTGTGAATATCATGTAAATTATATCCTTATAAACGGTGAGTTCTGATGTCATCAGTTATAAACAGTGAGTTCTGATGTCATTTCTGTCACATGACTCACTCAAACGTGTGTATTATAATAAATAAAGTACCCCCAGTTGCAAAATATGAGGATATTAGAAGTTACCTCGGAGTTCCATGACCTGTATATGGTCATGAAACTCCTGGGTATCTTATAATATCCTTATATTTTACAAGAGGGGGTACTTTTATTCACTATATATAATAATCATGATTTATACAGTGACAGCAAGTAATGCAGTGCTTTACATTCATTTATAATGAACAAGGATCATGCAATAAAATAATAAACAAGGGTTACTGACTAAAAATAGGATCAGAGGGTCCTACAGACAAGAGCTTACAATCTAAATAATTAGGGTCATGAAACTGTTCCAGAGTTTCAATTTTTCAGTAGAGTTTGTTGGTATAAAAAAATATTACCCTCTTAGTGAAGCACACAAGGGCCATCCTTGCTTTTGTGTTTTCGTTTAGATTGTAAGCTGTACAGGGCAGGGACCTCCTTACTACTGACCCTCTTACCTCTTGGCACTCTGTGTACTTATACAAGATCTGTGTACATATATATATATATTCATTGTTTTTTATGCTACTTGTCCTCCCTGTGTGTACTTTTATATATTGTTTAGCTATATGGGTCATTACAGCACTTTACAAATCAAGTACAAACATACTTAAGTGGTTGCACGACCCAATAAACTTCTATGCTTCTATGATGTTTCACCCAGCTGTCCCTAGCTTGCAGGTATAACTAAATTAACGTTCCCAGTTTTCTTGCATTGATTCTTTTAGGTCTTACCTGCTGCCAAGCCCATTGCTCATATTGGTGGAAAATGCCAGGTGATCTAAGACAGCTAGGGAACAGCTTCATATATGATTTACCCATACCTCCCAACTGTCCCATTTTCCCAGCAGTCCCAATTTTAACAACAGCCTGCAGATTTTTATTAAAAAGTTCAGAGTTTCTCTTTGATCTCCTGTACTGACACCAGAAATAAATACAAAGTTTCTGAAATTTTATTAAATAAGAGGATTTTTTGGCAGAAGGACTAGAATATTCAGCACTTAGATACAACTGTATCTATTTAAGACAAACAGGTCTCTTGGGAGAACTGTGACTCACAGCTTAAAGGGCATGTAAAGGCAAAAAAAAAATCCAATTTTTACTTACTTTAATGAAAAAGAAACATATCTCCAATATACTTTAATTAGAAAGTGTGTACCGTTTTTAAGAAACTTGACTGTATGTAGTGAAATTCTCCCTTCATTTACTGTTGTGGATAGGAATTGTCAGATGGCCCCAACTGCTGTGCAGGGAAACAATCATACTTGTGGACAGCAGGGGGAGTCTGCCTTACTTCCCAGTGATGCAGAACTCAAGCAGCTTTGTTGGTTTCCACGTAGAGCAGTCAGCGACTGTGTAAAGATTTGTACTGGATTTTATTTTTGCCTTTACATCCCCTTTACTGGAACCAGTTTTAAACAGATAAACAGGGATTCTATTTGGAGGATTATTTTGCTGCAGCCACTGCTTTTGGAGAGTTAGAGAAAGTTTGTATTAAAAGTGCAAAAATTATAAAATCCACATTAGATGACATGACAATACAGGTCCCAGTGTACTCCGCCTATTCTAATTACTATACAGTCTTGCTGTATCGCTTCTTGCTGATATTATTTGACTTGTGCTGCTTTGATAATTTATGATGATCCCTAAGTAGCCCTGGCCACACTAAGCATGTGAACAGTCTTGGTCTTGCAAAGATGTTTACCAAAGTTACTAGATGGTGACTCCCCATGGCCAACTTTGAAAGCATAAATCATTTGTTTAAACATGTTTATGTTTAGAAGACAAAATACTACATTTATAGCCTTATTCTATTTTTCACTTTACTTCCCCTTAAGGGCAGAGACACATGCTACGATTTGGGTAGATTGGAGGGTCGGTGACAATCCTCCTCTTCTTCAGGGTGACTAATCGCCCCAAACTGCCTCCCCTGCCTTTCCACTAGCTTGAAAGGAAATTACCGGTGGGATGACACTTGGGGACAGATTTACTAAGGGTCGAATTTGAGGGTTAAAAAACCCTCAAATTCGACCATGGGAATAGCTGGGAATAGTGTGGGAAGTAAAATAGAAAATAGAAAATATTCGATCAATCGATAAAAATTAGTCTATAAGTTGTACATGTAAAGTTGGCCTAAGTAGTGATTATATTTCCGTATGTGAAGGAAATTTTAGGCGAAGGAGAGAACATTAACAATAAGATGCCATTTAACCTGGTTCTAACCTTCCATATAAAAACCTGGCACATTTTAAACTACAGATCCTGGTTACAAACTAACTTTAGCCCTATCCACAATAAATCCTGTCCAAATTTGAGTCAGACTTAAGCTGGCCATAGACGCAACAATCTTATCATATGAATAGAGGATTCGTACGATTTTCGGACTGTGTGTGGAGAGTCCCGACATTTTTTCGTCCGGCAGAGATCGGTTGTTTGGTCGATCGGACAGGTTAGAAAATTTCTGTCGGCTGCCGATAATATCTCTGCGTGTATTGCCGATCGTACGATTTTCAGTGGGAGACTGTCACTAGGTTTTGTCACAACTTTCATACAATTCCTGTAAGGGCAGAACATCGGCTGATCTGTATTTTTACTACTTTATTTAATCTGAAGTTTAGTAGCAGGTCTGGAGACGGACACAGGTCAGAAAATCGTACGAATCAAGGATTCGTACGATTGGATCTTTGCGTCTATGGTGACCTTAAGAAAATAAAATACTGGCAGCTTCAGGCTGAATGCAACTTGAATGCATATAAAATTAAACTTGACTTTAAACTTACATTTTGAGGGAAGTATTGAAAACTTGTAACTATATTAAGACCTGTTGGAAGAAGTCAAAATAGAAACACCTGAAAAAACACCTATTTCCAACATTTGTATAAATTGTATTAAAAATCCCTTGCTCACATTCTGTGGCAGCTTTTGAGGATTATTTCTGAAACAATGTGTTTAAGGTTCATGCTTGGACTTGGTAATCATTTACTTCAGAGCAAACAGGGCTGTGGTCAGGCATCTTGTGCTGAATAATAATGCTGATATCATTCACACCCTTTGTGACTTCAGTGATAGAAGTAAGTGACTATTACTCACTCAGTAATTTACATTTATGAAGTTATTGTTTCCAGACACCAACACAAGAACTTCAGGCAATCTACCCCTGATAACATTTTATTTTATTTAGAGAAGTCAGGTGAAACTGGATTCACTAATCAATTATCAATCAATAAAATCTGGCCACATAAAATAGTTATATATATATATATATATATATAAAATATGCAAAAGGAGAGAGAGAGAGAGAGGAGAGGTTAAAAGAGGAATTAAGAAAAGGAAATCCATCATTTGATGGATGGACACCTGTGTCGTGCTGTGAGCAAAAGCCCAGCCAGATGGGTTAAAATCTCACTTGCCAAAAGTAACAATTATATGTATTTTGCCGAACAGCTTGTTGGGGATTAAACGGAATATAGATTACACCTATGGGGTAAAAATATGTGCAAAAAAAACTGATGTTCTGTTATTTTTCAACAAAAATGAGTTCCCCTCTGATTTCTGTATTTTTGAACATATTCCTATTTCCATGCATACCATTCATACAGTTGACAAATGACATTTTTTGTAACTTGTAAATCACAGACTTTTCCATAGTAAAAGTGTCATAATACTACTGTGAATATAATAAAGGATTTTAGAGCGAGACATCACTAAAATCATTCTAGCAGTATGTGTATTACAGTCGTGGCATGCTTTGTCAGTTCTTGCATATCCCGCTAAGATCTCTCTTTGAATTGCCCTAACTGGGGCTATGAATGGTAATAAATATGCTGTAAATCAGTAAAAGCTAAAGCTGGTCACCAAACAAGTGGGTATTTCACCAATATGTCTACCTTGAGGTGTACTGATCCCATCATGTGGCTCTCAGGCCAATGATTGGATCATAATTGCTGCTATGATGCAGTCCTTGATCTGATGAGAGTATCAAACCTACCCAATTGATATCTGCCCAGATTAGTTCAGGCCCATCATCTGGCACCAAAGTCTGGCCAATAATGTACTCAGTCTGGAAGGATCGAGTCAGCAGCTTTTATCATCCACCTTAAACTATTGCGAAAATGAAAATTTCATATAAGATTCATCAAAATGCAATAAGAACTTTCTAAATACAATCAATTAAAAATTCTATACTGTTTCTGAAATAATTAAATTTATTTTCACTATCCCTCTTTCAACATCTGTTTATCTTCATTCTTCAGCAGCAGTCAGATATTCAATGACATTGACATATCCTATGTATCTTAAAGTGGGGGGCTTCCTTTCCTAGCAGATAACTGATTCCCGTACAAACAAAATCTAACAAAATAACAGTTTTTTGCACAAATCCTGCATGTAGAGAGACATAATGTCTGGTAATTTTAATAGAGTGAGCTCTAATATATCTTCTAGGCCAATGAGCCCCAACCAGTGGCTCATGAGCTACCAATCCATTTGATGTTGCTCCCAGTGGCCTCAAAGCAGGTGCTTATTTTTTAAATTCTGGCTTGGAGACAGGCTTTAGTTGCTTAAAACAATGTGTACTCCCAAACAGAGCCTCCTGTAGGCTGCCAGTCCCCATTGGGGCTTCCACATAGCCAATCACAGCCTTTATTTGTCCCCCCTAAGAACTTTTTGCATGCTTGTTGTTGCTCCCCAACCTCTTTTACATATTAGTGTGGCTCACAGGTAAAAAAGGTTGGGGATCACTGTTCTAGGCAATAGGAGCCCCCCTATAAGATATATTTTATATAACTGTCAATGAATATCTGACACTGTATTGCTGCATAAAGAGAGAATGAAGAGACAATGCTGGCAGAGGAATAGTGAAGATAAACTTGATTTCAGAAAGGGTACAGAATGCTTGATTGATTGTATTTAGAAAGTTTCTTATGTCAGTATGTGGAAGGCTATTCATTTTCATGATAGTTCCCCTTTAAGGCTAGTGGCATTGGCTTGTAGATACATTCAGGACAAATGGCATCATAGTTTAGTGTTTCACTGCCAAAATCCACCTTATGTGTGTGCATGAACCAACATTTAAAAATCTCAGCTGTCAATCAAATATTGTCTGCCATTCAGCACTTCCTAGATATCACTGCTCCCCGCACATTCCCCCAGTTCTTTTGTAGCCAGTGCCCCCCATTCTGGTGCACAAACAAGATTCTGAGATGATACAAGGCTTGTCTTAATAACAGTGTCCACAAAATGGCTCCTGCCTGCTTGCTATAATTATGAATTCCCAGACCGAAGAAAACAAGATTAAAATAATTTATATAGTGTAATTAATGTTCATTTGGCTTGACTAATGTGATAAAATATGATTTTGAATATTTTTTTGCTATATTAACTGGTGATTAGAATCACTTACCTGATACCCCAGGCTGATGCTCCTACTTGCTGAACAGAGTGATCATCTTTTGCTTCACTCCACCCAGGCCAGTGTATTTTTCAGCAAACAGGAGCACTGGCCCAGAGTATTAGGTAAGCTATTGGAGTCACTGGGTGTGCCTAACATTTGGCACCCCAAGTGATTATAACTTTACTTCTCCTCACTGCGTAAATGAGCATTAGTGCAAACAGAACTAGGCAGAGTATTCTGTACAGACAGTAGGCAATGCCTTCATTGCTGGAATAACGTCCACCAATACTATACCATAGTGTGAGCTGTGAAATATCAAAAAGTTTACTCCAGTTGAATATAGCTTAAAAGCCAAGGATATAACAGTATAATCAGCCAGCCCAAGGGATGCTAGGGGGTCCTAATAGATTGCCTGGTTTTAATTCCTCACAGTTTACAAAATGCAGTGGGATCTTGTAATTTTGCTTGAGTGGACCAGTAACCACTAGTTACGCAAGCTCCATTAATTAAATAGTGAGATAATCACAAAACACTCTTGAATGTGTCATGTTGTCCAGCCCTTGTGATTAATTACCAGGATGCTGACAGGAAGGGTGCACCTACTGCTTTCTACAGTTTTCAGGTCAGCTGAGGATTCTTTGAAACATCTGTGAGCAAACTGATGTTTTCTTTAAGTGCTCAGTGCAGGAACATCACATTAAACAAAAGCTCAAATTTGGTCTGACCAGATGTGAAGGATTTGTCAAAAATAACAATAATAATAATATATATACATACTGTATATTTATATAGCTTCTGGGATTTAGCCAGAAAATCCGGCATGTGCTTTTGGAGCAGCAGCAGTTATATTGACAATGATGATAAAACTAGTATATAAATTGGTCATTGCTTTAAAGCCAGCAATCTAAAGTAAAATAATAAACGCTGTACAGTGAAGTCATTAGTGCTTATTATTATTATTATTATT
>CM044440.1:96230474-96240998 GCA_024363595.1 Xenopus borealis
GGGAGGTTTTAGCGCCGGAGGGCTGAATTCTCCTTTAAGGTCACACTCTCTTTACCACCTCTGCAGATACCCTGGGTAAGAAAAAGGTGATCTTTAAGAGGGTTATATGGGCAGATGCTTGGATCTGAGTGGGTTTAATGCAATTTTTTGCCAAAAGCATTAATTCCCGCAATTGAACTCAGATCACTGCATTATTTGTTTTTAATTGTTTTTAACCCATGAACTAGGTGCTCTCAAGTTTATTCTTTTTTCTTTCTTTTTAACATTAACATTGAATAAAAGGTAATGTTTTAATTGCTTCACCAAGCATGATCGCTGCTGAACATGAATTTTATTTATTAAGTCACTATATGCACATGAGCACTTTATTTTCAATTAATTAAGAATCCAAAAGGATTTAATTTCACAACAATGAGACACTTATTTGATGAATTTTAATCAATTTATTGTATCACAATGAACTATGTCTTAATCACCAAACAATTTGTACCTGCATCATGTGTTTGATTAACTTTCTCTAATCACATTATTATTATGTCATATGGATGGTGCAACGTTTCATAACTCTTCTTGTTTTTCTTGAATTTTGTGAATTCTGGAATATGGCAGAACATGTATATGCAAAATCCAAGGTTATTGATTAGGTTCACTGGGCCCACCCAATTTAGTTGTCATCTCTGTGTTTGCCTCTAAATACATCTTGTTAGTTAGTGATACATTTATTCAAAATAGAAAATAAAAATCCTCCACTGCTCTTCATTTCTACAATACAAATTGAAACACTAAATTTATGTTTTAGATTATGATAATTCACCCTGTTTTCATACAAGCCATTTCCATCTTATTCAAATTCATATGTTGGCAAAAGCTATCCATCATCTTTGCAATGTAATTACCCAAGCCACATACAGTACATATACCTAAAAATACTGTTGTTGCATCTGATTAAAGATTCCTTGCCTCAGGACACCATTGAATTTCATTTTGACTGGCCTTTGGTAGGAATTACAGAGATGTCAATTAGATAACATGAGTTTATTGTGCCTTATATTGTGACCGAACCTATTCTCGTGTTTGCTTGGGGCCTTACCTGTTAGATTCTATGTTACTGCTGTGGAATAGTGACTTGTAAAAGCAACAAAGCGTGACAGGGGTTTTGAATGAGGTGGAAATCTGATATTTTCTCTCTTTTCTGGACCCAGGAATCAGCACTCCTTCTGCTGTTTTGGGATGTGGCATCTTCTATTAGATTCAAACAAGAAAGTCCTGCATTTATTGTTTGGTCCTTACAGAAAAGAAAGTAAATAGGTTTATTGAATTGTGTAGCCATCTGCTCTCCCACTGAAGATAAAGATATCTCTTACTGTGGATGCAAACGGTTTGACGCAAAAACACAGGCGTGCTGTTTCAGTACTATTATTGTTAAAAGGCAGTGGGCATGTGTTTGTATGAGCTTGTGCAGATGTGTATTATTTCATATGCAAAATACAACTCTGCAATTTGTCAAAATATTTATGGATTACATTATAGAGTTGGTGCCACATTAACATCGCCCAATAATAACATTTCTGTAACAGCATTCAGGATGGTAGTTTTCCAGTATCCAAATCAGCTAGGTGTTGCTTTAGTTAAAATTGATGTGATAAATCCAGTGTTAAGCTGGCCATAGACGTAAAGATTTTTGAAAGATCCAATTGTTATTGTGAGACCACGATTTTCTCAAAACGATCGTTTAAATGCCTGATGTTTCCATCAACTAAAAAGACCATTTCAGGCGACATTGTCGGCAAAACTGAAGGATCGCAGCCTGCTTGGCCCTGCAAACATAGGTAGATTGCATGGGGACCGATAAAGATTTTCTAACCTGGCCGATCAATCATCAGACCAATGTCGGACAAAAAATCGTAAGACGAACGATCGTTTGCATCCCACTAACCGCACGATAATTTGACAGATTGGTCGGACTTCACTAAGACCTGTCTTTCGGCAGGGAAAGATCGTTGCGTCTATGGGGAACTTAAGGATGGTGTTCAAACTTGCATCCTCATTCTCAACTGAAAGTTACTAATAACCTTGACAGCAAAAATAAATAAACTACACAGGGGTTCCCTGTGTTACCAACATGTAACTTTGCCTTATGAGGTAGGAAGAGTAATAAGACCCGTTTCTTGTTTATTTAGAAGAAGAGTACAATATAAAAACATAATCGATAGTGTGCCCAGAAGATGTATTTTCTGCATATTAAACTACAAGCTTTATACAGTAAGTGAGGTATTTTTATTTGTGGTTTTCTTACTCCGGTTTCTCTTATTTAGCCAGAGATGCTTCAAGGCTATTGAATGGTGGATTAAAGAGATATAGGGCCCCTTGGCTAAATCCACAGGTCCCTCTACTAGGCAACTATTGGGTCTGGATGCATGCTAAACCAGACACATGTGCACCTGAGCTATCAATGCTGGGTTGTGTGTTCATTGTCTAATTTCTTCTCCCAGCAGGTGCACTAGACAAGTCAGCACAAATACAAATAAATATTAAAAGCAAACAATTAATATTATTTTTATTGAAAAAAAGCTATAAGAGCCCCTAGGTCCCTATAGCCTAGAAAAAGACTGTGCATTAATCCAATCTGGCACCCAACCCTATTAGGCATGCTTACCTCTCCTGTGATCATGTACCTCTAAAAAAAATTCTTTAAAACTCCAGAATTATTAAATGTAAAAACCATGAAAATCTGTAGTACAAAAAGTTGCCTGGTAAAAGTTATTGAGATCTTATAGAAGTCAATGGGAGCTGCGCTGTTCGACTTTCACAATTTTTAATTGACTTTTAGAAGATTTCTGTTCTTTTTCGCTATTGGAAACAACATTTTTATCGATATTCATATTTTTTCAGATTGTTCAACATGTTTTTCTATTCATAATTGTATTTGTATCTTTTAATAACATGGCATGATTTTAGAGAAACAGAGTTTAATCGTTGTTTAAAAACCTCTAAAACCAGTAAAATTTGACCTTTGATAAATGGGTCTGTAAAAGAAAATTTTTTTATTAAAATAACAAACAGTTGTGCTCTAAAGCACATCCTCTGCTCCCCACCTTGCCTTGCCTGTTGTCTAGCCTTAGTACCAGTCTAGCTTCATGCTAAATTTCTACTGCAGGGAATTAGATGTAATGTTTCAGATTTATATTAATGTAAAAAAAACGGGTATTGGTGCATTTATTGTAGTGTGAGCATCTATTGTAATTCCCAATTTTCATCTGTGGGGTGCAGTTAAATGGACTGGGACATAGTGAAAATCATTGGAATGTTCACAGTTCAAATGTCAGCTGCCAGACCCAATAAGGACAACAACAAAATGTGGAAAGTGCCTGTTAACTACTTTCTCTGAAACAGAAGCATTTGCCAGGACAGTTGGGCTCATATTTATTAGGTGTCTCATTAACAGTGGAATTCTTATGTATTTAATTGCTGCTGTGTAAGTGGAATGTGTATATTCATTCCATCCATTCATTCATCATCTATACATTATGTGCTGCCCTAACAGCCACACACATTGAGTAACATCCAGGCCTGGACTGGCAATCTGTGGGTTTTGGAAAATGCCAGAGGGGCTGCTGTAAGATGCCATAGAAAGTGGCTATTAAGTTGGCTGGTGTGAGGCTGTTTGGGCCTCTGTGTTCTAGGAATACCAGGGCCTGTTTTGAATCCAAGTCCAGTCCTGGAAATATCTTATTAGCTAAACTGAGGATATTGAATTAATGTGGTTTCTTACTGTTACCCGCATCATGTGCAGAGGAGCATATGTGGAAACATCCTAATATACTAAGCTCCAGCCACAATCACTTTATATAATAAGTATCCATAAAAAAATAAATTGATCTTAGCACATAGTTGGATGGTGGTAGATGAGGATGTGAGAGAAGACACACTCTCTTCCTCACACCCTGTCAAATCCAATATTTCAGGCCATTGGTTATTTGATAAGGTCAGATATAATCATGACATTCAGGTGATCAGCTATTTAGCCAACCCCATAATGATTAAATAACACCATGTGCCAACTGTTTAGATGGCAGGTTCACATATTTTTTATAGATGGGTCTGCTTTAAGCAACCATTCAACTGAATTGTTGGCCATTCTATTCTGCCACTTCCCAGACTGCAACTGAAAATACACAGCAATCATAACAACCACAACAAGAATCACTATCAGTTATATTGTTATTATTGTTTTACACTTGTTTTTATATTCAGGTTCTCAACTATTTACCTGATTGGCGTTATTACCCCAGCCGTGCCTCCTTGGCAAAAAATCTTCAGAAAACAACTATCCCCCACTATACCACCCCATTCGTGTTCCCGTTTTCCCCCCAGCTCACAATATCTACTTGCTTTTAGGAAGAGAGTGGCTGAGGAGGGTTTTTTTTTTAAACAACTAAAAAGAAAGTTGACCATTCGTTCTGTCCCACCTCCCCCCATGAGTGCAGAGACAGCTTCCTCTATACCACTGATTCACCTCATATTCTCAAAAATGCTACATGGTTGCTAAGGTACTAACTTTAGTAAAAGACTAATAATTGCAGATTGTTCTAGACCACTACTGACACCATGCTAGAATGTATTTAAGGTGACCCACCTCATTAAGTGAGAATAGTAGTTGAAAGATTACAGACCATGGAAACTCCACAGGAAGCACTTTTGTCAATTGACAAAAGGATTTTTCAAAACCACTAATGAATTGGGTAATACAGAGAGAATAGTTGCTTAGTTAGCAGCTAGAGATTTATGTTTAGTATTGATGTTTTTGTTGTAGGTAATGTTCTAAAATTGGCCCAATCTATAGACAGTCTTTGATTTAACATAAATCAGTTGAGTAATGTTGACTACATCATTGGAGGAGAACTAAAGTTTAAAAGAGAATATGAATAAAAATGCTGTATTAAAAATGCTGTACTGAACTTATTGTACCAGCCTGGAGGTTCAACATTGTACCAGCCTGGAGGTTCAACATCATTATAACTAATGATCCAGGCCTTTAAAATGCCTGCAGCTGCCCCCCATCTGTAAAAAGTTATTGTCTGATTGTCCAAGATTTTGAACATGCTGAATTGGAAGCTTAGCTTAGGGGAAATTAAAAAAAATTGGTTAAAGTCAGTTTACATCTGTCCTTGAAACTGATACTACATGGCTGATTATAAATTCTGATGTAGAATTAACTGGTTTCTATGCTACTAAGTAATGTGAATGTGAATAATTTACTTTACTCAACTTTTTATAACTCAACATTATATTGTATATACTGTATGCTACATCTTGTGAGTAAGTTCCTAAACTCAGTCAGGGATGGAACTAGGGGTAGGCAGAAGAGGCATGTGCCTAGTATGTGAAATGGGAATCCTAGACACATACCTTCCTTCCCTCCTCTAACTTATGATCCTATGATTCAAATCAGCAGGGGTGGCAAAATTCAATGAGGTTTTGAAAGAGGATCAAGTAGGAGGGCCAAATTGTTGAGGTTGGGGGTTAAAAAGTTGCTGAGCAGTAGGGTAAAAGTGTAACTGATTAGGGGTGGGCAGAGTGAGGCTGGGGACATGCCAGGGGCATCCTAATTTGTTGGTCTGGCACTGGACTCGGGTAAAGGACAGCAGAACAGAGCATGTACAGTGAATCAGCAGAAAAGAAAATGGGGAGCTAAAGGATCCATATTTGAAGGCATTGCAAAAGGACTATGGTGGCCTTGGGTTAGTACAGAAGTACAAAACATAAGGTGTAGCATTTGTAGTCTAATGCTATTTTGAGCTTTAACTCTCCTTTAAACTTTATGGTGGTGACAAAAGTTCAGATTGGGGGGAGATTAGTAGCCCAGCAACACTCTACTCCTTTTCGGGTGACTAATCTCCCCAAAATGTGAATGTGAATCACCGGCAGGAAGGCATTTCAGGGAGATTAATCGCCCGAAGAAGAGATTTGTCAATGGGCGACTAATCTCCCCCGAATCGCCAGGTGTGCCACCACCCTTAGGGCAGAGACACAAAAGCAGATTCGGAGAGAAATCTACTCTTCTTCAGGGCGACTTATCTTCCTGAATCTGCTCCTTTGTCTCTGCCCTTGAGATTTTATGGAAAATCTTCTAGGTCAGTGATCCCCAACCAGTAGCTCGTGAGCAACATGTTGCTCTCCAACCCCTTGGATGTTGCTCTCAGTGGCCTCAAAGCAGGAGCTTATTTTTGAACTCCAGGCTTGGAGGAAGGTTTTGATTGTTTAAGAACCAGGTGTACTGCTAAACAGAGCCTCAATACAGGTTGACAATCCACATAGGGGCTACCAAATGGCCAATCACAGCACTTATTTGGCACCCCAAGAACATTTTTCATGCTAGCCATGTTGCTCACGGCTTTAAAAGGTTGGGGATCCCTGTTCTAGGTTGTTTACCTGCTGATAATATATGACTTTTTTCTGCTGCTCCTTTTGTGCTTAGCTTCAGTGAAGAAAAAACACAGCTGTGCATGACAGAAATTCTGTTTATCTTCGCATTAGAAGGAGCAAGAAAAGATAGTAGAGTAGAGGGAGGCCAATCATAAAGAAATACTGATGAACGCCCTTCTAGTGTTTGCACAAGCACTTTATGAAGGCTTTTCAAACAATCCTTTCAGATGTATTAGTAAGAATGAGATATCTTGAAAGTCTAAGGAAGACAAAGGTAATGTATTTATGGGAGTAGCAGTCAAGATAAGTTGCCGTTAAGTATTTAGATTAGTTAAATATTAGTGAAGCAGGAAAAGAGATAAACCTGATTTCATAAATGTTGAAAGTCAGATCTTTAAGTTGTAGAAGAGATCACATGAATGCTTTAGTGTCTTGGGATGAACATATATTTCAGCTTATTTTGCAATTGATTAAGAACATGAATTTTATTTATAAGGCAAATATGATTTATACATATATTCAGTTTTTACTTATCTTAACTAAGCTACAAACGTATGAAGGCATAATGTAATGTGTTCAGAGAACAGGTATTTATACGGTATATACAGTATCGTGGTATCAGTGGAATTATATAGCTGAATATATTTGCCCAAGTGGGGTCATACTGTATTTTTTTTTTTGTTTTATGCAGAATGTCTCAACTCAAGTAAACAAGGTGGTAACTCATATTTTATGTATGTATACTTGTTTATACATGCTGACCTATCAAGCTATAGCTTTTATTTATCTCAAAACCTGCCCCATTTCCTGTAAGCCCTTAAAATAATCCATCCTATATATATCTATATAAGAGCTAAAACAGTTTTATTATATTAGCTGGTGCCTACTAAAGTATTAAAGGGGTGGTTCACCTTCAAGTTAACTTGTAGTATATTGTAGAAGGGACAATTCTAAGAAACTTTTCAAATGGTTTTCATTATTTATTTTTCATAGTTTTTTAATAATTTGCAATTTTCTTCTGTTTCTTTGCAGCTTTCAAATGGGGGTCACTGACACCATCTAAAAACAAATGCTCTGTAAGGCTACAAATGTATTGTTATTGCTACTTTTTATTACTTATCATTCTATCCAGTCCCTCTCATATTCCAGTCTCTTATTCAAATCAATGCAGGGTTGCTAGGGTAATTTGTACCCTAGAAAACAAATTGCTGACACTGCAAACTAAAGAGCTGCTGAATAAAAAGCTAAATAACTATAAAACCACAAACAATAAAAAATTAAAACCAATTGCAAATGGTCTCAGAATATCACTCTCTACATTATACTAAAAGTTAACTCAAAGGTGAACAACCCCTTTAACAGAGACCTCTTCCCTTCTACTCCCATAGATGCTACAGTCTGTGTCAGAAAACCTTACTTGACTTTTGCTTCCTGTGCTGCTCTGTTTCCAGTGCTGCAAAAATAAATATTAATAATAATAAATAATAATACACATAATTACAAATGTCAATATTTTTAAAAGTTTCTTCTCCTTTGAAATTATTGAAATCCAGCTTTACTCTAAAAAAATAAATCACTTTTTTATAAGTCATAAAACACATCGGGGTTCAATAAGGCCATTAAAGGCACAATCTACTAAATCTACTAAATATGTCTCATACATCATAAGTTGCTTTGGTTCCAGGACTCTAAAATTAAAATGTTTAAATAATAGACGACTGTCTTACTTATATTAACATTGAGAAATCAAGGAAATGAAGGATGACATCCGTTGCAGGTTTGTAATTTGACCCAATATTTGCCAAGGAATGATCTGATTTCAAAAGAAAAAAAACCTTGAAATTTGAGGATGTCCGCTTTTTTTTTATTTTTCTGGGAGTTTGGAGCACGTTTGCATAAATATTGAACTCAAGGAAGAGCTGGCTAAATTCAGAAATTAAGAAAAGTTGAGCGTTTTGAAATGATGCTGATAATATGAACTCAGCCAATAAAAGTAATACAAATCAAATTAATAAAGAAATGTGATTCTGTCTCAGTTATTTTTATTGTTAAAATAGATAAATGTTTTTATATCTGGAAACCCATAATCTAGAGGGCTATTTTTAAAAGAGTTTTTTTTTTTTATTAACACGCTTTTTCTCTTTAAAGTGCCTTGTAGTGTATGTTATCTAAGCTATTAGAATTCCATACTGATGGCAAAACATTTTTTTTAAAGTTTACATGGTTTTTACCATCCTTAAGGGCAAGGCCAGAGCAGCGCTGCGTGTGAATAAGCGCAGGCGACTTTACGCAGAGCGGGTGAGCAGCGCTAGTTAGCTATTCGGGGAGATTCGGGGGAGATTCGTCGCGGCGAGAAGTCGCCAGGCGACAGATCTCCCCCTAATCTCCACGTCTGGCCTTGCCCTAAGGCATGGCCCCCCAGCAGCTCACAAGCTCACTGAAAATCCCTTACGGATAGGGTTGCCACCTTTTCTGGAAAAAAATACAGTCTTTCCTATATAATTATGTTTTCTCTATTAATAACATTGGGAACAACTATCATTTTTACCGGCCAGGACGGTATAATACCAGCCAGGCTTCTACCCTACTTACGGAGGGAGCCCAGCTGCATATTTTGCACCAGTGCCGTCCCCTCTAGTTACGTTATTGCATGGTGCTCCACAATATACAGTAGTAAGACCCCTTATTCCTATAACTCCACATACCAAGCATGAATACCAAGCAAGTTCCATATCATATGTATTTACATATACAGTATGTATTGGAAGTGAGTAAGAGTAAAGTAAATTTGGCAGTCAGCTATATGCTTATAAAATAAATAACAACAATATGTTAGAACTACAAGAAGCCCCGGGATGGAATAATGCATAGCCTAAGCCGGCTGCGTTTCGCAAATTTTTTGCCGTTTCGCAAATTCCTCAGGAAATTCGGCAAAGCGAAACACCCCAGATTCGCTCATCGCTACTGTTCAGTGAGTTTGCACTTGATCCTCAGCATTCATCTCAGATTCAAAAGCAACAGTTATGACCCATATCTGTGCCCTTCCCTCAAGTCACTGATTGGTTACTACCTGGTTACTACCTGGCTATTATGTTACACATCCAGTCACTCCAGCCTTTATACATTACATTTTTGGCTAACTAACTATATTAGAAACATTTTTTTATTTAGCCTATCTATTTACCCAGTTTTTATTTTTATACTGAACAATTCCTTTAGATACTTTTATAACAATTTAAGATAAGCAAAGATACTATTGAAACAATTTAAATTAGACAGGTCTCTTGAGGAAACTTTGACTTGCAGCTTAAAGGGCAATTAACCTTCATTAGCAAAACTGTAATAACACATAAAAACCACAGAAATGTGTTAAAACTTTCATAACCTGCCAAATTTTATGAAAAGAACATGGTAATTAGGGGATGTGGTCACAAAAATGGGCTTGGCCAAAAATGTCTCAGCGCTCTGCACAACAAATCTTTTTGTCCCTCTTTCTATTTCCAAAACGTTGGGAAGTATGGTAAAGGGGGAATGTAATTAAGATCAAAGGAGTTGTTTAAAATGATGTTTTGTGCAAATGTTTATCCCTGCTCGCAATGTAAAATAATTTGCTAAGCAAAAGTTACCATTAATACCTTCTCTGGAGTTTTGTTAAATATTTTGTTTCAAAAAAACACTCTGCTATTGCAAAACTATATTATATACACTGAGTATGTTTGCAAAAGCCACTTGTCCGCAAGGATGTTGGTGAGGTCTCAAAGCAGTCAAAAAGGATGCAAACAATGAAAGTCTTGGTCGCTACCAAAAAAATATTACATTCTCCCATTAGTGTCTAATTATACAATTATACACCAGAACCGACAAACCTCACAGGGTACATATCACATCAAATAGCTCCATTTGCAAGAGATAAACAACCAATATACACGTCTGCTAATAACTAAACTAAAATGATCAATGTTTTCCAGGATATAGCTTTTACTATTTAAAGGGAAAAAACTATATTTAAGAAAAGGTTTGCCTTAAATTCTGTTCTCTGAATTGCAAAATATGAGAACATATACAGGTATTGGATCCATTATCCAGAAAGTTCAAAAT
>CM044440.1:96273326-96301514 GCA_024363595.1 Xenopus borealis
CTCATGTTGAAAAAGGGAGTTTATTCTTCTTCAAATTCCCTAAGTGAGCGAGCTGAAAACCAGCCCTCACACAACAACCATAGTTGACTTGGTTAAGTCACTTCATTTACCTGCGACACAATCACATAACTTTTGCTAGAAAAATCCAAATCATTTTATTGCTCAGTAAAAGAATTACAGCTATTATTAAGGAATATAAATTATCCCTGTGTTAATACCACTATCTTATATTGGGATACTGCTTATGTGAATTCCTTGTTGTTTTTGCCATTATCTTCACATTGGTGTTTGCAGCTTTTTCTTAATCCTGCTTTGGTATGTTGCACACAATCCATTCTCTGTGTAAATGTGCCATTTGGGATTTGTAGTTTTCATTTCCCTGGCCAAATATACAAGTACTTTTGTCTGTTAATTTGCAGGTAAAGAACTGCACATAATCTAGCATGCTTAATTCCGTATATAAAAACTGCATTGGTGCAAAGATAATTGCTCCATCTTTAGGGTTAATTAAACTCCTAATTGGTTTACTTTTACTATCAGCTGTTATGTTCACACCAGATAATAAAAAGGCAATCTGAAGCGGAAAATTCATTTGTACTTCATTATCATATCAGAGGACAGATTAAGGCAAAAAGCTTTTTAATGGAAGAAGAATGACGGTTAGTATGGTAGGTACCCAGTGTACAAGTCGTTTAGGAAATCTACAGAATACTAGATAATGTTGACTGATATTCCATTACATTTATATACCGCTCACATGACAATTTCCATTCATCAATAAGTACAACATCACTTAGAAAACCATAGCTAAACCAGAATGCTACACAACTCACTGTATCCGTATGTCTACATTATTTTCCTATTCGATTATATATTCCATATTTCAACTTAATTTTCTCTCTCTCTTTTCCTGAAAGAACAAATAGACTGCAACAACACTTTTTTTGTTTGAAAAAAGTATCAAGTCAAGTTGCTAGACTTTCAGAGCTAAACATTAGTTACATGCACATTCCTAACCACTTTTTCTGCAAGCACTAGAGGGCACAGATCCTTTGTTTCTGTGTTTCATAAGACATAGCATAACTGTATATATTTATTTATTGCACTGATTGCTTAGTGCTATTGCAAATATATACAGGGCTGTCAATACAAGTGCTGTATCAATAAATACACACATACAAACAAACAAACATAATTAAGACACTGCCAATCACACATACAACATTATTTTTTAGCTTTTGTGAGCAGTTCTGTATACCATAAGTCATTGAACAAAATGGATATTAGGATATACTGTTTCTATATAATGCCAGGAACATAAAATTGGATAGCACAGCTATGAGTGTACATTTCAAATAACAATTTACATTTCTCTAAATTGAATAAAAATACACACTTCTGACCCAAATGCAGATCAAAGAGAAAATTTAATTGTGTAATCACAATTACCTGACATTTGGTGATTATTCAAAAACAATTATCTTTGTGACTGCTGTGAATGTGGTTGGAAAACTTAAATAACTAACCAGTAAGGACATACAGTATTTAAAGGAAAGATGGCAGTATAAATGTCTATGTTGAGGTGGATAAAGCCTTCAGGTGACTTGATCGTCAAAAAAAGGTGCATTCTGCTTTCCTTTTGGACTGGAGAGGCATGTCATTCTCACATTTGTTTAGCGTAATTGACTACTTCTGAAGACCAGGAAGAGAGAATGATAGTTGTGGTACTAGTTATGGATATAACCCTTAATAAGAAGTCACTTATCACGGATACTCTTCTTTGACATGCTGCCAATATGTGTAAAGTGGTAATTTGTTCCTCAAACCATGATCAGGTAGGCACACTTCAGAGGGTTCTTCTCCAAAGTAACATTTATTCACACAGGGCTGATTTTCCACCAGTGGATAAATGCAAGCCAACAGTTAGACCCTGATGCACTTTAGTCAGCGCTCTCCTGTGATCACACCCAGCGTCATTGTGTCAGTTCAGTTGCAGGCACACAGAATGAATTTTGGAGCAGAAAAAAATCAAGATGCACCACAATCTGAACTAAAATATGACCAAGATAGATGCATCATGGTCTGTTCCAAAAACATGATCAAGCAAGCTGCAATATGGTGTGAACTAAGCTTGGAAAAAGACACATTGAGTTTACTTCTATATCCAACAATATCAATAAGATATAAACCACAAATGGCCACTAAGCACACCATATACTTGACAACACAATGGGCAGCAGAAGAAATTCCAAGATTTGTAACAAATTAAGCTTGCTCAAAGGAAAACCAAAGCTATGTGTGTGAATATGTATGTCTTATATCTATACCTAAGCTGGCAACTTTATGTTTCATAGAGGAATTGCACATGGAGCTACCTCTGCTGTTTTAAGTGCCATGTTTTTTGGTATCATGAAAATGAGCACAAAAGGACTGATATCAGCACTTGCCATGCCATAGTAGGTTACTATCACCTGAGAAGTGCTTACACCAGTGAGTGTCACTTACACTGAAGTTTATGGGCTGTGACTTCTCATAGGCCTCAAGCAGTGCCCCCCAAACCTTTTCGCACCACGCACCAGTTTCATGTCAGATCATTTTTCCTTGGACCGGTGGTGGGGGAGGGTAGCTGCATGGGCACATTTTTGGCTTACCAAAAAAAAAATCTGTCCAAACGGTATTGTGGTCCTTGTCGTGATCAGATAGCTTCCTGGGAATTGTCTTGGCTATTGTAATAGAGGACAGGGCATCAGGAATTGCATCAGGTATTATGCAGCCAAGATCAGAGGTGGCCCTGTTTGACACAGCCCACGGCCGCTACTGGTCCCCTGCCCAGTGTTTGGGGTCCCCTGACCTAAAAGACAAGCCAAAGGGCTGCACCGAAACTACTCTTCAGGTGTCCCTACAAAATGTACCTTTCCTTAATGATGTTAGAGAGGAAGTAGTAATTCGGAAGAATGTAGGTAGCATATACTGCTCTATGATCGAAAAGCAAATGAGTAAATTTGGCACCTGTTAGTGTCCCAACATTTTTTTAAATCAGTAACTGTTTGGTATACATAGAAAGTGTGGTGATGGAGCATTTACTGTATTAATGATATATGTATATGTGCTACTGTGTAATAATGTCCATCTATCATACTTAAAACAATATAAACACAGATTCAAGAACTGATAGAAATGTGTTATAAGTTTATAAACATTACATATAAAGGACTGCAAGCATTTAACATATAATGGCGAAAAAACTAAATATGTAGGTAAAGTAATTGGCTAAACGATGATCTGTTTTATTGTCTTGCAAGCGCTCTCTGTGAGTGTATATGTGTGTACACAGTATATGGAAAAACAAGTGTATCACAGAATTAAACATGTCCATCAAGTTAATTATAGGAATGCACTTATTTATATATGGTTATACACAACACAACCCCCATTTTAAGTTTTTAAGGGGACAAGAAACAAAGGCACAAATTCAGGGAAATATATTATGCATTATAAATTGGCGGGACCACCGAAAAACTGTGTAAAACTCAAGAAAGCCAAAAAAAAATGGGGTATGTAAAAATGAGGAGTCACTGATTTAATAGAGAATAACAAAACGAGTTAAAAATGTATCCCTTTTCTTATGTTATTTGAAGACGTATTTCAGCCCTGTGTTCAGTTCATATACAAGTAATGATTAATGAACTGTAGAGAATAACATACTCAGTCATCATAAATGATTAGACTCATGTCATATTAAGCAGATTTTTTATGATTTTCTCATTCATAATGTTCTTTTGCATTTTTAAAGACCAAAAAAAATCTAATTGTTCCTTGGAAGACACAATCTGATTTTATTGTTTTATTGCTTATTCTTATGTTATTATATTCCCAACGTAATTATTAAAACAGTAATTAAATTGAAAAACCTCTACAGTTTCAGCAGTTCTTTCTTTATGTTGTGGTAGATAAATGACCACAGGAAAACTTCACAGAATTCGCGTTTACACTTAATCTGGCAACAAACTATAATTTGATTGGTTATAAAATTAATTTGTTGCACTTCTGCCCTTCTGCTGCTGTATAATGAAAATTTATATCTAGGGCACAGACATCTGGGGACAATCTGACAGCTTTGGGGCTGAATGAAAGATTAGTCCATAGTGACCTCTGTCAGCATTTCCTCATGGACTGGATACCCGAAACCCAACAGGAGCCATACATTTTTTCCACAACAGGCTTTCATTTTAGGGAGGTTAATTATACTGTAAATCTCATGGTCTGCTTCAGAGTCATCATCTGAATAATAAAATGGCATGTGATTGGTCCAAGTAGCATACAGAATATTTTGGCAGCGACTCGCTCCTGGAATGGCATGTTGTAGCAAGGCCATAAATAATAACTGTATTCTGCAAATAAAATACAAATACTTATGTGTATAAATATTTTTACACTATCTGAGATAGTATTTCTAAAACTGTGTACAGTTTAAAGGGATACTGTCATGGGAAAACATGTTTTTTTTTTGTTTTTTTATTAAATGCATCAGACTTCTGCACTGAAATCCATTTCTCAATTAATTTATAATGGGCACAGACATGTTAATATCAAATATATTTGGGCTGTATGTTTTTTTTTAAACTGCTATTATTATACAGCTTTTTATTTCTGGGTGACAGGTCCCCTTTAAATGTACTTATTTACTGGAAGCACAGTTTTATTGGTTGGTTCTATCATTTCCCCCCCTAAAATAGAAAGCAGTTTGGTGGAAGCTTCACATCAAATTCATAATATAAATTTCAAGCCTAATAATGCTATATGTAAAAACATAGAACATATCACAGAACTACTGTCAACATAAAAGTGGCTCACAATATCCTTTAATTGCACAGGATCTCTAATAGATTTTAAATAATATTTATTTGAAATGAAATAGGAAATAGTAGTGGCACATTGGACGGTGTGGCCCCCTCGGGGCAGGGCAAGCTGATAATGTAGAAATTGGTGTTTTTGTCCATCTTTGTTTTTTTACCCTGCCTTTTTTCAGAAATGGATCTGGCAAGGGCAGAACAATTTATTCAATGGCCACAGCAGCAATTTATATCATTAATAGTAATAATCATTTTGAATAATTCACAGTGGACTTACTTGAGAATTCATCACACTACGGGGCTCATTTACTAAGGGTCGAAGTGTTCGTATAAAATTCAAATTAAAAAAATTTGAATTTCAAAGTAATTTTGGGCTACTTCGACTATCAAATAGCCCAAAATATGATTTGAATTGAAAAAAAATAGAATTTTCGAATTTCGAAGTACTGGCCAATTAAAAATCCTTCGAATTCAACTATTGGCCACCTTAAGGCTGCCGAATTGCCATTTTAGCCTATGGGGGACCTCCTAGATTTTGCAGAAAATCGTTCGAATTGTTAGATTCGAACGATGCAATCGATCGATTTTTATTCAATCGAATACTGCCATATAACAATGGGCAAATTCGCTCAAATTTGACCCCAAGAAGAAGTTTTTTCACTTTGAAATTCAACCATTAGTATATCTGACCCTTGGTCTGTGGGAACCTTGGAGTCTTTGCACTTGTGAATTAATGTAAGATAAAAAGAATAGAAAAGACCAGTTTTCCAGTTTTCTCAAAGAAAAGCAAGTATCTATGATAGTGTTAAATCTGCTAACAATATATATTGATTAATTTTAACATGGGATAGCAGGTGAGGTTATCAGTTGTCAGTGATATGCCTGCATTTGTAATACAACAATAGCAGGATGGCCAAAGGATGCCCATGCCTAGGATTATTAAAAAAAACTGGTAATTCAAAATTTTGTAAAGAAGAAACAATTGTATATGATTGAATTGGCGTGTAGGGGACATATCTCTAGTTAGAAGCGGAAAATGAAACTGATAATCTAGCTGTCAGAAAAAAGAAGTTCCTTCATTAGTAGTATTCTTGATGCTGTAATATACGCAGTAACTAGAAAAACTACTTATTGAACTAAATCTAATGCTTATTCTTTAGAAATTGTTTTGGATGAATAAAAGATCTTTGTACATGTGAGCATACTTTATAGGTTTAGTGCTTCAAAATAACGTAAGAAATATATAGATCAATACTCAGTTTTCATATTCATTAAGGGCAGAGACACACGTGATTCGGGGAGATTAGTCGCCCCGGCATCAAGATTTCTCGTGAGGCAAATTCAGAAAATGAAGGGCTCCGATTGCAATCCCGTCAGTTGTTTAGATTCTAGCTGGCAGAAAGGCAACTCGGGGAGATTAGTCGCCCGAAAAAGAGATGATTTGTCACCCAGAATCTCCACATGTCTCTGCCCTAGAAGGGAAAAAGAAAGCGCAGAATGCAATTTGTTGTTAAATTCCTGACACTCTATCAATAAGCAGGCATAAGAAATAATGTATAAAATAGAGAGTAGCTATTATTTTAAGATACTGTAATATTTAGACCACTCCCAGAGGAAGTAGACCCCATCATGCACGGGGGGGGGGAGACAGTGGGATTCTACTTTAGCTTAAAAATTTTCCTCCCTCCACTCTTTTTTTTTTTTTAAATGTTGCACACTCACCTGATTCAAGCATGTAAAAAAAGGGAGGGAGGGAGTAGTGGGCATGAGTAGCTATGCACTGAGGCCCACTCATTGAGGGCCTGATGCACTCTTGTTACTCCACTGAGCACTCTCATAATTTTTTACTTGAAAACTCCATTCTGCTCTTCCAAAACCCACATCTAGCCCTGCTCTGGCCATTTTCCAATAGGTTTTACTTTTTTTGATCTGAAAATTCAGAACTGTCTTTCAAAATTGGAAACAGATAGGAAATGAGAATATTTCACAAGAAAAAAAAATAAAGATGGTTACAGCACCTTATTGTGCAATCTTCATAAATCCATGAATAAAGATATAGTTATTATTCTCTGCTAGTATTCAACAGTCTTGTAATATTCTATTTTTAGTGGTTTCATCTTTAGCATAACACATAATAACAGGCAGCAATAGTTATGGATATTATTGGGGTATACACTAGCTAATATACACATATTTAGTGCATAGTTTTAATTGTTTTTGTGGGGTTTACCGGTCAACATGATCACACATCATTTGCTGAAGTATAATTACAGCAATAGATTACGTATAATAGGGGAACTATAAAGCACTATTAGTTCATTATTATTAGTTCATTACTTATACAGATTGCCTCAGTGTTCCGGTCCATGCAGTTTGTAGTATGATTTCCCTCTAGAGGGGGTACATGACTAGACCTTCTATCTACTTTTACACAGATCACTTTGGAGTTCCTGGTCCATGCGATTTAGGTTACATTTCTCTTGAGAGGGAGCACAAAACCAGACCTTCTATCTACTCTCATTTTTATACTTTGTAGCTTTAGAAGCATTTCTTTACATTGTATTATGGAAAAAATAAATTGTAACGATTATGATTAACACCTGCTACTTAGTTTGATTTTAATTTCTTTTGATCTAGTTAAATAGGGGTATTATTTTTATTTTATATTTAATATTGATATGGTTATTTTTGTATGTTTTTGTAATGTTCATTTTCTTGCATTCCCGCCATCACAAGTATTTAATGCATTTTTTACTGTTTGTTATTACTTTGAGAAAGCCCTCGGAGAGGCTGAAACGTTAGTCGTTTTTGTTAATAAAACATTATTTAATTTTTAAGTCCTGAGAGTGTGGAACTTTTGTATGAGATGTTTATTTCAAAGATTGTGGACACTGCACCCAGGCAATTTGAACTGAGTGACGTGAGTGCCGACTCCTCCAAAAGTCTTATATATATATATACATATATAGTTTTCATGCACTGACAATGCTTAAGATATTTTTCAGTCTTTTTCATTGCCTTGGGAAATACTATGCTGGCCTGAATGTAGGAATTGATGAAAGCAATGCAATAATACTTCTCACGTAGCAGTGGTGCTTGTCAACACTGCAGCCAAAATGATGAGAATCTGCACGACACTGCACTAACAGCCAGCAGGGAGTAAGAGTATGGGATATACTAACATAAACACTCATGTCAGGAAAAACAAACTCCAGCAAAAATATACACAAAACTTGAAACATTAAGAAAATACAAGTGAACAAATCCCTGCTAAACCGAATGTAAACTGAAAACATTTCATAAAAAAATAACCAAATATTTATATTTTTTTATCAAACTAAACTGCCTAAAATAATCAGACTAATACAAATGTATTTTTGGAAGTGTGTTTTTTTTCCTCAAACCATAATGTAAATGTGCCTTGAGTTTTTGTTTTTGCCAGGTGAGTCTACAATAAAGCTGACATAACAATGCAGTTCTTTTGAGCAGATTCTATGTCCCTTATATTGATGGTCATATATGACATTATAGGCAATAGGCATGAAAACAAAAACACAAGTAACATCATAGTGACATAACATATTTATAACCAAAATCATTGCACTGATTTTTTTATTGATTTATATCAAAAGTACAGCAATTTCCAGTTTTGGTTTTGTTTCATGTGCCCTTTGCTGTGATATCATACCACACCTCACTGATGAATAGGCATGTCCCTTAACTGGCTATTTGAAACTGTATTATATAACTACAGGGCTGGGGGCTGGGAGGAGTTAAACAGATTATGGCTAAAACTGCAGTGCAGTAGTAACCCAGTAATCAGGTAATGTAAGGAAAAACAAACCAATGGAAAAAATATTAAGGTGGTTATTTATTAAAATCTGATTCAGCTTTAGGGCAGAATAAATCGTGAAATAATTGTGTCTTTTTTTTTTACAGCAAGTTTTCATCGTCAATACGGATGTCACAAAAAAAATACACCTTAATAATTAACCCCCTTTAATGTTTGCCTTTTAATATTTTAGAAAGGAAAGGTATATTTGGAATTTAAATTCTCAAAAAGTCAGTCAACATTGCTAGAACAATTCAAGAAAAAAGAAACCCAGGGAAACAACTAGAGGTTATATCCCATGAATGATCATTGGGTATTGTTATGTTAAGTTTTGCCTTTGATGTTTTGCCATAGAAATTTTAGCTTCAAATTCCAGCACACTGTCATGATTTGGATAGATTGCTGTATCCTGTAGACTTGCTGCATTGGCTACCTTTTTATGACAAGTTATTATTATTAATAATACATGGTATGGCAATTCTTCTAAGATACTCTCAGGGGAATGTAATATACGTCAGTAGCGCAAAAACTATTCACAATGCGAAAAGTTAAGCCTTTGCGCAAACAAATTTTGCTTTGCTTTGCAATATACCTTTTTCAAACCTGGAAACTGTTTAGCGACCACTTCCGCCAGCAGAAGGCCGTTTGCGAATTTTATACTTTGCGCTAATGCGCTGTCAATGTAATAAAACTTCTTACTGAAAAAGTCGCAATGTTTGCTCAAAAAGATTACAACGCCTTCAAGCACTTCTTAAGAGTGCACAATTATAATCCGCAATGCGCAATAACGATTCACAATGCAATAACCGTTTAAGGAACAATATTACATTGCGAGATGCGGATTTGAAATCTTATTGATGCTCAATGTTTTTCTCTTTGCAACTTTAATTACATTCCCCTCTCTGTGTGTAATAAAAGGCACATTATTTGCCCAGGTGCAGTAACCTGTAATAACCAGTGACATGGAAAAAGTCTGTGAAGATTCTCATTCATCCAAATCATGGTGTATCTACAGTAAGTCAACTCAACTAGACTCTCAATTCAGAATGACTAGCGAATCGTCTTCAAGAGGAAAAATAATACAGCAAGTTCAGTTGATGTGACTTGTTACTATATATATATAAACCAATAGGATGTTTGTTTTGTAGGTGGTGACCAGTAAGTGCTACCTGCCAAATGGTTGCTTTAGGTGATATGAACTGCAACAAACTTATTATTTTACATAATGCCCTCTGTACAGTGCTATTCTTTACAAGAGTAGCTGCAATTCTATTTGTTCCTCTAAGCTATCTGGTTTGCTATTAATGTTTCATGCTGTGCATCTTATGATTTGGAATTCCAAATATTTTGAAGAAAATCTATTTTAATACAGAATGGCTTTAAGGTAAACAAATAAATATGTATTCTATGAAGAAAATATCATAAAATGTAAGCTGCAGACTTGCAAAGACATAAATGCATTAAATAAACATTTCATTTGCATGTTCCAAAGTACTTTACAGAAAGCTTGCCAGATGATATGTATCAAATTTTGCCATGGATCAGTTTTTCTATATAAATTACACTGTGGCTGAAGTTTAACTGTAAAGTATGAATGTAGGGATAACTTCCTTCCCTCTAGCTAAAATGAGCCATACGTTGGGCATCACTGACTTTCTTAGACTTAGCAAAAAGATTTACTTCCCAACATTAGAGGAAAGCAAACAGCTGAATTCCCCAAAGATGCAACATATCAAAAGATTACCCCTAATAAATTATTTCTTTTAGAGGTTTTCGCCATCATTTTGTATTACATTTCTTAGCACTGAATTGAAAATCAAATCAAATTTCCTTGCACAGAATAACATAAAGTATATGATTTAAAGATTTTAGAAGAATTAAGATTATTTTTATTAACCATTAATTCCGAATAAAAGCAGTTCTCAGTTAATATTACTCACAGCTTGAACTGATTTTGAGAAAAAAAAATTTTGTTTTAATTAGGCCAAAGCATTGACTTTGTTATGGCTGCCATGTAAGTCGTTGATGGCAAACCAGGTCTAAAGTGATGATAGTTAAACTTGATAGCTGCTTGTTTGCCTGGTGTGGAACTCTTAACACGTGTGTACTAGTCACTTTAGCGGGCGCTGGTTCGTTCTCAGGAACACCTTTGATGTTCAAGCAATAGAAGAGATAATAGCTTTTAACCTTGCAAATTCTTCCTGTTTTAGCAGCATAAAACTGATCAACACTCGCACTTTTCTTGTTTGTATATGCTCCCATCAAGTAACATTACAAAAACATTTTCTTAAATTGAGAAAATTAAATGTTTCCAATTGTTCTGATGTAAAAATGTGTCAGAACACTGACAAGAGAATTCCTCGATTTGCCCTTTCGCCTGGAGCAAACCCACTGAACCCCATTATTATATACCTTAATCAAACCAGGAGACAGAGATGGGTGTAAAATGGCCACAGCATTTATTCACATTTTATCAAATAAATATGACCATGCCAGCTTAACCTGAGGCAATATTCTAAAGACAGAATTGAACAAGAGATGGCTATGCTCTGCCGCCAACATGAGAGAAGTTCAGCAGCCCTGCGGTGCTGCTGCTCCTGCATCTGCTGTGTCTCTATGTTAGGAAATCCAAGCAGGCTGCCCCCTAACACAAGCAGTAGTAATGTATGTATCAATCAATCCACAGTGCAGTCACAGGAGAGAACCTACTTTCTCCCTCTTCTAAACGTACCTGTGCAGTATTCTAGCAAGCACCTACTGCTACTGTGTATATAATATGTGCACTGTTTTGAAAACAAAAAAACCCAGCCTGAAGCCACTGCCAATTATGATTTAAAGGAACAGTTCAGGGTAAAATTAAAAACTGGGTAAATAGATAGGCTGTGCAAAATAAAAAATGTTTCTAATATAGTTAGTCAGGGAAAAATGCAAACTATAAAAGTTGGAGTGACTGGATGTCAAATATAATAGATAGAATCCAACTTCCTGCTTTTCAGCTCCCTAACTCTGAGTTAGTCAGCGACTTGAAGGGGGGCCACATGGGACATAACTGTTCAGTGAGTTTGCCATTGATCTTCAGCATTCAGCTCACATTCAAAAGCAACAGTTATGACCCATGTGGCCCTCCCTCAAGTCACTGATTGGTTACTGCCTGGTAACCAGGGTAACCACTCAGTGTAAACCAAGAGAGCTGAAAAGCAAGAAGTAGTGTTCTGTTCTTTTAGGTTAGGCATACAGTTATGCCAGCCTTTATACATTACATTTTTGCCTGACTAACTATATTTAAAACATGTTTTATTTTGCACAGCCTATCTATTTACCCAGTTTTTACTTTTATACTGAACAATTCCTTTAAGAGGGAAAAAATTCCTTCCTGACCCCAATGGCGATCGGAAACATTCCCTTGATTAAGTATTTGACATCATTCATTTAACATACAGCAATACAATCCAGACTCTCACAATTATAATGTATAAAGATACAGAAACCACAAAGAAACAAAAGAAACGGGATAAGACTAAACCATGATGTATCAGATCACCTGATGGGTTTCATGCCTCATTGTAGCACTTCATCAGATGAACAATGAGGCACGAAACGAGTCAGCTGATCTGATACATCATGGTTTAGTCTTAGTCACAAGATTGATACCTTTTCCTTTTTTTAATTGTTACTTGGTAATAAAGATTTTTTTAAATTTGACATTACTTGTAGTCTTTAAGTTCTCATCCAACTATCTCTACATTGGATAGTGCAAACCCTAGCTGGAGCAGAGTTCAGCAGATGGGAAGCTACCACAAGGGTTACTATGAATCTACCTCCGTGTAAGTCTTCTCCATATACTATACATCTCTCATTATTCTGCAAACAAAATGTATTACTAAAGGGTCAATAATGCTCCAGTAAGAAAGGGGATTTTGTATCCTTCCCCAGTATATACACAAAGGTTCACATGACAGAAGCCAAGACATTTGGCATTGTATGTTCACTTATTATGTGAGTGTAGGCTATTGTTCTAAATATCACCCACATTAAGGCTCTGAAAAGATCCCTGATGTCTTCTTCAGTAGACGTACAGGCAAGAAGACGGATATGTGTTGTAAAAGTGCTTTCCAGCATGACCATGGCCTTAGCTCAAATCTCTATCTAATTCTGCATTTAAACTTGCATTTTAGATCCCTCACAGTCCTTAAGGGGCCCATTTGGTGCTTTATTTATGTAAATATTCAAATACCTTGCCATAGTACTAGTTCACCTGCAGGTGTCAAAAATGTAATGGTTTTATCTGAATGAAGGGATTGTTTTAACAAGTGAGGTTTGTGATGACACCCCCTTCTAATTGGAAATTCATTTAACTAGGGAAAGATACAAGAAAAAAAATCCTAAATGAATGCACAACAATGTAAAAACAGTAATCTGTCTTTATTTTTCCTTACCCCTAGTCTCAGATACTTGGGTTGGTTTTTTAATATTAGCTGAACAAAGTCATGGTAGACTTTTTAAAATCCAAATATTATTTTTGACGGTGGTGATTTGAACCCAATTTTTGTCCTTGGAATACATTTTTTTGGCATTAGATCATTTATTAATATAAACCTAAGTGTGTGTCAACCATTAAATACAATGTTTTACCAAAATATGAGAGTAGCATCAGTTTAGTGAATTTCTACTTATATCCAGTTATTTACTTCACAGATAATGAAGAAAATAGTTATATTACTGATACTAGTGGAAATGTGCATCATTACCAGTGAAAATCATTTTAAACCAATTCATATTTGATAAATAGAGAGGCCTAGTTAAGTGTTAGGGATTTAGCCAGAGAACATATTGTTTTCAGCAGACTATGGTAAAGTTAATTAAGGATGATTAATGGAGCATTTTCCTTCCAATGATATCTCTGACAGAACAAAGCTGTCTGAGGCTTGTCAAGCTGAATTTGAGTTGAATGAGTATTTATGTGATCAAATCTGAAGGGCTGCCTCTTGACAGAGCAAGGATTCATCAATCAATTGTACTGGCTTGCAGTGGTGGGAAATTGGTCTATCAGCATTGCTCTGCCCCCATCCCCCTTTTCTTCATTCAATCAAGCCTAAGGCTACAATACATCTTTACCTCGGACCACCTAATGTAGTATCAGAGAAAAGTAAAAAGTGAGCGGTAAAACATTTATAATAGTACTTACTCCTGTGTCGTACAGTTGCAATTGATTTATTCGAGGCCAGAGAAGCAGTCCCTATGAAACGCAGAGAACATTTCATTTTCTTAATTAAATGCTCTTGCTTGCGTATGTGTTTGTAGTACATATACTCTAACTGTTTGATACCAGTTAACACTCTTGACCATAGTTGTGTTGAAGTATTCAGCCTTCTGCATGGGGCATGGTAACAATAAAAATGTGACTAAAGCGATCATACAGTAGTCATACCCAACAAATAGTAGTCAGCCATTGATATAGTCAGGTAGGAAATGCATGCAGAAATCTTAATGGTAACTGATATAAATCTTTTACCCAACTAAAACAACCAATTGCCATGGTATGAAAGATACAATTGTATCTTTGCACCAATGGCCAGCTTAAAGTAGCATTACAGACTAATTATCATTACAGACTAATGCCATACTGTGAGCATGTTATTGTGGCCTTTTCTACAGTAATGTGCTTTAGCAAGTTTCCCAAAACTGTTCTTGTTTAATGTATATGATAAACAGAAATGATGGTGCAATTAATTTGTATGTATAGACCAATCAAGAATGTCAGAGATGGGGGAATTAAATGTGTAGTTCTCCAGCCTTTGAACCATTTCACTTTTAAGGAAAAAACCATAAAACTGATATTATTGGCACAGAAATCTGAACTATAGTTAGGCTTCAAAATATTTTTATTTATGTTTTAATTATTATGCATCATTAAAAAGAATTGAATATCAATTATTTTTTTCTACACACTAACAAGTAGTACAGAACAGCTGACTTATGTTTCAGTGACAAGGATAGAAGGACAGTATATAATAAATGACTCAAGAAAGGCACACAGGTTTTGTGACATGTCCTCATAGGAAATATACATTTTCAGTGGGCTGAGCATACTGTGCGCATTCCCGGGTGACACAAGCATAACAGGATTGTTGGGCCCTGCCCCCATGAGCATGCAATCTAAAGGATATATTTGTTTTTATTCTGTAAGCCTAGTTTGTTAAATGACTGTAAACTCCCTTGCTTGTTGTAAATAATTCTGCTGTGCAACTTGCTGGTGCTATACAAAGAAACTGATGATGATGATGAGTATTTATGTACAATAACAGAATATACAGTAAATAAATATACAAGTATACATGCTGAGTCCTATAAATGATATATACATTTCCATGCATGTCATGTCCACTATATCCTTGCTGTTATTCTTTATTTTGAATGCTAATACCAGAGCCTGCCAAAAAAGTGTGGCCCCCTTTAACATTTTGAGTGAAACATGTGAGTTCAACCCAACCACTGCATTGACTGCCCTTAAAAGACCAGTAACATAAATTTAAAAAAAAAAATGTGTTTGTACCTAACGAAAAAAAACACCAAGACACATTTAACTTTAAATTCACAGTCTTTACTCAGAAATAAATTACCGATACTCCACTTCCGCTCCTCTTCAGAAAAGGCGACAGGGCGACTCTCCATCGTGCTCCGCTCGATTTCTCCTTCCTGGCTATCCTATAGAAGGCAGGGAAGAGAAATCTAGCCTTTTCTGAAGAGAAGCACAAGAGGAGTTTTTTTTCATCTGGTACAAACATTTTTTTTTTTTTAATTATGCTATATTCTCATACAAACTTTTGGTGCTCTTCAGGGTCCATGAGAATGTTGTAGGACAAGTGGACATAATTGTTAAAAATATAGATTATTTGGATAAAATGGAGTCAATGGGAGACCACCTTTTGAAAATTCAACTCTTTCTGGATAACTGGTTTACGGATCATGGATCCCATACCTGTAATAATAATATTCTTTACATTGATACCTAAAGATGATTTGTAATATAGAAAAGTATTGGAAAAAAAACCTTTGAAAAAGCTAAGGGCAATGACAAACAGAATGTTTTTTAGCCAGTGATTAATTTCAGGTACAACAAGCTGCAGCGCAACTAAAGTAGCCCAAAGTTTTGCTCTCACCACATGTTTCCCCAATGGCGATTCCCATATTAGCCACTGGAGTTGACATGTTAACCACATGTATTATGTAACATAAGCAGGTGCAAGTTATTTATAATAACTTGAAGTGAATTTCATCTCTAACTCAAATATATTTTGATACAAATGCTCTATTTAGACAAAAAAAAAACATCAACCAAATGTTCCCAAATGTAAAAATTAAAAACAGACTTACTTAATATAACATCTGTAGATTTTCAATTTAATATAGCCTACATGAACTTATAGTGCAAATGGTTAGTGAGGGCTATCATACTATAACAATCCAAACCATGACTAATATAATGGCACCGGATTGAACAAAATTGTCTTATACTATTCTGTATGCATTTCTGAACATCGGACCCTGAAAGCCCCCATAGCTATACTAATATTGTTATGCTGTGTTCTGTCTTAGCTACATGGCTGAGGATGATGGGAAGTGTAGCTTATCAATAGGAGTTGCCAAGTGTACTGAAAATCCCAGTTCTAAAATTATGAATACATTTTCTAAAAGCACGCATTTCTTTCCTTTCTCGGTACAGATGGAGAAACTTGCCTGACATGACACAGAATTAATTAAATAAAAAGAGAAATTCAATGATTGACTCCTATAAAACATGAGCTGTTAGCATATGCAGAAAGAAAATGTTTCCCTTCCTGAATTGCTATCTGATTACAGCTTTGAAAATACGACTGTATATGTCAAGGCAAGCTTCAAAAAAAAAATTGTGTGTCTAAATATTTAAACTGCATGTGAAAGTTTTTCATTATTTATCTCACTTTTACTATTTACATTATCACATAGTGAGCCTCAAGTCCCAGTTTATCATAAGCAGCACATCTGTAGAAACAGCCAAATTGAAACAGTCATGGAAGATGCGTTTAGCTATCATAAACATGACAACAGATTGATTACATTCAGTCTTTTTATGTCTCACCAGGATAATTTGTTTCCTATTCAGAGGAGGCTATAAATGGCCCTACCAGAGATGAGCACTTAGGATCTTGGTTTGAAACTTGACAAGGTTCCTAACCTATGTGAAAAAAAATGGGAAGCTTCCTGTCTAAGAAAATGAGTGAGAGAATTTATGTCAAACAATCATGAATGTAATACATGGGGCTCTCTTAGAAAGTTCAGCTTGTATACATACTGTTAAGGCATGATTATGAAGAACTTCACTTTACATAAACAGCCTGACGGAATAAATTGCTCGCTGATATAACAAAAAGAAATCTAGACATGGTGAATCCATTCAATGGAAAGTGAAGAAATCACCTTTTAACAGATGGGGGAGTAGAAAAAATGTGCTTGTTTTTATTACCACAATATTAGTCTTCAGCTATTCAGGATTGATTGAAGTATGCTTAAGTTATATATCTTTTAAAGTAAGCAAAGGTAGCTGATTTTGTGCATAAAGATGCTCTTAAAGCTACTCTATAATTTCTCTTTATATCACTGATGCAGAATCTAGAAATATCCACCATATTGGAGAGATGCAGTGATATTACTTACAATACCCAAATACTCCAGTTGCTTATATTCCTACCTTTCATTGCTACATCCCCAGGGTTAAACTTACCTGGCAGTAGAGCATACTCCGGTTGACCCATGGCCTTCATAATACCTATTGGTTTTAGCATTAATAGCTGTGAGAGTAGTCCTGGATGTCAAGTTTTCTGGTGAGCTCTTGGATGCCAATTCCAACAATGGACCTCCCAAGAATTCCAAATGTTTCCAGTCTACCTCCCTACCTCTTGAGTTGCTTCATCCACTCTCTCTACACAGCACCCCATCTGTCACTCACTGCAGAGGGTAATATTGCCTGTGGCAGCCCAGATAACTACCACACAGAAATTTCCAGGTGGAAACCTCCATCTGTTGGCAGTTGCAAAGAGAATGAACTATTCTTGTGCAATATATGGATATACATGCAAGATACAGTTCACAGATAATTGCATGCGTCATTTACAGAAAGTGAATACCCTTTCTCCCTCCTTACGTCTGTAGGATATATGTTTAAAATGTGGATATAAGTAAAACACACTTTCATTATTTTTATCCATTCATTATATTTCTACTTAAAATTGGTATTTGCCTGTGTGTAAAACAGATTCCATTTGCACTTATAAGCTAACCCTAGTTTGAGTTTACCACCCTACTGCTGCATTATTTCTACAAAAGCATAATATGTTTATTTCAAAACACCTTTAGCTTCATAATGTAGGACTCTTTGGCTCACAATAAATCTATTATGTGGGATCCTTTAAAACCATGGACCAGAAACTAAATGAGGAGGATTTATGAAACAAATTAACAATGCCTGCAAACAATAAAAAACTAATACAAAATGGAAACCATTCCAATGGATCATTTGATGGAGCAAGTTTTGGCTCAAATATTATCCATTCTTAATAAACTGAATAAAAGTTGAACCAGTAGGGTTCACTACTTGTGAAAACTCATCTCCCCCATCCAAAATGATGCATGCTTTTGCATTTAACTTAAATATAGTCTTGCGTATGTTATTCACGAACAAAAAGTCAATTCTAACAATTAGCTGCCGTAGTAATTTGATATATGTAATGAAGCTTCGCATTCAAAAGAAAATTAAATGGGTGGCCTGGTGCGGTGATCCTCTTTATGGGTAAAAAGGTCCCCTGATATTTGTCTATAATGTCCTCTAATGTATTTGTGAAGTGTAATCATGTCCCCTCGCAAGCGCCTTTTTTCCAGAGAAAACAACCCCAACCTGGACAGTCTCCCCTCATAATTTAAGTCTTCCATCCCTCTAAATAGTTTAGTTGCATGTCTCTGCACTCTCTCCAGCTCGCTCATTTATATCCCTCTAAATGACTGGGATTGTACTAAATCTATTTTTGTGGCTTGAACTGGGGAATCCACTGGAGGCTGTGTTAGCTACACCAATTAATTGTTATAAATCAATTCATTGGGATTGAACCATAAGGATTTGGGGATTTACCATGAATATTATCAAATTCAATACTATTACTTATATCTGAAATAGTTGTTCTGAATCAATTTAATTCTGATAAATCAGGTAAAAAAAGGATTTGATCAATGCCGATCAATATGAGTATTAATTAAAGAAAAAGCATTCTTTCATGCCTACTAGCTGAATTGATAAAGAATCCCAAATAAATTTGCCCTTAGATTTAAATCTGTGTGCAGTGACCCAGGTATGTCTTTAGAATAGGTTGCTATCTAATGATGATGTGGGTAGTAAACATTCATACAGTGTTTTAAATTGCTATTTGCTATGAATACATCCATATGATTTTTTCTCAGATGGCACAAATAACCAATATAAAATGCAATTCACTTTTGCTTGCCAATTCAGCCTTCAGGAAATCTGCCTACAGAAGAGAATGAAACAGAGCCTTTATCTGTTCCAGGAGGAAAGGATGTGTTTTCTCAGATGTGTTATACAGTGCTCAGCGTGCTTTCCTATAGCTCAAGGATATGTTGTATTGCTGTGCTGGGAGTCTAACTTCCCAGAAAGAATCTTGCTTTGTAAAATTGGTAATCACATTTCTCACTCTTCCATCAAATTATTAGGTAGTAATCATATATTCTGTCCATTCGCCAGACATTTCTTTTTCTGTTCGACTGGACATGGCACCTGCTTTCTCTTGACAATTGTTAAATGCATTTGGATTACGACCGTTCTGGGGCACCATGAGCCATTGTCGATTGGCACTGGATTACATATCATTTTACTTCTGGGTTTCTAGTTCACCGTTGACTGGAAATGTAATGGCAAAACTCATTACCAATCTAAAGCCTTTATAGGATCCACATGAAAAGGTTGATGACTTGTTTCCCAGTTGTAGAGAAAGAACAAAAGGCAAGAGATAAAAACCTAGTGGATTACATTTAGTCTGAAGAGAAATAAATTCTGCAAAGCGCTATTTTGGTTTTGTGTTTCAGCAAGGCATTGGGTCACTTTGTAAGAATGAATGCTGCTCATGATTCAAAATAAAACTGTATTCTAACGTATTACTTTGGTTTTCCTCTTATGCTGTTTTTTATGGAAAGAGGTGCATAGCTAGTAACTTTACTCCAGTGAGAAAACACATGAACAGGGTACTTTTTTTACAATTTGACAAAACTATATATAATATATATCTCTTACAGAGGAGAATGCAGTCTTCCTGACCCTCCCAGGGCCTCTCCAAGAAACTGGGTCACCACAAGGTTAACATCCACAATTCACCATTAAAGAGCAATGTCTGTCAATTAGCCAGGCCACACAGCCTAATTCCAAGTTCGCTTCACTTATGGCACTTTTCAAAACACAGCCTTTCCCCAGTTACAGTCTTCTCTCTTGGCACTCTCTCTTTCTCAAAATTACTCTCAGGCTGTATATGCCCCTGAACACTCTCACCATTGACACCAGGTATGATTTGTACAGTCGCACGTTGATCTCTGGGAAGCAAATCGTTCTGAAGCTGAAATCTCCTGAATTTTTTGTCTTTGAAAAGACGTGTCAACAAAACTAGCTTTTTAAAAAATTGCTGAGGCAAATCTCATCATGTGCCATCTCCCTAAAGGATAGCAGCTGTTTAAACACCTGCCACTTTATCACAATTGCGTGTGTGGAAAATGGTTAGAAATGGTAGAACCTTCTTGCATTATATGCTTTTGATTAGCATGAAACCGCCCCCCCCCCCCAAAAACCCATTTGTTGAAGTATTTAGAAACCACATAATTTTCAATGGCATGCGATCTTTTGGCAAATTCTGTTAGTCAGCAATCCAGACCCAGTCCCATAATAATTTGTTCAGCAGTATGGTATTGTATGTCAAATATGTAACTCACTTGTGTAACTCAGCAGCAAGAGAGACATACTATCTGCTTTCCCTTTGTGGAAGACTGAACAAAGCTGAGGGTTTTTTTTTTACTTTTTGAAAAATTTATCAATCTGAATCTGTGTCTCTTAAAGTTTATGAGTTGCTATCCAGACTTATAATTTTATTCTGGTATTACATTTCTATCAAGGTCTGTTCTCTCCTTTTTATACAGTCAGGTGGGCCTGTTATAGCAGTAGAATGACCATAGGTAAAATAGGCTTTCCTTGTTTCCATTGTTATTTTAGTGAAATAGGATTATCTGACCTATGAACCTTCAGTTGTTACAGAACTGCAGCTTCCAGTATCCTCCAAGAGCCTTTGGCTGTTGGTGGCTGCTTAGAATGTACTTTAGCAGCAGCTGAAAGAAGTCACACTGTTGTTATTGTTGCCATTTTGTTCTACCAATGTCATCTTGCCCTGGTATATCCCCACTGTTCTACCAACAACTGCTGCTCTGCTGGGCCCATGAATGCATGGATCCCTGGAGAGTCAACACTCTTTCAACCAGCTAAAGACTCTTCTGACAATAAATAACATATTTATTACATTTTTGTGTTACTTTAAGAACCCCTTGCAATAATATCTCTCTCACTGTGACCTCCTAGGAGAAACAGGAAACTGAGAAGTATTTCTCCCTGGAGAGTCTATTTTCTCTCTTTGTCATATACTTTATGGTTCTACAGAACAATATGTTACCAGTCATTTTATTAACCAGGGTTACTTGTATCTGATCACAGACTAGAATTCTTTGGAAGACTTTAGATGGAATCACCTCTATATAACTGTACTGATAAAACCATTATAAATATTTGCAATGTGCTTTTTGTCTAGGGAACAATATGTTTTTTTTTTATCATGAGAATGAGATGAGCCATTATTTAGAGATTTTATTTAATCATTCAGTTATGTTTATAGGCATTTGGCTCCATTGCTCAGGGTTACTTATGAAAGAATGTTATTTTATGTTCGATACCCTGCCACTACAGAATAAAAAAATATTACAATGACACATGTAATTCTTGTAAGCTTGCCATAAAAGACACTAAAATTCAAACAGGGTAATGTAAGAAAAAGGCAATGTTTGTCCAGATCTAGTCACCCATAGAAACTAATTGAGTGTTTGTTTTAAACAGCTGCCTAGTATATTCTACCTGCTATGGGTCACTGGCAGATTTACATTTAAGGGCTTAACGGGCAGTAGTATCAGGTTCATTGTATCATTGTTGTGCCTAATGGCTGTAAATATGTCCTAAAACCTCTATTCCAAGATAATGTAGTGATGAGGTGTTAAAAAAGTTGCATTTAATATGGCACCTTTGTAGCCCCCAAACCATAGCCTAGCTACATATAGTATAAGAAGGCATCCTCAAAGTAATTTTTACTGGTTAGCAGTAAGAGCCATAAGTAGTACGAAATCAACCAGAAAGAGGTTTGGCCATAGACAGGGACATATATAATGTTCAATAAGCATTCTCCTTTATGCTGTGCATTGGTGAATTACGTTTTTATAAATGTATAAGGCCTTCATATATTTGCTATCTTTCTTCCTTTTGAATAATACTGATGCTAAGCAGAAAATAAAAGTCAGGTAGTTATCACCTTTTTTTGATTAGAAGAGATTCCAAAAAGTACACAGCTTCTTTCATATAACTATTTCACAGTAAGAAGAGCCCCTCAAATAAAATCTTAGGGGTTAGCAGCAAAAGCCTGTTAGCTTCAGTTACCATAAAGTGGAAATGTGAGATCTGTCGGCGAACCATAGAAAAGGGAAAGCTTTGTAAAGGATTCTGGATTTTTTTATTTTTCCATTTCAAAATAATTTTCAGCCTGTAACTTTAAATGATAGGCATAGGTGGCAGGCATTAAAATACTGGTATGGGATCCATTATCCAGAAACACGTTATCCAGAAAGTCCCGAATTACGGGCCTCATAGACCCATAGACTCCATTATAATCGAATAATCTAAATTTTTTTAAATGATTCGATTTTTCTCTGTAATAATAAAACAGTACCTTGTACTTGATCCAAACTAAGATATTAATTAATCCTTATTGGAAGCAGAATCAGACTATTGGGTTTATTTAATGTTTACATGATTTTCTAGTAGTCTTAAGGTGTGAATATTCAAATTACGGAATGACTCATTAATGCCCCAGGTCCCGAGCATTCTGGATAAAGGGTCCCATACCTGTATTAGAATACCAGTCACTGTAAAAAAGTAGTTTAATGGCCTCCAGTTACTTGACATTGCTTTTAATTTCATATTTTTCTAACCTGCTCTGCAAGGGATTGTTCTGTCTATAATGTGGGTGGCAGTATGTAGTTATCCGGATGAAAAATATCTTGGGAATTCATGGCCACAAGAAACACTGTTAATGGCTAAATATAACTTCCTTAAAAATATGACTTCACTGACCAGTCTCAAGATACCATCTTGCCCTTTGTATGTTAGCTGGATAACAATTTCTTGGTTCTCATGGAAAAGGTCAGACCTGCCTCATTAATAAAAGCTGACTACAGTCTGTCTGCTTGCTGCTACACTCTGTTTACTGAGATAAACCTGAGATACAATCGTAGAGCAGGAAGGGAAAACTATTCAGGATATCTTGAAACTGCAAGTCATTTATTTTATTTGAAAATGTCTTTCTTTGCAAGTGCATTTATTCAGTTTTATTTTTATTTACTAATACAAACCAAGTTTTATGAACAAGAGGAGTTCAATGCAAAAGAGTACACAAAGTACAGGGACCTTCATGGTGTCATGACCTCTAAAAAGAGATATTGTCTAGAAAATTGATCACCAACTCTTTTAACCCAGGTCTCACTTGCTTGTTATAGTAAATAGACTGCAGGTGGAGTAATCCTATGCAGTAGTCCAATTTATAGGCCTACAAGCAAATCGGTGAAATGTGTGTGGCCAAGTGTGGCTACCTACTGTATACAGACTGGACATCTAATATGCCCTAATGTCTGAAGGCTTGCATTTCTGTGAACAATTGTGCATGCATGAGCACCTTGAGCTGAATTTAGCACAGGACATTTGCCCTTGATACCCAACCTCAGACACCAGAAAATAGCCATGGGACAAATTACATATTATGGCTATATTGTCCTATAATGTAATCCACCCCCCCCTGTAAGTCAGCATTTGCTTTATATAGGGCACTAGATAGAATACCTAGCTAGACATTGACTGCAATAGCACATCACAACTTGCAAATGTCAAGAAACTCAGCCATGCACTTTAAATCACATTAATCCTTCTTTCCTTAATCCAGAATCCCCAAGCAGTTAAAATATCTTTTTCGATCCCTAGAAAAAGACAGCTATAGTGAAAACAGATGCCTTAGAACAATATTGGTTGATACTGATATGCAAATATGATCTGTTAATGGACCACACACAACATAAGAAAATTCTTCCATTTGTCGGCCCAAAAATGAAACAATTTTCCAATGGAAATCCTTCCACAATGTTCTAATCCCCATCCCAACATTTCCTTCTCTCCCATCTCCTTCACCCTTTGTGAAACACATGCTCACTGCTGTACATAACTGAGCCACTTAACAGGTGCTGCTCTTAACACACAGAAGTATTGGCATAAGACAGGGGGCAATTATATAGGCCTTTAATAAAACCAAACACAGTAACTTTATTAAATCATTGGGCAGAAATCATCTTGTTTCAGAGATTTCTCTACAATTGGACGAGTTTTCATTCATTAGCTTAAAATACATTAGACCAAACTTTCATTATTCCCCACCTCATCTACTGAACTATACCCACATTGGCTGTCCATCTACCTCTCTGTGAGTATGTTTTCCTTTTATATAAAGCAGCATTGAACTTGCCATGTGTCATGTGATTCTGATTTAGTGATTCAATGTCTAGACTCCCAGCCTTAAAGCAAAACAAGACTGATATTTTTTGTGCCAGAAGGTAATAAGAGAGAAGTAGAAAACAACACTATCTTACACAAAGATTTACGAAGTTTTCCTTTAAACATACAAAGAAAACTTAATATAGTTTTTCAAAATGTCAAAATTCTCATTGGACTTTCTTCAGTTTTGCCAAACTGCTTGATGATCACAAAGAGAAGTCATAATTAATCAGAGGTTGTTCGAAACACATTATATTGATACACTGGGTTTCACAAGTAAACGTTCTAATTTATTTCACTGTTCCATAAGAGTTTTTCTTTTGGATTAAGCAGACAAAAAATGTTTCAGATCTTTTAAGAACTCTGATCAATGGAAGAAATTACAATGCCTCAGTTTTCTTTTATGAAAATATTTTGTGACTTTTCAATCGGTCTTCATTATTTATTTTTCATAGTTTTTTAATGATTTGCAATTTTGTTCTGTTTCTTTGCAGCTTTCAAATGGGGGTCACTGACACCATCTAAAAACAAATGCTCTGTAAGGCTACAAATGTATTGTTATTGCCACTTTTTATTACTCATCATTCTATTCAGTCCATCTCCTATCCATATTCCAGTCTCTTATTCAAATCAATGCAGTGTTGCTAGGGTAATTTATACCCTAGAAACCAAATTGCTGACACTGCAAACTGGAGAGCTGCTGAATAAAAAGCTAAATAACTATAAAACCACAAACAATTGCAAATTGTCTCAGAATATCACTCTCTACATTATACTAAAAGTTAACTCAAAGGTGAACAACCCCTTTAATGGATTTTTTTAATGGATTTAGGACCACTATAGCCTCAAATACATAGCTGGACTGTGCTCAATGAATGGAAATAGACTGAAATAATTTTGTCTTGTTTTTCATTATGTACATGCTATGAGAAAACCTTGGGAACTGCCCAGCTAAGGGGCTACCATAATGACATTATAATACACCACTGATGACCACTGGCTTTTTGTTGGGGGATTAAAAAACTTACAGGAATGCAATGTAAGGTGGTAATCTAGGTTGAAACCATAGAGACTAAAGGTTGCCATACACGGGCAGAAAAAGCTGATGATATTGGTTGTTTAGAACAATCTGACAACTTATCTGCCCGTGTATGGGGCTTCCGACAGGTCTTCCCGATCACAATATTGATCGGGAAGGTTTGATTTTTCCCCGACTGATCCGTCGGAGCCCATTGCTCTAATTGTAATGAGGGTTACCCCCGATATAGCCCTGTCGTTTGTGGCATATTCAGGATTAATACAGTTCTAGTGATGGGGGAATTTATTCACTTCGGGAAAATTCACAATGAATTTCCACGTTTTGCCACCGGTGAATAACGTCAATATTTATTGCGACAGTGTCAAGTTTAACGCCAGCGTAAAATTCAACAAAGTAGGTGCATGGCAAATTGTTGCACGCATCAATTTTGATGCCCACAAACTGATGCCGGTGTTAAAATCTGCCCATCCCTAAACGGTTACACTTGCTGTCAGGTGAGTGAGCAGACTCCTCTAGGGAATTCTAAAGGTCCCCACACACCAGCTGATAAAAGCTGCCGACAGACTCGGCAGCTTATTGGCCCGTGTGTGTGGGCCATCCGATGGGCTTCCCTGATCGATATCTGGCTGAAAGTCTTGACAGATCTTGATCGGGCATGTTAAAAACCCTAGTCGGATTGCGGCCGCATCTCTGCGTGTATGCTGTCCCGTGATCAGACCGGCCCGTATCGCCTACATTCTGATCTGATCCTTGGGCCCATGATCAGTTCAGCCCGATATAGTCCACTTCAATGTGCCTCCCTGTCTATGGCCACCATTACACATGCCTGTTTAAACAGCCCAAAGATTAAATTATGGGGAGATTATGATTTCTGCTCTCCCACAAGTTGGGCACTAAAAAAGATAAAGGACTCTGTGAACTCACTGTCAACATTTGGATTTTATATCTCCATCTGGATTTGTAGGCAGTGACATGCAGTGAAATAAGGATTAATCATACCTATTAGTGCTCTGAGAGGGAAATATTATATGGTCCTTTCCTGTGAAATGTTGTGTTCACAGAGATGAGATTAGCCATCCGGAACAATGATGGGTCAATGAAGTTTGAAGTCTATCTGAGAATTTAGCACCTACAATTTCATATGCTACATTTTGATTCAGTGTCACAGTAGGGTATGGATAGCTTCACAATCCTTTCATTGTTTGACGTTAAGTAAAACTATAGCAAAAATAACTTTGAGCCTGTGCAGCTGCATATATTGTGCAAATCATGCATGAACAATAGCTTTTCCATACAAATCGCCTGTCGCTGTATTTGTAAAGTCGCCATGGTTTGAAGTAAAACGTTTATTAAAGGGATACAGAATAAGTTTAAACTAATGGCAAACAGATAGCTGGGATGTGCAGTTAATAGACAATTATTCAGATTGACCAAACACTTCTGCCTGTTTCAGAATGGAACTTTCGCATTTGCTTTGGCTGGGAAAGTTGATCTTTCGGACATAACTTATGTTGTGCACATATATAATGTTTGTCTAGTGCCCCATTATAAGGAAAATATACAATGTTCTAGAATTACTGTGCTTTAGGGTAAATGTTTTCTCTACATCCCTCAGAAGTGTGTAGGGGTCATAACAATGAATTTATGAATGATATGGATTTGGTAAAATAGAGTTCTTTATATAATAAAGTATGGCTGAATGTACACCAAAATACAGTAAATCATAGAAAGTTAAAATGTCCTCAGCACCCTATAAACTGTAGTTTTAATGTTTCTAGTTAAACTGGAGTATTAGGTTATCATATAAATGTCAGTAATTATAAAGATGAACAGGAGACCCGTGACCTATAAAGGCTGATTCTTTTTTTATTGATTGTATTAGTTGCAGTTTGTGTGGGTGTTTCATTTAGTTTGCTGATTGGATCTTTTCCAGTCTATTAGGCCAGATAGTAGACATGCATTTACATGCTGGCAGATAGTACCCGTTTGCTTGTAACCAATCTTCCACCAGATGAGCAAATACTGATGGAAATATTAGCTCATGAACAGTGCAGCTGTCAGTGATTGGCTCAAGCAAACACCCAAACATCCAAGAGCTACATTCATGGGCCAAATGGCAAGATCATCAGCAATTTGATAAACGTAGATGCCAATGTGCTGTGGCCTTTAGTATGTTAAAAAATATCTAAACAAAAAGAATGATTGTGTTTAAGAAAGTCCAATTTGTGACACAGTTTTGGCTTATTCTCCAGACCCCATACAATTGTCCTGGAACATAATCCTAACAGCTTCACTTACAGGTCAGAGGTTACATTAAAGTTTAAAAATAATATTGCTGTCAGCTTAGAGCAATAAACATCAGCACATTAGGCATGAAGGCTTCTTTTTATCACAGTTCATGTAATTTCTACAGAACAGTTTAACTATAGCAACATCTGGTAATATCTTTTCAACCATTCCTTCCACAGAAGCACATGACCATCATCCTTGGGTCAAAACATATCTACCATCTCTCTGTTTGTCATTCCTT
>CM044440.1:96332587-96348300 GCA_024363595.1 Xenopus borealis
ATCTATCTATCTATCTATCTATCTATCTATCTATCTATCTATCTATCATCTGTCTTTCCATATTCAAGTTTGTAAAAGAGCAACCAGCGTTTTGGCTGTAGTTCCCATTTGTGTTTTAAAATGCATATGACAAATGTAGGTAGCAAATATCTGTGTAATAGTATTTTTAGTATTTAAACCTATTTTGTTTGCCTGACAGACATGTACAATTTCATGTTTGTCTTGCCAAAGTTAATAATATAATAGAGGCTTTATAACAACTGCAGTTTGTCCCTCTCAGTCTATTTTATTGTGCACTTCTAGCCTTGCGTATTTAATGGTTCATAAATAAACCTGAATTGTGTAAGGAGAGAACTATAGTTTTCACTCAAGCATGCAAAAAATCAACATTTCTCTTCAAAGCAGAATGCTGGCGGCCGCCTGAAGAACTGTAAGTGTAACAAGGAAAGGAGCACTTTCCCCTCTATCGGTGCAGTTATTACAGCTTCCTCCATATGGCAAAAGTCATTCATAATTCACACTTCTCTAATTTCTAGAATTGCCAAATGAAGCATATTAATCCAAAATGAAGTGAACCATATGTGACAAATTAGTGAAGATTTAGCACTCTGAACTTCAGGGCCTGCTTCAGCCATTCCATAGTGAATCATTTGGCACTTCTGGAGTGGGGTGTAATTAATGATTTTCTTCCTCATTTCATCTGTGGGCATGCATGCAATTAGATCAGATAGGTCAAAGCGAAAGGTATTTAGACAGTAAATTTCTTATAGTGTATTTTGGAAAGCAATCAAAATCAAAATACGAAATGTGAAGTTGTAGTTTCCTGCTGCCAGTCAGTGACAGATTTGTCTGCCGCAGTTCCCATTGGCAAAAGGGAAGGTTATTTTACAGACACTGAATAATAAATAACGCTTTGCGTAACTGGGCAGCAGCTAGCTGTATAAAATGCATTTATGTTCACATGATTTATGATCCATGAAGCTCAGCACTCATGTTCTGATGCTTTTTAAATACGTTTACTCTTTGGTTGGTGGCATCCTTGCCAGGTACATGCAGAACAGAAGTTCATTTATGTCTGGCAGTGCCTTACTTACTTTAAATGGAAATGTCAATTAAAAGCACACTAATTATATCTTTAGAAGAGGATTCTCCTCTGTAAATGAGCTTGTTGCAACCTTCACAGATATGTTTGCAAAATTTGCAGAGAGTTTCGAGGATATCTGAATCAGGGTTTCCAGTATTTGGCAGGTACAACTTTCATAATTCTAAAATTTGACATATATATCCAGTCTGCAGCTCATGTTCACTCATTGTATGCTGTCCTTCAAGGGACAGCTAGGTGCAATTGATCTTTATATAACAATTTTCCTTATCACTAGTTTATGCTGTAATATACTTTGAGTATTGAAGTACTTAATGGCATATTTAAAGACGAGCCTTCCAGACACAGGTGGATTGAGGCTCTTAAGGAAACCTGTGTTCTATTCTGTTCATAAAACAAACACATAAGTGGATCCACTGTATTTAGATTAGACAGCCTTATAGCATCATGTGCATTCCTTATGTCTGCAGATCTAAAAAATCCTTTTTCTTCACCCCCCCCCTCATTCCACTACATGTGCTAGGTAGGTATATTGCTAGGTATCTTGCATTGGAATGCAACTTTTGCTTAGTAACATTCATACCATGATAGAGTTTTTTAAGTGAGCTAAAATTCCTTTTAGGTTTCAACCACTCCCAACCACAAACCCACATTATACCATACTCTGTATCCATTTCAGCACAATGCACCCAAATCACTCTTAGTCCTATTTTCAGAGGTCAAATGACAAATGCTTCAAATTTATTGAAATGCTTAGCTAAAAATGAGTTATGTAGAAAATACAGTTCATATTGTTCCTAAATTGAGAACATGATCACACACATACAAACATGTTTGGAACTAGACTGTCCCTTAAAGTAGTCTTAGGCAAACTTAAAAAAATAATCATAGTACACCATTTAATAAGAGGTGCATTTAGACTTGTAGAAACACATCAAATTACTATGTGCTTGTCACATTCATTTGCTCATAACCAACCACTGAATATTATAAAATGTATTGCATGGCATCTATCCACCACCAGAGCAAGGAATCCTAGCACACTGTAGGCTCAATTAAAGTTCTCAGAGCTTTACAGAGCTTTTTAATACAAATGTTAATTTTAAAATGTATTATATTAATTATATTATATTAAAGGGGACCTGTCACCTACACATAAAAAGCTGTATAATAAAAGTCCTTTGTGAATTAAAGATGAAACCCAAATTCTTTTTTTCATTAAAACATCCATACCTGTTATAAAGGTATATAAATATGTGAGTTGTCAATCAAATATCTGCCCCACCTCTATGCCTGAGGAAGTCAATTACTTTCACTTTCCATTCAGCACTTCCTAGATATCTCTGCCCTCCCCACATTCCCCCTCCCTCCTAACACTCTATAACACTTTATAATTGTGTAGGGCACTGTGTATAGGTATTAGGTCCCCCATTCTGGTGCATCCACCCGATTTTGGGGTGATACACAACTTGTCTGAATAACAGTGTCCACAAAATGGCTCCTGTCTGAGTGCTGTGATTGTGTATTTCCAGGACTGAAGGAAACAACATGTAAATAATAAATGTAATCTAAGTAAAGTTTATTTTGCTTGACTAACATGATGGAAAATAATTTTGAATTATTTCTTAGGGTGGCATGTCCCTTTAATTATATTAATAATTATTTTATACCATTGGGACTATGCACATACCTGCTCACCACTAGCCTATAATTGCGGTTGTGTTCGCTTAGCTATAGTCCATAATAAAAAAATCTCTATTGTTAAAAAAATGCACCTTGAGTTCGTACTTTTTTTTTTTGCAGCTTACAATTTTTATATATTCGTAGTATATTGTACATGGGATAAAAGCCTTCTGTTTATTGTTTTAACCACTACCAAAGTTTTCAGCCTGAGTCAAAAGTATTTCTTTAATAGTCATGTATAAGTACTTGAGACGGTCATGTTTACAACCACAGTATAAAGGGAGTATTTCATAATGTAACTGTCTTGGGGAGTATTGTCTTCTCAACCTGTCGGTTTTCCGAGAAGTCAATGCAAAGTTCTAATATGTCACAATTCAAATGTCAACATGCTGCTGGAAAGGAAGCCAATAAGCTGAACCTGTGAAAGCTGCCAAAAGAGGTGATGTTAAGTGTTGAGAGAAGTTCATTGTTCCTAAAGGGAAGTAAGCTTCCACAGTGACCACGCTACAGTAACATTCACTCCTTTCGAGCTGAAATTCATATGCTTGTTTATTTAACATCGCCGAGCTGATTGTCTCTAATGTGTGCATAATGCACTAAGCATCTGTATTTGTAGAGAGACATTTTATTATACATATCCTTACATGTTGCTGTAGATAAGGAAAAGGGAAACACTATTGGCTTATCTTGATATTATGTGAAATTAATAGAGATGCTGAGAAATGTATACAATAATTAGAAAGATGGAAATGAACTGGCAATATTTCCTCAGCTGCATAATATGGACCAATGCAATTTTGGCTTATACTTGCAGTATGTTATTCTATGACCTGTATATGTTATGTTATTTTCAGCCCTTTTTATATAGTCTTTGCAATGTTTGTATGTGTCTCAGGTCTTTTTTTTATCTGACTCTTGAGTGTTGCTGCATGTAGGGCAGACTTTGCACCTGAATTGCAATCATTGCAGTAGAAACTGTTTGTATAAGATGCTACAACTGGTCTTCTATTTCCGTTTCAAGTGCATACATTTTAATGGCCTATTAATTAAGCTGTGTAAAATAATTTGTAACATGGTGTAAAATAATTGCCCAAATACACAGTTTAATGAATATGCCAACACATAATTTAAACTGTATGTAACAATCCCTGAAAAATCCCTGAAAAAGAACAGGCTGTGGTATATGTAAAGATGTAAATATATATAATCTAGTATGACCCGCTAGATTGTTGCATTTCATGTCAGTACTTTACACCACATCTGATTTGTTGTAATACATTCAAGTCAATGGGAAATTTCATGTAGCAAGAATATTCCAATGTATTAAACAGGGTAAAGAGTGAAATAAAGAAATACCATATGAACTGCAGGCTCTCAATACAGTCTACTAATTTTCAAGAATTTCGTTTAAAATAAATTGTTCTCATATGAGACATGCCATTATTTTAAGCTATAAAGGGAAGAATGTATCTGTCTCATGTAAAGGAATTCCATTTAAAATATAATTGGCTTTTAGAGCCACCTACAGGAATTGTTGGAAATAGCACTCAGTTTAGGGCTTTGTGCAGAATACTAAAAAATACATGTACACTTTGACTGTGCAGTGTCAATAATGTGTAGATTATTTTATACAAAAAAGGAATTTCTGGGAATCCTAAAGCTTAGCAGTTTATTGAAACTTTGGCCAATGTTCTTGTTTTACACCTCTACCTTAGGGTGAATATATAATCCAAAAAACATTTTAATGCGTGGGTTATTTTCTACCTGGAGAGTTATGGGTGGAGATATTCAAAACAGCTGTCTGCTAGTTTGGATGAACTGCATCTCTACTGTTAAACAGCAGTTCTGTGTGCCTAGTTGCCTACAGGGACATTAAAGAGTAATTAGCATATCTCCATCCTTTATTTCTCATTATAAGTAAAAATTCACAATAATTGTTGTGGGAAAAAAAATCACAAATCAATATTATTTTTCTCTTGCAGTTGTTCTTATAATAATAGTAATTATTAGTAATAGTAATGATTTCTTTGTAAAATAATCAACCTAACTTTTTTGAACAATACGCTGATGCTGGAAGTCAATGACAGATTTCCCTACCTCTCACTGGCTTATTCCTGCTGCTGTGCCTCTAATTAATAGCAATTATGGTATGAAGTGATGCAGTAAAATCTGTTTGCCGTGAAGTTTGTTGATAATGAAGATAAATACAGTTAGATATTGGAACAGTGTTTGAGTGAACCATGTGCTTGGTTTACAGATATTTTACAGAGCTGTAGCTGACATTGGGCCAGGGGAAGAACTCTTTTTGTTCATGAAGAGTGAAAATTATACCTATGCAAAAATGGCTCCAGATATCCACGGTAAGCAACACTGTAATCATTTGGGTTCTGAAGAAGTTGTGGCTCCTGTCCCTCAAAAAGCCTATACTAGTACTATTAGTCTCAAGCCCACTATCCCTTGATTTCTGCAAATCATAGTTGTTAAATAGACTGTCAAATTTGGGAGTTTAAATCTTTCTCACCTATGGTGTAGACTTAGCTGTGAATCAGTATGACTATAACTATTTCTACATGGATCTGCAAATCCAGCTCTTCTGCTGCTGAACTGTTGGATGGGGAACCCATGGTATGTATGGCCTGAACTATATGTCTTTACTAAGTACATTGTTTTTGTGTTTTTGGGGGTGTTTCTCGTAGAGGAGCGCCAGTATCGATGTGAAGAGTGTGATCAACTGTTTGAATCCAAAACAGAGCTGAATGATCACCAGAAATACCCCTGTGGTACACCCCACTCAGCCTTTTCACTAGTGGAGAACAGCTTCCCTCCAAGCCTAAATGATGACAGTGACCTCGCAGAGATGCAGCACATCCACGAGTGCAAAGAATGCGATCAAATTTTTCCAGACATGCAAAGGTTAGAATGATTGCTTTTTTTATGAAATACTCCTTCTTTCTCCTTTTCGCAATATATTAATTTACCTAGAAAAATATATAATCCTCCTGATTGACTGGCCTTTGTCACATGCTCACATTGTGTCAGTGAAGTCATAAATCTAGTCATAAGCAGGACTCTACAAGACAGAAGAACAATGAAAGCTTAATATTGGGAATAAGAGTGCATCATCTTATACCTGTTTTCTAATGGTTTTGTTGTAGTGTTATATTAATTAAGAAAAAAATGATATAACAGTGCAGTGAATGGGAATTTAGCTTTCCAAGATGCAGTCACCTAAACATTTACCCCCATATGTAATATAAAACACAAAGTTTTCCCGGGGGCAGTAACATATGGCAACCAATAAGATGCATGCATTTAAACAGGTGACTAGTGAATGCTACCTGCTGATTGGTTGCTATAGGCTACTGCCCTTGGGCAAACTTAGTGCCTTTTATTACATTACCCCAGGGTGTTATGTAATAAAAGGCACTAAGTTTGCCCAGGGGCAAAACCCCTTAGTAACCAATCAGCAGGTAGCACTTACTGGTCACCTGTTTAAAAGCAAACACCTTATTGGTTGGATTACTGCTCCTGGGCAAACTTACTGCCTTTTAATGCTTGTTATGCTAGTGTTATTTTCCAACATTAAGGGGCAGATTTATCAAGAGTCTAAGTGAAAATTCAAATAAAATAATTTTTGAATTTCGAAGTAATTTTTGGGTACTTCGACTATCGAATGGGTCAAAATTTGATTTGAATTGAAAAAATTTGATTAGAATTGAAAAATGTGACCATTCGAAAATCAAAGTATTCTAATTCTAATCAAATTTAATTCGACCCTTCACCAGCTTAAACCTGCCAAATTGCTGTTTTAGCCTATGGGGGACCTCCTATAACTGTTAAGGAGTGTTTTTGAAAATCTAAATTTTTTGGGGGAAATCGTTCAAATTGATTTGAACGATTTTACTTTGAAGGTCCATTTTCAATTTAAAAAAAAATGTTAAAAAATTTGATGGTCTAATGTCGAAGTTTTTTCACTTCGAAATTCGACCATTGATAAATCTCCCCCTAAATCATAAAATCATTAAATAAGGTGCAACCGAAGGAACACCCCTATCAAAAAATTGTATTCTGCCATACAGCCCTATACTATTGAATCCTTTACTGGTGAATTGGTCAGTTTAGTAGAATTAATTGCATTTTCATGAGCAATTTTGATAATTACATTTCTTCTTTTAAAATATTTCTTCCTAGCCTGGAGAAGCACTTGCTGTCCCATACAGAGGAGAGAGAGTACAAATGTGATCAGTGTCCCAAGGCCTTTAACTGGAAGTCCAACCTAATCCGCCATCAGATGTCACATGATACAGGGAAGCATTATGAATGTGAAAACTGTTCCAAGGTAATGTGAACTTGTGTTTGGAACTGTGGCATTGTTATCTTACTAGCAGCAATAAAAGTGGAATTTATTGGAAACATTATAAGCTTGTTGTTGCTTTTAGAATCTCTGAATTATATCATAGTTCAGTTTGTGTTCCAATCGATAGTCTTGAGATTATGCGAAACATTTAGATGGCTGAGCAATCAGATCAAACAGGAAAGAGGTGGAAGGCATAGCCATGGTCATTTACTGTTATGCTATCACATTGTATCTCAAAATATCTAGCAAAGAGAATTATACCAGCAGATATCCTGCTTATAAATATATTGACTAATGTTTTTCTCATTTCCTAGCAGGTTTTCACAGATCCTAGCAACCTTCAAAGGCACATTAGGTCCCAGCATGTCGGAGCCCGTGCACATGCTTGTTCTGAATGCGGCAAAACCTTTGCTACATCATCAGGTCTCAAGCAACACAAGCACATTCACAGCAGTGTCAAGCCCTTTGTATGTAAGTCATTTTGTGTCAAGAAACCTATGTACTTGCAATTATTCACTTGTTAGGAATTTAGTTTTTCTTTTTTATTCCTTGGTGGAATTCAGTACAATAAATAACAAAGAGTAAAAAGAGGATGGGATTCTTCCAGGGAACATCCTGTAGGAACTGCCTTTGGGCCTTGACAAAATAAGTTGATTTCATTCCTTAGATAGTTGAGAAGGGAAGTCCTGGCTGCCAAACGCAACAGGCAGTTATGTGTGTTGCCTTGTTTATATACAGTATATATATCTTAGCAAACTGTCACTTGCCTTTTGGCTAAGGAATAACAGTGGGTTTTTGGCTGCAGTGTCTGGACCAACCAAACTGGTGTATGGTTTCAGTAAAATAAAAACAGAAACAGCATTTCGAATCAGAAGTGTTGGTCCCCCAGCTCTTTTACAAACATATTTTCATGCAGTTTCCACCTAACTAAGATGTTGAAAGAGCTACTAGGCACACTGTGTACACACGCTTTGCTTCTATATTTACTTATAACGTACTGGATTTAAGGATCTAATCATAAGTGTTATGCACTAATAAATTAGCAACAAGGCAAGGACGGCAGTAACATAGACCACCAAGTTCTTCTATGATTACTATAAACCTTCAAAATGCTCTACTGTATAATATATACTGTGCATGCCCTCCTTGTACACTCAAGGAATCCTAGTGTAGTAAAGTATACAGTAATTAATAATATAGTTATCAGTGGTATATTTTGAGATGTAGCTGTCAATATAGTCATGCAAGTGGTGTTTTCTTCCTTAATGTAGTCCTGTCTAATATCCCACATGGGAACTGATTGCAATTGCAATTATGCTCATTACACAGATAGTTTTATTGGTCAATTCTGGATTAATGTTCTGGAATAATAGTGTACACCATTCAGCATAGCTGGCTTATGATTAACTTTGTGCCATTTCTGTCTAGCTTGCAACTTAGGTTTCACCTTCATGCAACCAATTGCTGTTTGCTATGGGCTACTGCACTGAAGCAAATGTGCACCTGTTGTAGTTATAGTTGTGCTTGTTAACCATGCCCAATATTTTGATAAATGCCAGCTCTTAGTAGCCATAGTCTGTTTCTGGGTAGAGCAACACTTACTTCTTGTATTGTAGAGAGATTTTTGAGATCATAAATCCATTTCATTCTATTCTAGAAGGCAACTTGAATTTGAACATGGGTGTAACACAGGGAAGAGAATTTCTAAAGGAAAAACATTTTTACTTCTAGATTCCAAAGTCTTCCCAGATAGAGTTGATGATAAGGCTAATTAGCAAACATGACACCCATTTAACATTTCGTTCTACTGACGTGCATTCCCTCAAAAGAATGAAAAGCTGCTTCTTGTCAAATAATTCCTTTGAACATATTGCAGTAGGAAGATATTATCCAAACAATTTCATAGTAACAGACTCGCAATGACAAAAACGGAGGGATATGGGAATGACGCAGTGTTTTTCATGTAGTAGTACAGCAGAGGCCCACACACAGACTGTAGCACAAAACTCTGTTTATGGCAACTGTCTCTTATTACATTCTTCTCCTTCAAACTTGAGTGAAGGCTCACCAACACAAAGGTAATTACTCATAGCCTTTGCAAAACCGTCAGACTCTCCAAATAGAAACCACATGCTGTAATTGGCCAACATATTCAGTACCCTGCTTAATGTGTTTAATAAGCAGAAAATATGCAATCCTGACTGATGTCTTATTCCTGAGTTCCCAGAAATTACACTGGAGGCACATTGAATATTAATAAACCAGTGCACCCGGGTCTTTTGCATTTCTGAATAAGATACCAAAGAGTGATGTTCAGTGGTCAGGGGAGGGTCTCCAGAAATCTGTCCCACCTAAGCATGCTATAAGAAGCCTGCACTGTAGTTTCCCGGTATGGAAGCTATTAGTCTGTTAAAGCTAGATGTTAAGTTAAGGGTATTCATCCAGAAAAATATTCAGCTCTGTCAGACCTACACTCAAGAATCATTAAAGCAGCAATTGTCTTGTTCAGTGCATGGGACATAGCAACATGGGGGATGTTTAGAGCTCCTGCTGTTGCAGATAAAGCTTCCAAATACCCATCAAATAGTCATGTCTCCTTAATAAACAGCATTTTTAGTTAAGCAGAGAGCATTTAGCTAAGAATAGTAAACTTTTTTACACCCAGACTTTTTTAAACCAAAAAGTATCTTGGCTGGGCTGAAGTGTGAATTCCCAAGACAGCTCTATTGACATATCAACTGGTTCATATTTATTGATCTCAACTGTCTGAGTGTGTGTGTGCAGTGTAACTTAGAACATTTCATTGCAGCTATGCTGATTGTTTGTTTGGGTGAAATGTATGTAATGTATTATATGTGGATGCTATTAGTGCTAGTTATGAAAGTTCTGTTTATTTTTAATGTAGATTGATGCCAGAGCAAACATTCAAGAGGTGAAAGCAAGTGTTATGGATTCTCAAGGACAAGGGTCTTCACAAGTGCAGGAAGGTTAGCAACAGGGCTGATGTGAGTGGAAGTCAGGGGACGTGATTACAGTTCATGGGAACCAACAATGCAGGATGAGATACATTCAATTTGGTTTCCTTCACAAGCTTAAAATAGAGCTATTGTAAATTTGTCCAGCCTGTCTTAATCCTTAGCAAGATGATTGTTGAAAATGTTTTGGAATGCTAAGTGTTTATTGTTGTGGGGCTTTGATGTGTGAATGATGAGGACATTTCAATGTCTAGTGCACCCTCATTGGCAAGTTCGTGAAATGTAACTTTTTATGCTGGTGGCATATTGCATACACTTTTGTGCGTTTGTATATTACAATATTATTATATTGTTATTATGATTTCTCCACTACAGGATTGTACATGACTAGTCCTTCTCCAAACACATTGCTAATGTTGCCCTAGTGAGAAAAATGGCCAGGACTTGGACTAGTAATAGCAGTTTGAAGCAGAATATATGAGCACACAAAAGCCTGAAACTGTTGCAGAAACTCTGAAGGCAGAACTTTTCATCGTTTTGAAATGCATCTTATTTACAGAATTATATGTATACATGCATTGTTTTTATATATTGTTTGCTTATTCACAGGTGAAGTCTGTCATAAGTCATATACTCAGTTCTCCAATCTCTGTCGGCATAAGCGCATGCATGCGGATTGCAGGACTCAGATCAAATGCAAAGACTGTGGGCAAATGTTCAGCACCACATCATCACTTAATAAGCACAGGAGGTTTTGTGAGGGGAAAAATCATTTTGCTGCAGGAGGATTGTTTGGGCAAGGCATTTCTCTTCCTGGGACCACAGCCATGGACAAAGCTTCTATGATTGGTATGAACCATGCAAATGCTGGGCTTGCAGACTATTTTGGAGCTAGTCATACTACTGGTCTCACATTCCCAACAGCTCCTGGATTCCCATTCAGTTTTCCTGGTCTGTTTCCCTCAAGTCTTTATCACCGGCCCCCTTTGATACCTCCTGCATCACCGGTGAAAGGGCTTCCATGTATCGAACAGAGCAACAAGAGTCAGAGTCACCATGTGAACCAACCTCAGGTATTACCAGCAACACAGGACATTTTAAAAGCACTAAGTAAGCATCATCCTGTAGATGAAAATAAAGCTCTGGAGTTCATAACAGAGAGTAATCTGAACCAGAGACCACATGAAAAGGTAAGCGACCATTCAGAAAGTAGTGACCTTGATGATGTCAGTACTCCGAGTGGGAGTGACATGGAGACAACCTCTGGCTCTGACCTTGAAAGTGACACTGAAAGTGATAAAGACAAATTGAAAGAAAATGGTAGACTATATAAGGACACAATTAGTCCTTTACAGAGCCTAGCTGCAATAAATAATAAAAGGGAATACAATAATCATTCTGTTTTTTCGCCATGCTTAGAGGAAAAGACTGCTGTGACAGGGGCAGTGAATGACTCTATTAAAGCTATTGCTTCCATTGCTGAGAAGTACTTTGGTTCAACAGGACTGGTAGGGTTGCCAGATAAAAAGGGCACTTCGTTACCATACCCTTCTATGTTCCCCCTTCCATTTTTCCCAGCCTTCTCTCAGTCAATGTATACATTTCCTGACAGAGATGTAATACCAGTACCTTTAAAATTGGAACCAGAATCTCCAAAAAAAACTAAGAAAGTGCAAAAGGGGACAGCTGAATCGCCCTTTGACCTTACTACCAAGCGTAAAGAGGAAAAGGTTAGCCCAAATGCGCTCTCAAAAAATGGTGCTCCTACATCTTCAAACCACGAACAGCCTTTGGACTTAAGCATGGGCAGCAGAAGTCGAGCCACTACAACAAAACAGACAGAACCCAGAAAAAATCATATCTTTGGTGAGAAAAAAGACATTGACCCAGAACTACAAAAAACATCTGAACATTGCTTACAACATGCAAGACCAGCACCGTTCTTCATGGATCCTATATACAGGTAGGTTTTGTGGACCTTGAAGCTGCTAAAATTGACTTTACTACAAGTTTTACAACCACCTTAGTAATGATACAGTACACTCACACAAAGTGTCCCACATGCAATGCCTGATTCAGATATAGGATCTATTATCCAGAAACACATAACCAGTAATACAGCAATGCCTTTAGCCATAGTTTCCACGTAAGCAAGTCATTCTTGATGTTTTACTTTTTTTTTGTAATTTCTGTACTTTCTGTAATAATAAGAAAGTGTCTAAACCAGTATTATGTACTGTGTACAGGCCCGGACTGGCAATCTGTAGGTTAGGGCAAATGCCAGATGGGCTGCTATAAGTTGCCATAGAAAGTCACAATTTAGTGGGCTGGTGGAGGCTGTTTGGGCCTCTAAGTGGGATGATTTGGCCTCTGTGTACCTGAAATGCCAGGGCCTATTTTGATTCTCAGTCCAGCACTGACTGTGTAACATTTGTGCAGTAACACTGTGTTGCTTATTGTATTATGACAGAGTTAAATCCACTCTCAGAACAATATTTGTTAACCTAAATAATTGTAATTGCAGGGTAGAGAAGAGAAAACCGATGGATCCTCTGGAAATTCTAAAGGAAAAATATTTAAGGCCGTCCCCAGGGTTCTTATTTCATCCGCAGGTATGTACAGAATGGACAATGAAGAAGCAGTTTGTATTCTGTAATTTGTTACGTTTTGTTTCATATGTATATGAAGAATAGTATGCTGTTTTTAGATGACCTTGAAATTTTAAAAGAATCATGAATATTTTGTTTAATCTGTGAACAAGATCTATGTATTAGCAGGAACTTGTTATTAGCGTTTCACAAGTCTAGGCCAAGGTATGTGTGGTAAATGTTTGACTGGACGCGGACTTCCCAAGGGCACACTTTTATTCTCTGTATCACATCATAAGTGAATGTAATAATCATGCCTTATTGTTCAATACACATATTTGGTATTGTGGACCACTGTTTTCAAAAGTTTATATGCTTGAAGCTATGCCTACATGCGTTTCACTGCATGTTTTGTATTTAACCAGCCTTTCTTCTCAGGATGAATTTTTATCAATGTTCGGTGTTGAATGAATGGCAAATATAGGTGCCCATTTGTACGGTTATTTAAAAAGAACAGTTATAGGAAATGAGCAGCCAAGTTCAAGCTGATTAACACAAGTCCTACCTGTTGTTGCTCACAGTATGGTTTTTACTAACCTGGAACGATAACTTGCAAAGCTGAAGTATACTGTCAAATACGTTTTTAATTGTGAGTTTCCTGAATCAGCAAGGGCCCACCAACAAATGATGCCTATGAATGTAGCGGACATAGCCAATTAGCTCATGAATAAAACCAAGGCTGACTTACAGCTTTGCTCCAATTAGTATAATGACATCTGCAGAGCAGATCATTTTTCTAAACAATGATGCTTTCTTCCACAAAAGAGTAAATGCATCAACCTGTTTATTTTGCCAGAAGAAATGTTTTACCTTAATAGTCTGACACAACTGCATGGACAGCTTAAAGAGGGGATTTGGGCTAAGTCCAACAATGCACTCATTTAAAATGAGGTGGTATCATTGAAGCATTACATGTCAGGAAACTCACAGTCCTCAAGACCATCTTAAGTATTCCATAGACAAGGTTACACTCATATCAAACCATAGTTTGCATGGAGTGTGGGAGAAATAACTTTAATTGATGTAGGGATAATATATGGATGTCTGCATTAAATGGGTGGTATGCAAAGCAAACAAATCTCATTTGAATCTATTGAAAATGCCTGCCAGATATTGAGATAGATGGGCCATTAGGCTTCAGTCTCTTTGCCTGTTTTATTCCCTAGGTGTAGCTGTGCATTTAACCATGCCGTGCAACCGGATTGATTAGGGCAAGATGGCATAAACTAAAACTCTTTTGCGAAAATATTAGTATGATAAAATGAATGTATCTTATCATATTATATTTTCTTTTCTTCCAGTTCCCCCTTCCAGACCAGAGAACTTGGGTAAGATTTGGAAAAAATTATAAATATATTGTTACAATGTCCTTATGTTCATTTCTGAAACAGTTATTTCATAATTTTCATTGTCAGAGATGTCACAAACTTGAAACATTTACAGTATATTAAGATATATCATATGTTCAATGCCTTGTTTCTGCCAAAACCTGTCTCACTGTGAAGTCTGTTGTTCAGCTGATCAGAATTAATCCAAATTTTGGCTTTATTCTAAAAACATTTTAGAAGTAGTCCATTCTTCTAAAGCCAAGACTGTAAGTCTCACAATACCTTGCATCTCTTTTCTCCTTTGTCACAGTTTTGTAAATCAGAGAACATCAAAGTCATATTGGGAATTGGAGGTTGGAGGAGAGGTGACTTTATAGTTAGGGACAATATTTTTTAACATGAAAATATTGTATATTGCATATAAAGTTGCACATTGTTGCAGATTTGTTTGACAATTTGTTTGGAGTTTTGATGTAATTCCTCCCAACCCCATTTTGAAAAGCTGTTCTTTTCCTCTCCAAGCAAACCAGAGAACTGTAGGGCTTCAAGCAGCTGGGTTGGATTTAACTGCCATATGTCTTGCTCTGCTTTGCCCCAAACTCCTTTCTAGCATAACAACAGAAAGAAGGAAATGCTCAATGTGAAATCATATAGCAATATCTGGAGAATATATTTTAAGTAAAGCAAATATTTTTCTTTTTTTTGCATTTGTTTGTTTTCTGTCGCTGAGGTTTACTCACTTATTTCAATTGAAGCTATTTTAGGCCATGGTCTAATAATATAATTGTGAGCATTTTTGTTCTAATCGTATAATCATAAGAGCAATTAATCATTGTTAACTAGTAGATGACCTTTCCCCTGAACTGCACTGTTTCCAAAACATACCATTTCCAATTCCAGTCATAAATTATTAAGAAACACAAATTATTTATATATATATATATATATATATATATATATACATATACATATAATATAGATAAAAAATACAAACCCACAAGGATATTTAGCTTTGTCCTTGTTATTAAAGTCAGATAGATATACACATAGAATGAAAGACAGCCCTCCAAATTGATAGACTAGAGAGAGAGAGAGAGAGAGAGAGAGAGAGAGTCCCTAAAATAAAAAGTGTTACCGCACTCTCAATATAAATCTCAATATAAAAATTGTTAACTTGGTGCCTCACAGTGGTTTAAGCATGCATTCCATTCACAGGGCCAGCTAAATTTTAAGATGGATCATCAATGTTTCAAATTTAGACAGAGCCCTTTATCAATCCATTTTGAAGAATATGGTTTGTTGCTATAATAAATCATTAGGGTTGCTATTTAGCAGCATTACTAAATAGAAGAAATGTTGGGCCTGCTGTTTCTTTTTCTGTTGTAAATGCATGAAAATAAGCTTAGGGTAATGGCACAGGGGATGATTCTAAGGTGTTTTTCCCACACTGGCTAGTGCTGTAACACCATTGATAATAATGTGGGTGGTAAAGGGGAACCTCAGGACTTTTAAAAAATACAGTGTTAGGTGTTTAGGTGGGGAAAATGCAGTTGGCAAAACGCATGTGTACCATGTGCCAACATCTGAATTATTTAGGTTATGTTTGGAGTGAATGGAGAA
>CM044440.1:96348750-96378727 GCA_024363595.1 Xenopus borealis
GAATTCTGCTGGCACAACACTATTAACTGATGCATTTGAAAAAAAACATTTTTTCCCATGACAGTATCCCAAATAGTAAACAACGCCCCTGATGTTAATTACCCATTAACTTAATTGAAAGAAAGTACAAATTCAATGCATATTATATTGAAACAGTCTTTTTGAGTACAGTATTGGCCCAACAAAAGCCACAGTATATAATGTACTTATGAAATTGTACATCTGATATTAGAGATTGAGTAAAAATTCCTCTGTATACATGACTGGCAGCCATGAATAAGCATCACAGTAATAGGGCTTTATGTGCCATTTTACATGCAAATAGGCTATGATTGTAAAATTTCTCACAACGGAAAAATTTAATTTAATAGCTACTGACCAGAATATTAAATGAATGAATAAAAGATATTTATTATCTTTACCTACGTACTTATTATTCCTGTAATTGGCACTATCATAACCTTTGCACATTTCTGTTACTGCTAATCAGCCGCAGGGCCAAAGGTCATTTTTCATTCATGAAACATATTCTCTGTGTAGTTACCCAAATATTGATATGATTTCTTACGAGGAACAGTCCACCTAGATTAAAAGCTGCTGAATTGAGATTGCACATGATAAAAAATTGATTTTTAATAAATAAAAAATGGAGGCAAAAAAAAAAAATGTTAATTCCACAGTCGCACGAGTGGATAACGACATTGCTCTGCTGGGATGGAATTACCTGCAATGAGATCAGCAGTAACATTACAAAGCTGTCTGCCCTGTGATCAGTATGTGTCAAGATCCTTCATGTTGACAAATGTGCTGTCCACAAGCATCTGTAGAGAATGTTTTAGCAGCAGAATGATTATGAATCAAACCCATGTGAGCCGGCAGCCCTGAATACATCCCAAGCCTTTCCCATTTGCTGCATGACAAGTGAATGCAGCTCGACTTGCCGATGAGATTTTTTTCAGCTTCTGCATGTTTGAAAGACACACAGCAAATTGGGAATGTTTTCCTGTACGCTGCAATTTGTAGCTACTATTACAAACTCCGAGCAAGGAATAGGAGGGCAAGGCTGTAGGTTAGAGAAAAACCAAGCACTCAAGCAGAAGAATAGTCAATTGCAAACACAGAGGGGCAAATTCACTAAAGCGCGAAGCGTCTAACGCTAGCTCTAATTCGCCAGCGTTACGTCATTTAGTAACTTTGCAAATTCACTAACACCGACTAGATAGACTAGCACAACTTTGTACCCTTACACCAGGCGAAGTTGCGCACTGACGAAGGATCGTAATTACGCAAATTCACTAAGATGACCATTTTACTGAACGTTACCACTTCCGCTAGACGTTACTTCCCGAACGTTAGCGCATTTTCGCCGCTTAGTGAATTTGCCCCAGTGTGTGCTTATAAAATGCAAGGGGGTTATTTATTGAAATCTTATTATTTTATGGTTGGAGTTTTAAAAGGAAAACAGCATTTTTTTCAGAGGGGAAAAAACCCTAACATTTTTCATGATTTATTAAAATTGACATTAATAAAAATAAAAATTCCATCTCTATCTTCCATTCCATCTCTAACCTGCAAGAAGTCATGTAGAAGTCAATGCCAGATGTCCCATTGGGTTTTGTACAATGATCCGGCAATAATCATACAATTGAGTTTTTTTACAATTGTATCGTCTTTTCCCAGACCAGATTTTTTGAGTAAATGTTTTGATAGATACAGTAAACTGTGCACAGGAGTTTGGTTGAGTTGGATTTAAAGGAACAGTAATGCAAAATAGTGAAATTGTTTTAAAGGAATTAAAATATAATGTATTGTTGCTCTGCACTGGTTAAACTGGTGTGTTTGCGTCACAAACTCTATAATTTATATAAACAAGCTGCTGTGTAGCCATGGGGGGCAGCCATTTAGGGCAAAGCATATCTCCCAACTGTCCCATTTTCAGAGGGACAGTCCCTCTTTTGACAGCTCAACCTGCAGTCCCTCATTTGTACTGGAAAGTCCCTCTTTTCTCTGCACTGAACAGCCAGAAAAAGAAACAAAGTTTGTAACTTAAATGGTTTTTGGCAGAGAGGCCAGAACAGCTAAGTAAGCAAATAAGTAATTGTAACAATATAAGATAACAGGTCCCTTGGGAAAAGTTAAACTCACAGCTTAAAAGGCAATTCACCTTCAACTGTAATAACTGGAGGTGATAATTAGGGGGCATGGCCAGGGTCAAAAAAATTTGCCAAGCTAAGCACAGCAATTTTTTTGTCCCTCTTTTTTTCCCCAAAATGTTGGGAAGTATGACATAGACACGCTCAGATTTGGGGAGATTAGGCGCTCAGTGACAAATCTCATCTTTTTTGGGAGACTAATCTCACCGAAATGCCTTCCCTCAGGCTACAATGTAAACCGCCGGCAGAATGGCATTCAGAGTGCTTCATTTTCCAAAGTTGTTGAAGTTTTCTCGTGAGGCATCTTTGGGGGATTTCGGAAAATGAATCACTCTGAGTGCCATCCCGCTGGCGATTTACATTCTAGCCAGTGGGAAGGCAGGTTAGTTGTCTGAAGAAGAGGCGACTATTCACCGGGTGACTAAATCTCCTAATCTGAGCGTGTGTCTCTGCCCTTAAGATGGAAAAAGGGCACAGTATACACAGCAGATAACAGATAAGCTCTGTAGTATACAATGGGATTCTAACAACCTTATCTGTTGTCTACTGTATACCCTGTGCTTGAATGGCTGCCCCATGGATACACAGCAGCTTGTTTATATAAATGCCCGTAGAGTTTCTGAACCAAACAGTTTTACTAGTGGAAGGCAATAGTGCTTTATATTTTTATTACTTTTTTTTGTGTTATTTTAATAAATAGCAGTGTCAGCAAGACCAAGGATAAAAACATATGGGGGAACAGGACAATACAGAAAAGAAGGGCTCCCAGCTTGAGAAATAGCTTCAGAAAAGGACACCCACTCTGTTGGGTGCTCTTTGGAGGCAGGTTATTTAAACAGGTATTTAAAAGAATGAAAAATACAATTTAACCAAGAACATTTTTCCACTTAAAGGGTCCTTTTTGGGCAAAAGGGATTTGGACAAAAGTGTCAGACTTTGAGTCTACTTTTCTAAGAACTTGTTGCAACTGAGTGTTGGACCAAAAATGTTGCCCAGGTTTTGTTGGATTGTTTGCATTTTATTTATTGCGACTTAATTCTTCACTAAATGCATATTTGCCCCAATGCAGTAAACCATAGAAAGTTGCCATGAACTTGAATTTGTACTGCCAATTAAAGAATATTATTTGACTCACTATTGGTTGCTGTACTGGGGCAAATGTTAGTTTATTTTAACAACTCCACTAAGAACTATCTCTGTAACTCAACATTTTTGGTAAAATCCATGTAAAATTGTATGAATCCCATTAATGCATTTGGGAAATATGATGAGAAAAATTAGCTCAAGAACTTACAATTTACCAAGAATAACATAAAATGTTAATGCAATTACATTGGAGCAAATATAATCAAGTGTCTTACTATCTTTACAAACTGATTAAATGGGTCCAGTTATTGCTGAGGTTTTGTAGCACTGAGACTGAAAAAAGACTTCCATGGTTAAGACTAGCATGCAAAACTAAGATTAAAGAGCTGAAACTGGGTAATTTTTATAGTATCTATTCTGCTGAATAAGTGCATATTTCAAGATTTAGAGAAATTGCAACTGTAATATTTGCATCTGACAACTTTCATCCCAGGGCTGTTTTGGAGCATCATTTCCGAAGACAGCCCACAAAATGAATATCATTCCACTATGTGATCAGTTTATGAAACCGGGCATTTAACCAACTTGAGAATGCAACTTTATAGGCTGAATTGCACATAGAGGTGGCATATACATTTGCTTAGCTGCCATACAGTCTCACAAGCTGCTCAGTAGTTTTCTTGCAAATAAGGGCACAATGATATAGTAAATATAATGCTTTGCTGTACGCTACACTAATTAATTTGCTGAATTTTTGTCCTTTCTTTTAGATGTCAGCAATAGAAAACATGGCAGAAAAACTGGAGAGTTTCAATGTCCTCAAACCAGAAGCCAATGACCTTATACAGTCTGTTCCTTCCATGTTCAATTTTCGAGCTTCATCAAGTGCCCTACCTGAGAATCTTCTTCGGAAAGGAAAAGAACGTTATACCTGCAGGTATTTCACTTGCTAAAAGTGTATACACACATGCACAGTGGTTGCAATAATTCTTAACAAATAGAGGTCTAAGGGGCAGATTTACGAAGGGTCGAATTTCTAGGGTTAAAAAAACCTCAAATTCGACCATGGGAATTTTATGGGAATAAAAATCCTTCAAATTCGAATATCAAATTTGAAGGATTTTACCAATATTCATTTGGTCAGGTTGAAACTGGCAAACTAGGCAGTCGAATAAAAATTTAAAGGGGTAGTTATTCGACTGTTGAATATTCAAATAGATCTTTGTTCAAATTATTCGAATCATTCGATTCGATTGAATTTTCAAAATTGCGATGGTCGAAGTGGTCTTCAAAAACATTTGAAAATTCGAATTCAAGTCTTTTTGAAAATTCTATCGCATTTCGAATCCTTTGTGTGAATTTGATAAATTTGCCCCTTACAGTTATTTAGTAAACAAGGGTTACAAGGTTACAGTATTAAAGTTTTGCTGAGGTTATTTGGAAGACTCCTGAGGTTATTTGAGGCTTGACTAAGGCCAACCTAATTCAGATATTACCCTTCTTTACCACAACTGTGCCCCAAACAATAGTTTAAACTAAACGTTTAAGGGTATATTTTAAAATTTAAAACCATTTTTAGTTAGACATCTTCAATGGCATACCTAAACCATACAACACATTTAGATACATAACTAGTCTTGAGCTAATAATAGTCTAAGTGGTTCTTAGTATAACATTTCTTGTGGCTTCTCAAAAGCTGGAGTTAAGGGGGTAATATGCTTTCAAATAGCTTCTTGCTTCTCTCTACAGCTAAAGTAATTTGAGAGGTATTCATCTAGCTGCTCAGCTTCCTTAGGCAACAGTCATTGAGGAGCATCGAGGAACGTGTCCAATCAGTACAATGCTGACATGCATATGTCACAAACACACAGATATAGAGCCATGTCAGTTTCTGAGATTTTATTTACATTTTCTATATTACATTTACACTGTGTATTACTTATAACTGCAAAAGAAATTGCAAATTATTGTTATACAAGGACTTAATTTTGCAGGATCTCTTGGTGCCGTGTGAAAATGTAATTGAAAAGCAGATGAGTTATTATAGTCATAATTACTGACATAAAGCTGGAAAATTAAAAATAATATTGAAAGTATTGATATGTGTTATTATAGGTACTGTGGAAAGATTTTTCCAAGATCTGCAAATCTTACTCGGCATCTACGGACTCATACTGGAGAGCAGCCTTACCGGTATGGAGAATTGCATTTCCTATCAATTGTTCTGTGTGAGATTTCATCATAAAAGTAGTATGCTTGTAATTTCTAATTGTGTCCAGATGTGTAGCTAATTATTTTGTCATTTGGTTTTGCTCGACTACTCTCTTTAGAAATCTTTGTTTAAAAATCAAGACTTTAAGGGCCCTAGCAGTGGTATTTCAGTAGAATGAGGTCTGCAATCACGAAAACCTTGTTAAAAAAATATAATGAGTGCAGCTGGTGTTTCAGCTTGTTTTTGTTGGTCAAAGGAAAATTTTACTGTAGATCTAAATAAACTTTATTTCCAGTAACTCAAAAGAGGGTGAAGCATATAGTGCACCTAGTGTACACTACATTCTTTATATATTTACCCTTTTATTTGCAGTGGGAGATACCACATTGTTTAGTCCCACTTTAGTAATTCCCCATAATTTTAAGAAATAATGATCTGTGACCTCTTTAAAGTCTATGAATAAAACACCCAATGAGCAAAGCAAAATAATACAATAAAAATGTACTGGGCCAAAAAAGTGCTGTGAACAAAGTAATGTATGCCGTTTAGTATGAACTAGAAAACCAAAGATGGAAAAGGCAAGTTATAAAAAAAGGTATTTTTACTTTTTAATAAGATGTTTTCAGGTTTAAGAAATATTAAAGAATATTAAAAAAAATGTTTAAAACCATATAGTAGTGTTTCATGATTATTTCCCTAAGTTATTACAGGTATGCAGTCTATTATCCAGAAACCCATTATCCAGAAAACCGTTATCCAGAAAGTTTAAAATTACAGAAAGGCCATTTCCCATAGACTCAATTTAATCCAAATAATTAAAAATTGTCCTTTTCTCTGTAATAAAAAAACAGTACCTTGTAAACTAAGGTATAATTATTCTTTATGGGAAGCAAAACCAGCATGTTGGGTTTATTTAATGTTTAGATGATTTTCTAGTAGACTTAAGGTATGAAGATCCAAATCACAGATCCATTATCCAGAGATCCCCTGGTACCAAGAATTCTAGATAACAGGCCCCATACCTATACTGTTTGTATCAGGATAACTTTTAGTGAACTATGAAAGAAATAGGTTGACTGTATGAAGGGCACATCCAAGCCTCCTGCTCTAGGGTAATGTTCTCAAACCACCCACCACACAAGAAAAAGCAAAGAGTAAAGTCAAGTATTTTGTGTACGAATTGTTGTGCTAGGGAAATCCCTGAACAAATATTGTGGTAGCTGCCACCCTTATTTCTAAGGGCATGTGTTAGCAATTATACTTCATTTTATACATTGTTATTAGTGTCTTATGCGCTCCGGTTGAAATAGTGTAGAGAATCTGATTTTTTTCAGCCTTCTGAAGAATAGCACAGACATTTCCATATATTTTGCTTCCGTTAAGTTCTCCAAATGTAGGCTTCTTTGTCTGCGAGAAGCACAATGTCCCCATTCATCTTGATTCTTAGTTTTAGGGAGAACAAATCAATTCTGTGAAGTAAATACATTTATTGGGAAGATATTTTATAGATGAGTTGGCATCAGGAAACAGGGTGGGAAGTTGTTAGGGAAAGAAATGCTACAAAATTGCTATACATTTTGGATTCTTTAGGTCCGTAGAATAGTTGGTTGAACAGATGTTATTCATTCTACCTCTGAAATGCAAACCACCTTTGGCAGTGTATGTACAAGGCCATAACTCAGAGAATATGGCTGGCTCATTTTCCAACAACAAAGTTTGCCTTAAAAACGGAATTTATTCAAGATATGTTGCCAGGTTTTCATACATTATTGATGTTTATTTATAACAAACATACAAAGAAGCCTAGTTATCAGTAGCACATTCAGTATTCAATGCAAGTAACACTTGATTGCCATACCCAGTGTTTGAATGTTTGCATTGTGAATAGAACACAGTTTGAGCCAACAGATGCCTCGTTGTTGTTGTTGAATACAATCTTACTGATTTTTCAAAACTTACTTAAAGTCCTGTTCTGGCACTAAATTGTGTTATTGACCCAAAATCTTACTAAATCAGTTTAGTGCTGGCTAAAACATAAATGACTACAGGTATTGTAATAACATTACATTCTGTATAAGCCACATCCATCGTCACCATTACTACTGTACATTATTAGTTACATATATCTTGCAAAGACACCTGGTTACCTGGTATTAGTTTCCAAGATAAATGTCCATCTTGTGCAAACTACAAAGCTCGGAGATATAAGGGGCGAGGGGTACAGAATTGACTACAGTCTCTAAACTAAATAGCCTTTTTTTGATTTCCAGATGTAAATACTGTGATCGTTCGTTCAGCATATCTTCAAACTTGCAAAGGCACGTCCGCAATATCCACAACAAGGAGAAGCCATTTAAATGCCACCTGTGTGACAGATGTTTTGGTCAGCAAACCAACTTAGACAGACATTTAAAAAAGCATGAGAATGGAAACTTATCTGGTAAGCTGAAATTAAACTGCTCTGATGATCATTTTCTACAGCTGAACTTGATAAAGGGTTTTATGTTTAAAAACAAGAGGCTTTTTTTTTTAATTCTCACACTGCTTAATGTATCAGTCAGGTTCATTTATAAACTTCGCACAGGGCAGAAAGATTCAAACAGTGAAAATATGTGCCCTGCGCCTGGTTATATTTATAAAGCTGAATAAGAGTGTGCTAACAGATCTGCAAATGTGTTATTCACACTGCAAATGTCTACAAGAGCTTTTTAAATATGGCAAAAATCGCAGAGTGTGCATATTTATGCACACTCTGCATTTGAATTACGCCACAACTTTGGTGGCGGAGAAAATATTCGCAAAACAGTTTTGCAAATTGCTCATTTATGTTACTGTCGAAACACTATTTTCGCACACAACAACCTCCCAAGGTGCCTATACTCACACACAGACCTGTCTCATTTGCGAGTCATTTACGAAAATTTATTGACAATGCGAATTCACAAAAACCGGATAGACGGGCAGAGCAGTGCAATAGTTTAGCGTTCAGGAAAAACCATGGACAAAACAACCATTTTCGAATAAATATGTGCTGCACGAACTTCATAAATTACCCATTTTGTTTCTAAATCAATTCTGTAGTCTACACTATAATTTGTGTCATATATTTAATTGCTCATTATGACATTCAAACAGTTTAATAACAAAGAGGGTTGTTATATTCTATAAAATTATAATAAAACAAGAAAGAAGATTGAAATATTTCCTTGTAAACAATAACTGATTTGTAATAAAATGATCAGCTTTGAACCCCTTTTTTATGACTGTAAAATAAGGGCCACCCTTATAATAGAGGTTACACATATTGCAGTTATTGTTGTCTGCCACATTTTTGTTTGCACATTGGTATGTGCTGTGATATATAAACACAAAGTGGATAACAGTCTTAAAGCAATTTTCTACAGTTGTGTTAGAAAGATTTCTCCCAGGATAAAATGCAGTTGGATAAAAATCATTATTCCCAGTTTATGTCCGGCTTTGGGATTGAGTTGTTTCTGCATTTATTGTAATCATTTGGCTGGTTGAATAAGGGGCCTTTTTTCAGACAATAGAAAGCTTAAGGGACACATGGATTTAATTTTTCTTTAATATTGACCTTGGACACTTTTTTTGTTAACGGTCCATTCCCCAAACCTGTGTGTGGTTAGGAAGCATTAGCCCCTGCATATCTCTATAGAAATATGAAAACACTCATAACTCTGTCTTTTTCTAGGTACTGCGGCATCTTCTCCCCATTCAGAAATAGAAGGCACTGGTGCGATCTTAGATGAAAAAGAGGATTCTTACTTTAATGAAATACGGAATTTTATAGGGAACAGCAGCCACAACAAGCAGTCCCCTTTAAATCTGGATGAAAGGTATAGTAAGATAATAATGTTATATAGTGTTATATTTCCAACATAATTTGGTGCCATGTTTTGGTTTGCATCTCCTCTTCACCTTTAACCTAAAAAACAAACAAACAGCTATTTGTTATTCGATCTAGGAAAAATATTTCACATAAAATAGACACACTATGGGGATAAAATCAGAAGCTATAGCAACCAGTTTGTAGCATTTACTGATCACCTGTTTAAAAGTAAGCATCTTATTGGCTGCTATCTTCGTGAAAAATTGTGGACAAGTGTTCACGTGAAAACTTGAAAAAGAGCCACACTGCTCAAAACATGTTGTGTTGAATAAACCTTGCAGCAAAGTATCTGCGCTTTTGAGCCTGTTTTGTCCACAATTTTTCACGAAGTTTGCCCTTGCATTAGCTTCTAGATGGGACAGAAGCAGTGGCACAGGCAAGTTATTGTGTAAATTGGTACCGACTATTATTATTTTTGCTATAGTTTACTTCACTTGTGCAAAATTTGTGCATTTTATTATATATGGGGGCTAGATTTAAGCTGGGTACATACATATTTAAAGAGCTGCCATTTGACCCAATGGGCAGATTAATTGCACATTATCTACATTCACTTGTAGCCAAACTGGCCAGTGCAGGCACTCACCTGATTGTTTAGCAATCACCTGAACAATTAGATTTAGGTAAACAACCCATACCATGATCAGACACACCACCAATATGCTCACAAACATGGCAGAATATAAATTGCTAATTTCCAAGAATATTCCAATTAAACTTTAGTTTGTTTGGACATTCCAAATTGAAATCAAATCAGAATATTCGTGACTTCTCATGTGACATCTTGGCAAAGTTTTATAGAAAATGGCCTCCAGCAAGTTGTCATGAATAAGTTTTTGTTTCTGACAATAGACAAACGATTGAGTAATTACCCCTATGTTATTAAAAAATTATGAGAAGCAAATATCTTTAGCAATGGACCATCTAGAGACCTCTGGTAAAAGATTTCTGATGTATAATGCTCTTCAAAGATGCTACAGTGCGATAAAGATAATGCCTGATTGAAGGGGAATGATTATGCTTTTCCATATATTTCGTAAGTTCATGTTTTATTTTCCTCTGTGACTTAATTTCAACATCTGGCCACAACATGTCCCTAAACAGGAAGTCAATAAAGAGATTAGGTCGCTGGGTCATAGGACGTTTCCTTTCTAAAAATCTGCTTTCTGACTGGATTTGATGGATATATTATCCTTAGCAAATGACTGAACTTGGAAGCATAATTAACAAATCTGTTTGCTTAATCATAAAGCTTTCCTTTATTTGGGTCTACTCCATGTAATGTTAATTCTTCACAAACTGAATGCTGTACAACTAGCAGTCGTCTTTGGCAGAGCTGTCATGTTTTCCAATTTTTTTTCATTTTGTGCTGGTGGTCCAAATATGTTATAATAAAATATAGAGCTAGTTACTCTGTGATTTGAGCTCACTAGCAATTATCCTGTTTTCCTTTCTACTAGACCCTTTTGGATTCATTGCTTGTTCAGCTTTTCTGCTTTAAATAAATCATTTCCTGGCTTTTTTTTTACTTTGCCCCTTTTTAATGGTGTTGACTTTCTATGTTTCCTGATGGGGAGGGTCTAACTGGGAGGAGATATACCGTAAGAATAAATGGGCCCAAAATAGTCAATTCTAAATCTTCCAAGGAAGGCCATTGTCTGGGCAGTGTGATACATGACTGGGAGAAATACTGAATCATTCCTAATGCAGTTGCACATTATTTATCCAATGGATTATTTCCTTAGAAGCTGTTTAAAAGCCCTTTTGTTCCTTAGTTTGCTGTACAAAATACCTTAGCTCAATTAAAAAATAATGCAAACAAAACATTACAATTGCAAACTGATAAATTGCATGGAGTCGCCATGAGGCTGGTTTTTAGCTGAAATAATTTCTATAGAGAAAGTTGAATGCAGTCGTATCCAACACCCATTGGGGCAAATTCACTAAGCAGCAAAAATGCACTAGCATTGCCTTCATTAACGTTCGCCGCACTTCGCCAGCGCTACGCTAATTCACTAAAGTGCGAAGTTACGCTCTGGCCGGCAAACGGTAGCGTAGTTTTGCTAGTGTTACTTCACCAGGCAAAGTGCATTTACACTAGCGATGCCTAATTTACATACGGCGCGAATTTCAAAGTATAATAAAAGTATATGTTACAGCCACTACATTACACTACACAAGCCCAGAAAACCTTTAATAAATAAAATAAAGTTGTCATATTGCCCTAAACATGTGCCCACTGTATAGTTGAGTTGCCATATGTTAGGAAATGTATGGGGGGTAATGAGGGTAACCCAAAAAAAAAATTTCGCTCTTTTTCAGACTCAACAAAAGGTAAAAGACGCCAGCGTTTTTTGGGACTTAGAAAAAAATTCAAGTTTTTTTTCCATCTCCTATCTATTGTATTAAACTTCGCCAGGTCTGACCAGGCGAAGTAAAGTCTAATGTAAGTGGTAACGTTCACAAAAATTTTCATCTTAGTGAATTAGTGTAGTTACATCTCTTTGTCAGTGCACAACTTTGCCTGGCGTTAGGGTGCGAAGTTGCACAAGATGATGTCCTTCGCTAGCGAATTTTCTTCAGGGACACTGTTAGTGAATTGACGAAGTTGCGAATTGACGTCACGCTGGCGAATTAGTGCTAGCGTTAGACGCTTCGCGCTTTAGTGAATTTGCCAAATTGTGTATCATGCATCAGCTGTGCACCATAGAATGATCAGAGGCTTAGTATCTTTAAAACCTTTATTGCCTAAGAGCATAGTCCTATTTAGTTCTTAGCTTCAAAACATTATAAACAGGAATTTCAGAATATATAAAAATATATATAAGCTATAATTGTGTTAATATGTGGTTCTCTTTAGAATAAATGGCAGCCATGACAAAATTAGGCTCACTGGTCAGAATTCAGACATACTGGATGACGATGAAATAGAAGATGAAACAATGCTTGAAGATGATGAAGAAAGTGACATTGCTGTTAAAGTGATGAAGGAACCCAACGCAAGTGCCATGGTTGAAAAATGCTCTGCAGATGAAAATGAAGAAGGAAGTAAATCTGAAGTTAACTGCAAAGTTTCGCTCAGCAGGTCAGTCCCTTATTTTCCATGTGCATACAGTATGTAGTTACATTAGTAACTAAGCTATTTTTTGGTGAAATACCTTATATGATCACAGCTTCCAGCTTGCTATTGTTAAAGGGATACTGTCATGATACTGACAAAATGCATAAGTTAATAGTGCTGCTCCACCATAATTCTGCACTGAAATCATTTGTCAAAAGAGCAAACAGATTTTTTTTATATTTTTAATTTTGAAATCTGACATGGGACTTTTTATTGTCAATTTCCCAGCTGCCCCAAGTCATGTGACTTGTGCTTTGATAAACTTCAATCACTCTTTACTGCTGTACTGCAAGTGGAGTGATATCACTCCCTTTCACCCCAGCAGCCTAAGAACAGAACACTGGGAAGGTAACCAGACAACACAAGATAACAGCTGGTAGATCTAAGAACAGCACTCAATAGTAAAAACCCATGTCCCACTGTGACTCCTTCAGTTACATTGAGAAGGAAAAACAACAGCCTGCCAAAATGCAGTTCCATCCTAAAGTGCTGGCACAAGTCACATGACCAGGGGCAGATGGGAAATGTCTAGCCCCATGTCGGATTTCAAAATTTAATATAAAAAAAAAATGTTTGTAGAAGTCTACTGGAGAAGCACTATTAACTGATGTGTTTTGAAAAAACATGTTTTCCCATGACAGTATCCCTTTAAGCATTAACTGGCAAGGAGTACAGCATATTCTAGTCCAGCAGTAGCTGCAACAACATTTATATGCTTGCTGTACAACAGGGATGTCCAAATGGATGTGGTTACCCGATTCTTATGCCTTTGCCTTTCTAAATGCCTCATAGATTTCTTTGAATGATATTTGATTCACAATATAGAGAAAGCTGGACAGCACTGCTTTACATATAATCAACATGTGTTAAATTCCAACACACTTGGTACTATAAATTGATAGTATTAGCTGGACATTGAAGGAATGATTGAGTAGTAATTGAACTAGTCCTAAAATACAGTAGAGGAATTAGGGAGTGTTGTTTACTGTCAAGTAGGGTATTATACATATATATATATATATATATATATATATATATATATATTCTTTAATTTGTTTAGGTATGATGATGATGATGAAGAAGAAGAAGAAGATATCAAGAAAAGTCTTTCTGCATTGGACCACATACGACATTTTACAGACAGTCTGAAGATACGGAAAATTAATGACGGACAATTAATTGATGCTGAGCTATCACCTTTCACTGCTTCCCATCTGACAGATGACCTAAAGCATCCATTGTACAGAAAATCAAAATCACAGGTATTTAGTGTGTTATAGAATAAAAGTGAGCATCATTCGAGCAAACTACATTCTGTGCATAGTTCCCTGGTTAGAATCATTTCAATCCAACTGAAGATCCCAGTGCCAGTAGTGCTAACCATCGACCCACTTAAAAATCATAATGTAAAAAAAGTGCAACAATGAGAAAAATAATGACCTATTAGAATTTAACACAGATTACCAGTCAGGGCCACTGGCAGACCTCCAGATTTTTTCAAATTATAATTCTTTGCATCACATGACTACTCAAGGACAGCAATGGCGTATGACAGCTAGATGGCCCCGACTGTTATCCATAATGCAGGTGTGGGATCTGTTATCCGGAAACTCATTATCCAGAAAGCTCTGAAGTACGGAAAGGCCACCTCCCACTGACTCCATTTTAACCAAATAATCCAAATTAAAAAAAAAAGATTCCCTTTTTATCCATAATAATAAAACAGTACTTTGTATTTGATCCCAACAAAGATATAATTAATCCTTACTGGAAACAAAACCAGCCTATTTGGTTTATTTAATGTTTACATGATTTTCTAGTAGACTTAGGGTAGGGGCAGATGAGCAGATTCGGGAGATTTAGTCGCCTTCTACCTGGCTTCCGTGAGCTTCAATGAGGAATCGCCTGGGCTAATTCACTCGTGGCGCTTTGATTTCCGAAGTCACCCAAAGTTTCCTTGTGAGGCAACTTTGGGTGACTTTGGAAATCGAAGTGCCGCGAGAGAATTAGCGCTGGCGATTCCTCATTGAAGCACACGGAAGCCAAGAAGAAGACAGTTCGGGGAGATTGTCGCCGGGCGGAATTGGCGATTAGTCACCTGACGACTAAATCTCCCTGAATCTGCTTGTCTGCCCCTTAAGGTATGAAGATCCAAATTAAAGAAAGAGCACTTATCCAGAAACCCTCAGGTCCCGAGCATTCTGGATAACAGTTTTCTTACCTGTATACAAATATGCGAATGAAAAGACTTAAAAGTATTCAAAAATGAAACCGTTTGTTGCAAGAATGAGTTATCTAATGACACTACTTTGTTATGTTTGTAGGCATATGCAATGATGCTGTCTCTGTCTGATCAGGAATCCTTGCACCCTACTACTCATACTTCCTCCAGCATGTGGCACAACCTAGCCAGAGCAGCTGCCGAATCCACTGCACTCCACTCCATGAGCCACGTATGACATCTATCACATGCCACAGAATAGGACAAAGTCCAGCAAGTAGCATGTCTCTTCTGTAAATGGCTATATAAAAAAAAAAAGACTGCGGAGCAGGATGCCTTATTACCCTGCAGGGTCATACTGAAAAGACTTGTGACCTTAAAAGGAATCATTTTAAAACAGAAACTATTTATTCTCATTGTATTGTTTTGTTTTGCACAGCAAAGGCAGCTGCTGATTTTTGGAGCAACAAAGAGCAAAAAAAAAAAGGAAAAAAAAAACTATTGACTTTGGAGGGCAAGTAGTCTTCCGGGTAAAATGTGTTGAATTGACACATAAAGCACTCAAAAAAAAATAAAAATAAAAAATAGAACATGATTTTTTTTTTTTGTACACAGCGATTTACCTGTTGCTTCATTGTAGAAAATTTCTATAACACAGCTTTGTGTGTTGAAACACAAACGTAGTTATTTACACATGTACATTATCACTCAACGTAAAATTAAAACAGGGAACCATTTCTTCTTTCCTTAACGATGTCTTATTGCTTTGTGAAGCCCAGAAGGAATTATGTGTATATTGTGAATCTTGCAATGTCCAGTGCTCAACAAAAGGTGAAGTCGCTAGAGGGCCATTTGAATCACTGATACCACTAATATGTCTTACAGTTCAATGTTTGCCAAATCAGTGTGTTGATGTTATAATTTTAGACAATCATGTCAGTGTTTTGACTTTTCTTTTTGGTTCATGTAATTTTTTTGTTTGTTCTCTTGTATTTATTTGTTTTTTTTTTTGTTGAATTTATTATAGCACTATTTCTTCACTTGTATTTGTAATACACACTCAGAAAATGCCCAGGTTGTTGGCAAATAATCGGTGTCTGTATGTGCTGATTATTGTATTTCCCATTTCTGAACATCCCTTTTCTGTGACCATAGCTTTCTATGTCACATTTTCTAAGTCACATTTTGCAACTTTGATGCAACTTCTGCCTTCTGACCCAGCATTTTACTTGAATGTGCCTCATGATTTAGCTTAATCAGTAAAGACAAAGCACCATACCTGCCAGCATTAGTGATGGGCGAATCTGGGGTGTTTCACTTCGCCGAAATGGCGAAAAATTAGCAAAACGCCACCCACGTCGCGTTTTGGACGCGGGTGTCCATATTTTGACATTGCCGTCATTGAAAAAACAGACGCCAGCATCCAAAAATCGATATTGGCCTGGCAAATTCACCCATCACTAGCCAGCATTCCTAATAATAAAATCTAATCTTCATTGCCAACCCCCACAACTGATTAAAGGAAAACAATACCCCCAAAATGAATAGTTGAGCAACAGATAGTTTATATCATGTTAAGTGGCATATTAAAGAATCTTACCAAACTAGAATTTGAACCACCATTTGGTGATGGTCTGTGTGCTGCCTCAGAGATTACCTGATCAGAAATATGTCAACTCTTAGGGGCTGATTTACTAAATTCACGTGAAGGATTCGAAGTTCGAACGAATTCGATCGAATTTTGAACATCGGATTTATGCGTTTGGTCGAATATGCAAATTTTGCCATATTCGATCATCGAATAGCGAATGGTCGAACGATCGAATACATTCGAATAGAGTCGAATGAACGAATATTCGATCATTTGACCAGCGAAAGATTTTAATTTTAAAGTTTATTCGATTGCCAACTTCGGCAGATTGGACCTACCGAATTGTAATAGGCTTCTGAGGCTAAGTCCTGATCTAAACGATCGAAGTCTTCGATCATTCGAATCATTCGAATGAATGATTTATTCGTTCAGTCGAATGATTTATTCGACTGATCGAATAAATTTGTATTTGATCGTCGAATGATCGAATATCGACTAAAAGGTAGCCTAGAACTATTCGATTAACATTCGAAAATCGAATGCTGATCGAATATCGAGTAGAAACTAATTTTTTGGGGGGAATAATAGTAAATTTGCCACTAACTGTAACAGGAAGAAGTGTTGAAGCAAAAGACACAACTCTGTCTGTTAATTGGCTCATGTGACCTAACTTTATAGTTTGTTTGTGTGCACCGTTGAATCCTAGGATCCCAGGAGGCTGTCCTTATTTTTTAAAATGGCAATTTTCTATTTATGATTACCCAATGGCACATGCTACTAAAAAAGTTTATTATTATGAAAATGGTTTATTTACATGAAGCAGGGTTTTACATATAAGTTGTTTTATGCAATATCTTTTTTATAGAGACCTACATTGTCCGGGGGGTATAGTTTTCTTTTAAGGCCAGAGCAATGTTCACTGTTTTTTCACTGTTTAAACTGGGGACAGGTTATAAAAACCTCATAAAAGTATTGATTTTTGTTCCTTTGTAATATAATCATTAGCTCTCTTGTACAAATTGCTATTATTTCTTTCATGAAGGCATGGTTCTTCTAATTAAATCTGTACCCAATACTTTATGCTGATTGTCTGCAAGCTCATGTGATGTTATGTTTATTTGTAAAATGATGCGCTCCAGACCTGTTTATAAGATGAAAGTGTATTCACTTACTTTTTAAACTTATTGAGGGACCAACTCATTTTTTTTTGGTAATCTCATTTCTAAATAATTGGCAACATGAGGTACTTTCTTTGATTGCTTTGTATAACTGTAATTATTATGCATTAAAATGCATTATTTTGGGAGGAGCAAGTACATGAAAATAAAGAACTACAATGTTGAAGGATAATTATTTGTTTTCGCAGTTTAATATACTTGTATTAGAGAAGTTTATGGACATGGGCAGAATCGAACAAGCATAGGGACACATACAGCATGGCTAGTGCAAGATTTTATAGCCAATGTGGAGTATTAAAAAGAGGGTTACATTTGGTAAACTGCTCTAAGCCTTGAACTGTGAATACTGATACTGTATATACCAGAATAGATGTGAAGCAAGAACACAAAAGTCTGTTAAGTAGAAGTGCAAGAACCTATAGCCTGACACACACTCTAGTCTTAATCAAGTAACACACAGCACAAACAAGTGGATCTGCCCACATGCTGAGCCATCAGGCTGATCCAATCGTTGCCCAGAGGCTCTTCAGATGAGGACTACATCAAGGTTCCACAACAGTCCTTGTCCAATAAAATATCTGATTAATAACAATTTAGCATCAGCTCTACAGTTAGCTGTATACATCCAGCTGCAGCCTAAAAAAGCGCTAATACCCACAGAGTAACATTTCACCAGATGAGGTTCATCATGTGCCTACCATCCTCTTGTTTTTTATAACAGGTATCAACTTTAGGTCTTCTGACTTATAACAGGTATCAACTTTTTCTTGGCCATGAATCACATTTAAAGGATACCATCTGAGATATAGCTACATTTACTACTTGCTTCAGGTAATATATTTCAGAAAATGACTCAGTGCTCTACCTGTGAGGTTTCCACTTGTTGAAAGTGGTGGATGCTCAACCAGAAATCCCCTTCCTTGAACTGGGGCAAAAGTCAGTATAGACAAAATCCAGAAGCACACCAAAAAATAATTGCTGAGTGAAAAAAGGTGATTTATTTAGCCCATACGCAATTTAGAAACAAGATGACTTTCGGACCCTGAGAGTCATATGCAGAACTATACGTCTCAGGTGTGTTGATTATTATATAATTATAACACTTGATATTCACATATATCTGTGCTAGTTCAATGAACAATGAATTCATTGCAGTCCTGATTTTCATTGGAGATGTTTTCTTCAGATTTTGTATTATGGACTTATTCTATGGACTATACTAAGAGACATTTCGACATTGTGGACTACTCAGTATACTAAATTGAGATGACATCACATTGGAATGTGGGAGGTGCTTGTATTCCTTCCTCCCCAACCCCCTCACCTATCCCTCAAATACAGGTTCACTTTGGTGTACTCCTTAGGCTTTGATAAAGGTCCCAGAAGGGTCCGAAACTTTGCATTGTTTGTGAAATGCTTAAAGGTTAAATAAATCACATATTTTCACAGAGCAATTATTTTTTGGTTTGCTTCTGGATTTTGTCTGTACAAACTTAAATAATTAAGCATCAGTTTTCCTTATAAGGTAAAGGTGAGAAAGAATAATTGCAAGAAAATGGAAATATACAGGCAGGAAAGTAAAAATTACTTTTTAGTGCAAATGTATTTCTATAATAATCTTTTGCACAAAATTAATGCCTGTTCTCAGGCAAAATCAAAAACTTTTTATGCCATAAAAAATAATGACACAATGTTACATTACACAAATGCATTCAAACATCATGGGGCTCACTGAATAATGCATAAAATGACATCTGTATCAATTGTGCTATCAGCTGAGCCTCCATAATTATTACTTTGTCCTTTGAGATAACAATGTGCTAGTTTAGTTACAACCTAATAACTAAGAACAGACTTATATTCCCAGCTCTTTTCCAACTGGTTAGACCAGGGATCCCCAACCTTTTGAACCCGTGAGCAACATTAAAAAAAAAAAAGTAGTTGGGGAGCAACACAAGCATGAGAAATGTTCTTGGGTTGCCAAATAAGTGCTGGTATTTGGTAGCCCCTTGTACATTTTCAACCTACATGGAGACTCTATTTGGCAGTGCACCTGGTTTTTATACAACTAAAACTTGCCTCCAAGCCCGGAATTCAAAAATAAGCATCTGCTTTGAGGCCACTGGGAGCAACATCCAAGGGCAGTGGTCCCCAACCAGTAGCTCGCGGGCAACATGTTGCTCTCCAACCCCTTGGATGTTGCTCCCAGTAGCATCAGAGCAGGTGTATATTTTTTAATTCCTGGCTTAGAGGCAGCATAAAAACCAGTTGTACTGCCAAACAGAGTCTTCTGTAGGCTACCAGTCCATGTAGAGGCTACTATACAGCCAATCACAGCTCTTATTTTACATCCCCATGGACTTTTTCATGCTTGTGTTGCTCTCAAACTCTTTTTTACATTTAAATGTGGCTCACAAGTAAAAAAAGGTTGGGCACCCCTGTCCAAGGGGTTGGAGGGCAACATGCTACTGGTTGGGGACCACTGGGTTAGACCATTATCCAGTGAGCCTGCAATACATGCATTCATGGTTGGTTGCTTAAAGGTAGCTTTTGTGATAATGTATTCTTTGTGTGCTATTTCTCAAAGCCAATATATTAATGGACATTATGCACCTTAAACTAACCTTTTTAGCGTAACCCACTGCAGAGTCTACTGAATGAACATTTTGGCCATGTCCCCAGTTTGCCCTACACACATAGCTACACCCAGACACCCCTCTGATCTGCCCATTAAATAGGGACCATTGGGAGAGATGCATTTAGTCTTATCGTTTTCCTTTTGGCCTGATCTTATCTCACTGTGCCTATAGTGAAAACATGGCCTACATCTACAGATTAACCTTTTGTTAGTTGCTAAATAAATTTGAGAACAGCAGTCCCATATGAGACAAAAACTAAAATTGGGTTTATGGTCAATAACAACAAAACCATAGGGCTTGTTTATTAAGATGCAGATTTTACTGAATGTTACCTCTTTCGCCAGACTTGCCTTTGCCAGCTCTTACCTGAAGTGCAATGGAGTGCATAGAACATCCTCGATCTTCAGTTACTTACATCATAACCTTTGACTGTAATATCTTATAAGTACAAAAAACGCTGGCGTCTTTTCAATTTTTCAGGGTGTTAGGCTGCAAAAGGCATAAAAAATTTTTTCAGGCACCTGGTTTACCCCATACATTTTCTACCATATGGCTATTATTTGTGGCTTATGTGTAGGGCATTAAAACAACTCTATTGACTTTATTAAGGTTCCCTTGGCATGTCTAGTTATCAATGTAAATTTAATGTATTAGATGCACCATGTAACATAAATAGCTACATTCCTCTTTAAATTGCTCGCCGTATGCAAATTAGCCTGAGCGCAAGAATTTTAGCGATGCACTAAGCCAGAATTAAAAGAGTTAAATAGTTACTACAGTTGGAAAAAGTCCAAATTGTGATTTCCACTGCCTGGAATAAAAAGTTGTTTGCAATAATACTGCTGGAGTTCCTCTTCATTCTCCTATACTTAGATTTTTTGCAGCAGTTGCAGCACAGAGCAACTATTAAGGAATTGGACGCATATCCTTTGGGAAAGCTGTGCTGACCACCATCCCTCTTTTCTAGTTGGAAAAATTCAACAGTCAATCAAGTTCAGTCCTTAAAATTAAACACACATCCCCATTGCAAGATTTTATCCAAGCAACCCTTAATGACATTAATGGAATATGTCATCAAAATAGGATATTCTGAAATCTAACTGCCCTTACCTTGAAGGACCATTTACGTTGCTTCAAGTGAATACACATAGTGCTATGTGCCAGCTACATTTCAATGCAAAACCATAGTTTATGAGGGGCTTCTACTCTAAAAATTAGTACCTTGTTTGTTTTAGCCAATAAGTGTAAGTGAACCAGCACAAACAGGATGTCAATGATTGCTGTCCATTATTTTATCAAGAGGTTTCAACACCCTTTCACATAGTGCATGTAAAGCCTGATACGTTTTCAGCCTACATGGGCCTAATAGGCCATTAGTCTATGCTAATGCTATGCTGGCACATCTCCTTTAAGCAGGATCACTAAAAAGTCCTGGATTGAAACAAGGGTGATACAACCAACTTAGAATTATTTTATAAAATCTTTCTCATGCATATTAATCAAATGGCAGTCTATATTGCTGAGGACAGGGGAAATGGCTATTCCTACTGGTCTTAGAGGCTCAGTGCAATAAACAATAGCAACCAATAACATATTTGCTTTTAATATTCCTCCTTTAGAAGGCTGATCAATGGAATGGTTGTTATAAGTTACTGCACTAAGTCAATATTGCCTGGTATTAAAGAATGAGTGATGGCTAGCCTACACCACTTATATACATGAATCCACAAATGAATTAAATGACATAATATGCTTCAGTGACTTTTATCAAGCTAACTTTTTATATATCTAAGCTGTAGGTGTGGTGTGCCATTCCCTATGTTCTTACTTGTATGGTTGTATCACAGTTTCTTGTGTTCTGATATTAAGGGTTAGATGCTTGGGTCTGGACTTTTACCTTTCAACTCCTCCTTTAGATTGCTAAATTGGGGCAGACAGGATTATTACTGACTTTGACTGGCCTTACAGAAACTCACATCATATCACAAGAATTTGGAAGGGCCTTTGGTTCTTGCAATATTAAAGATAACAGTTGCACCCAGGAAGAAAAGGGCACTTCCTTTTATGCTTTTTCTTCTCTCTTCTTTATGAGTTCTCTCAGAGGGTTGAGACACTTTAATACATTAATTCCAGTATGTTGCATTCATGGCTCCCAAAAACTTTCCAGTGACTTATTCTTGTCTTCTTCTGGTCCACCAGTTGCCCTTGCTCCCTCTTGGCTGGGGGTCCTCAACCTTTTACACCAGCGGGCCACATTCAAATGAATTTGTTATCCCCTAAGTGAACTCATAGCCTACAGGAGGCTTTGTTTGTACACCTTATATCTATGCAACCAAAACTTGCCTCCAAGCCTGGATTTCAAAAATAAGCACCTGGTCACAGGGAGCAACAACCAAACATGTTGCTCGCAAGTCTCTGTTTGGATATCGCTGTTTATGGCTATGGGAATGCAGGATAACTGGTTAGTGTTGGCATATCTACCCCTACTGAACATTCTAGCTTTCCACCCCTATGGAGACAATCTGGGGTCATTCTCTAGCTAGATACCAGAAAACCATTAGTTTTATGCCATGCTCTACAGATTCCTGCTTGAAATAACTCTTGTGTTCCATCAGGGCTTATTAAGCTTTTCTAGGCAATTCAAAATAAGCAGTATGCTTTCATTCATGATGTATTAACTTGTGCTGGTTTCAGTGTTGTGGAGAATGCTTGCTTCAAGGTAGGTAAGTGATTTGTTTCAAAAATATTTTGGTAAGTAAGCAGGTGTACACATTTTGTTGAGTGGATTCATGTTACACTTTTGGAATAACTGTAAAATAAAAGACCACTTTAATCACTTAAACAGGGCACTGAATATTATTTCTCTTCAACATAGCTACCCTATTATAAATTGAATTAATCTTCATTTGGGGCATTCAATTTCTTCCGTTCCACATATGCGTGGGAGCTGCTATGTTGCTGCTGAGAATTCCCCACTAAGAGAAATAGGAACAGTAACATTTACATGTGACCATTGTAGGTTTCAAGCTGAACTCTACATGGGCAGAAATCACTCCTATACCCTAAAGCAAAAACATAACGCTTGGTGAGCACAATACATTGTTCCCTAAGAATATATAACTAAAATATAACCCCTATTTATAACTATGATAACATTCCCCTTTAAAGCCACAAATAATGCATGTTCCACATGAAACAGTCGTGGTAGAGCTAACTTTGACTTGGCCCAGGCATTGTCATTTCAGTTTAGCTCTAATTTCTAGTTTTTTCTGCCAACCAACACCCTTAAATTTTTTAAGAAGTGAAAATGACAACAGATTCTTAAACCAGTTTTATTCATACCCAACCAAATCCACACTGGCACCTAATCCATGTTTTTTTATGGACAGCTGGCACAATATTACGCTGCTAAAGTGGAGATGGTTAAATAAAATTCCTGTGCAAATCATTTGGGGTGCATCAAATGAATCCTTGTAAAAACAGTCCTCGATGCTCCTTCTTTTTTTTTTCCTTCTCTGGGAGTATAGCACTTAATTAAATGTTGGCAACCAATAAGCCAGGTAGCTTTTATAGTATGAAAAATAGAAAGGGTCTGCAATCATAGACTGCCTGCAGGGCAAACAGCTTTCAATCCCCTTTCTTCTGGGGCTGTACTTCAATATTACTGCTCAACAAATTTGATAAATGAGCTTCTGTGCTCTGTATCGGTCAAAAGTGTAACTTTTTAAAAGTCCCTACAAAATAAATAAATCAATTCCCCAATGGAAAATTACCTTAGTTAAGCAATTGTGGAGCAACATTTCACACAGTAATAAGCTGGATATGTTAAATATAAAAAAAAATCCATGTTGCAAGTTTCCAAACAAATAAAAATTCAAGCTGTTTAAAAACCTTCATGTAAGTTCTTCACATATTTAGCAAAGAAGCTTTTAAAGGTAGGAAAGGAGTGAGAGAACAAGAACCCCTTTATCTGGCCAAAAAACATGACAGTCTTTATGAGGGGCTGTTTGCCTTAATGATCCTATTATGGTGAATACCTCGACCCAATTAGTGCCTAACTGAAAGGGGGGCTGACAAGTATCTACTTATGGATATTTCTGAAAAAAAGGTATAAATTTAGCTATTATAGTTTTAATTGGCTGCATGTTGCAGCACAATACAAATTTTGTTCTACGTGTAATTTCCATGATTTGGGAAAGAAATAAACCACAGGTATGAAAATACAGTCTTATAGTTATATCACCAGCTGAATATTTCAGTATGTTTTAAGACACTTTAACGATCATCTTACTTTTTTTTAGGTTTGCCTTTTATGAATCCGTTTTCTTTGGCTGATATTTGCACCTTTTGGAAGGGTGTAAAGAAGAAATGTGTTCTGCAGATAAGCTGGCTTTAGAGTTAAACTTGCAGAATAAAAATTGAAAAACCACAAAGCTAATGGGATTTTATAAAATGTTCCCTTAGTGATTACCCTGGCTTTATTGTGGATACAGGATCAATGAGCAAAATTTATTGTAAGAAAAACCCAAGTTGCCTTTAAGTGGTGGAGTGTTAAAACCTAATGTATTAAGTACAGGGATGGGGGTGTGCAAAAGCCGCCTTATGGCTTTTGATATTAAACTAACATGGGGCCCCTTCGTGAACAGATTTAGGGGGAAATTCACTAAGATGCGAAAATTCGCTAGCGTTGGCTTCGCTAACGTTCACTGCACTTCGCCAGATGAATTTTCGCCAGCACTACGCAAATTCACTAAGATGCGAATATGCGCTCAGGGTGGCAAACGTTAGCGAAGTAGCGCTACCGTTAGTTCGCCAGGCAAATTACACTAGCGATGCCTAATTTGCATAGGGCGAGAACTTAAGCGTATAATATAAGTATATGTTACAGCCACTACATTCCACTTCACAAGCCCAGGAAACCTTTAATAAATAAAATAAAGTTGTCCTATTGTACTACATGTGCAATGTACATGTTCAAACTAATCTATTGTATTGAACTTTGCCTTGTCTGACCAGGCGAAGTAAAGTCTAACGTAAGTGGTAACGTTCAGGAAAATGTTGATCTTAGTGAATTTGCGTAATTACAATCCTTCGTCAGTGCGCAACTTCGTCTGGCGTAAGGGTGCAAAGCTGCACAAGTCTATCTACTTCGCTATTGAAAATTCGCCAGAGTCGGTGTTAGTGAATTTGCAAAGTTGCAAAATGACGCCACGCTGGCAAATTAGCGCTAGCATTAGACGCTTCCCGCTTTAGTGAATTCCCCCCCTAGTGTAGTTTTGCTTACTGTCTGAGCGATTGTTAACGTTAGGTACATTTGCTAAAATGTTTTAGCAAAACTAAATGTGAGTGATTTGCCAATTGCTGTAAAACAGAAGGTGAAGGAGCAGACAAACGCAGAGGAGGAGGAAGGGTTGAGTTAGTATTGGGCAGGTGTGTTTCAGTTGTGGGAGTATAATGGAAGTATAACTGTGTGGAGGTATGAATTTGAGTAATATTTTTTTCATGGATTTATGGATGGGTCCATTTCAATGCCAACATTTGCAACTTGAGCTGGTAACTTAAGACATGTTTCTTTATAAAGATAAAATCACCTTGACTTATAAATATTATTTAGAGGAATTGCAGTAAAACTTAAAGGAGAGGGAATGTGTAAATACTGTATTAGATACCTCCAGTTATAGTGATCACTTACCTAATCCCATAGGCTGATGGTCCTGTTAGCAGAGAACACCACTGGCCAGGGGTACATCTTAGGGAGCACCACAGAGTTAGCCCCTTCTTCTCCTTCTTCTTTATTCAATTCTCAGGAAAATGCATGAGCAGTAGAGTGAAAAACTGTCTTTTTGTTAAAGATTGTATATTCACTCTACTGAGCATGCACACCCACGCAAAGAAGGAATCTTAGATAACAAATTGCTTCATGATGCTCACTGAGAACCCTGAGTCAGTCCTGTTAGAGGAAAACTGCACCTGTATCAGGTAAGTGATTACAATGACTGAGGGATACCTAACATTTGGCACCCTAAGAAATACATTTTCTAGCAGAGTTGTGCTTGCATAGGCTGTGCCTTTTATACATATATATACTGTGCTTTCTAATCCATCGATGGTCAACCACACTCATCTGCTTAATTTGCTGAGCCAGCAGGATTCAGATGGATGACCTGGGATGTACCCAAGGCACTTTCTGTACAGCAGTGCAGAAATACCATGTTGGTTGGAGTGTACCGTGTATTCAACTCCATTGGTTAATGCAGTGTTTAGGAAAATGTGAGGTCTACTGTTGAGGGAAAGCAGGGGTTGTGCTTTCAACTGCAGGCACAATGGGAACTCAGAAATATTCTGCCTTAGATTTTCTGTATGGGGTTTCTAAAATCTATATAACTGCTGAAAAAGTCACTGGGAAATTTGATGCCCTCCTGAATTAAATTACAGATGTGTGATGTGCTTGTTTTACCTAGTGAGAAAATCCATAAAGACCGTTTATTTCTTCAGAATGCTTAACTGGTCATTTTGACTACCCATAAGAAACTGCTTTTTTTAACTTTATCTGTTAGGCTTTAAAATTACACATGCTTAGATTATTGTAGTTTTTGTTTTGCTTAATTAGGTCTTATTTGCATGAACTTAAACTACTAATAAACATTCTCACCTTGTACAAAGACAGGAAATAAGGTCAAGTCTCAAGAGAGTTCTGTAGGGAAACAATATCACATATCTGCCTAAAGTTTTTGGACACTTTTTCAAGGTGTATACTTTGTCTTTAAACACAGTATTTAGATATTATTTATGAAAAAATCATGCTAATCTTTATTTGACAATGCCTAGTCTCACTGGGGTTATCAGTTAAGTCAAGAAGTGCTGTAGCTCCAATTGCAGCAGTGGGAAAGCATATTTCTATATAATACCAGAAGAAACAGTGGAAGTCAACAATTGATATCAACACAATCATAGGAAAAGTATCCAGAGGCTCTGTAGCATGATTTCATTTTATAACATCTTACAAAGTGAAGGCTGAACATTTGGCTCCAGTACAGCATGACATAGCCATTGCATTGTTTAAACTTCTCTGCACAAATATATCTATAGATCCCATAAAATTGTTTCACTTATAACTTATCCTGTTGTTGGTCTTTCTGCCATAAATTTAATTATTGTCACATATTATGTTTTGTGTTCCATGGCAATTGCTAAATTTCAAGAAGGTACTGATGCAACAAAACAGCTGTGTAAACTTATGTTGAAGGTTTATGAAATACTGTAGGTGCAATTTAGAGTCTATTTAATTGCAACAGAACACATGGAGAACATGCTTCTATACTCGTAGGAATAAGTCAAATCACCTGGAATTACTATGTTTTTCTTAGACGTTTCACCAGTCATCCAATGAGCTTTCTCAATTCAGAATGACTTGTAAATAGGATCTTTCTTTGTTAATATATCCTCTGGAATGTTGCTCCAATCAGCATAATCTGGGTATCAAAATCAGTAAGGATCTCATGAAGTTAATTTTGATTGTATTAGCATGATTGGTGCTTTGAAGTGTTATTAAACCTTCCAGGGTGAGGTGCCAAAACATAATTGTATGTGGTGTTTATTCCAGAAAGATCTTATTTACAAGTCATTCTGAATTGAGAAAGCCAGTTGGATGACTGGTGAAACGTCCAGTTGATTTGACTTATTTCTACAGATATACATATCACAACCTGGATGAATGAGAATCTTCACAAACAACATGCTTCTACTTCTTGTAGACTTTGGAGAAGGGATAGTTTACTCTCTCACTTGCAACAAACCACCCCTCTCTATGATGGATTTAACCTTCTCTGTCACATGGATTAACTAAGATCCTTTCCATGCAAGAGCTACTACAATGTTTCTCTCAAACTCAAAGAATAAAGCTGGCCAGAAACAGAATGATTCACTGGGTTGGCCAGGTCACTGCATAACAATTTGGCTTGACCAAATGAGACAGATACAAATGCTGAGCACTTGGGCAAACAATCTGATTGTGGAGGGATATTCAGAAATCCCAGCAATAGACCAAGTCCAAAATCTAATGATTGCCATTGATTTTTGCATGAGTCCTGAGCAAACTTGAGTCAGGAAGGTGGTTTGTAAAAATATACAATTTTTTGACATACAGTAAGTACATTTAGTTGTGCTTATGTAGAAAAGGTGCACCATTATAGTCTGTCTATGTTCTCACTGGAACAATTATTCCACCCCTTTCGATTCATAGTATAGTCCTACCTCTCCCTCCCATTGTTCAAGTGTGAAGTGATGAATTCAGAGATACAAATTAAGGAAAGATAGTTTATCCAGAAAAAACACAGGTCCCAAGCATTCTGGATAATAGATCACATACTTGTATATTGCATTATATACAGGCCCCCCCTTTGCTTTATAATTTATAATTTTCGTTGATATAAATTGAGTTTAAAACCATAAAAAATAATAAATAGACACGCTACATATTGTTTTAGAAGTCCACTGCTTATATAATATTAGAACATAACTGCTTATTTGGTTCAGTGTGTACAGAACTATCTTTGGCTCAAACAATTGAGCTAAGTAATTCCTTTGTATATGTACAGAGTATATTTTCAAGGTATAATTCAGGGTACAATTCTGAAGTTACACCACATAAGTATGTCAAATCTCAATACATAAGTAGTACGGAGAATGCAACAGAATATTTGCATGTTATCTCCATTATTGTAAAGAAAAATGTACAATAATGTATGCTTTTGTGATTGTTTATTAAAATAAAAATATTAAAAAAAAAAAAAAAAGTACAGAGAATGCATGGATGAATTTCCAGAGAGACGTGTCCTTAGCTGCACTTGCAAGCAATGGCAAATAAATTTTAAATACTTTCACTTTCCCCTGCAATTATCTTACCATGGTAGAGCAAGATAAAAAGCTGCCATCAGAAATCTGTGAAACATCTTCCAATCTACTCATCCATTTTTTAAGTTGCACAGACAATGTCAGCAACTTTTATAGCCCAAAACAGAGCATCATGCAGTTTTGCTAGCTTCTTAAACTGTATGAAAGCTCTTTGTAGGTCAGTTTGGAGCTCCATTCCAAACTACTACTATGTCAACAACATAAGGGGTCAATCATTTTTTTTTCTGGGGGAAAAATACCTTCCTATAATTATTTTTTCCCCTTATTAGTGATATTGGCAGCAGGCATAATTTTTCCAACTGGGCTGCTAAAATACAGACCATGTGTCAGCCCTATGTGATCCAACAGGACAATAATGCTTTCACATTTCTGTATTTAAGCCCTTTCACCATCAAGGAGTTCTCAGTGGAATAATAGTATCAGTGCAATTGGGAAGATTGTAGCTGATTCATTTACCCACAGACAGGAACAAAATGGGCAGCTAATCTCTGGCAGTGAACAGCCAGTTTACCTGAAAAGGAAACATCCACAGTATGGGTGTAGTCTGTAAAAGAAAGGGTTGCACTTTCTAATATTTCTAATCTATATATATCCAGTGAGGACCGGCTTTTGGGCCCCATTATACTGCTATGATGCTGGAGCCTAAAACTGCTATGATGCCATACCCTAAAACTGATCCAACTTTCACTAGCATCGTGTAAAACAACCCAACCCTTATTTAATCCCAAAATAAAGGACATTCAGGTTTTTACTTGAATATTATTTACTGTATTTTACTCAAGAGGAGGACCATATAGAAGCTAAGAAAGAATGATTTGCGCACAGCCTTTAAGCTACTCAGGTGTATATGCAATAAATATTAAATAAGGCATAATATATGATATAAGTATGATGGTGACTATTATTATGACTTCTATTTACTAACACCGGGAACATTTGAACCAGGCCACAAA
>CM044440.1:96404304-96438555 GCA_024363595.1 Xenopus borealis
AGTTAAAATAATCGTTACCTAGACATACACTGTTACAAAAATAACCAATGAGTTAAGTTAAAAGGTCTGTTCTGAGGCTACTACCTGTTATGTGTGAGCTAAATAATTAATTCATTAAAACTGTATAGGGGTAAAACTTACAAGTTGCTTTAACTATATGGGGCTTAAGCTAAGTAGTTTAGTTTCCGATGTTAACCCTTCGTTAATAGACCAATGTGTCTAACTTTTGTGTCAAAACTGTGATCATAACAAACCCACAAACATACCCTTCTAAGTAGTCGTTGCTTCCATTAGCATTAGCATCACATTAGCATCACATTAGCATCACATCACGGTAACATGCTAATGGAAGCAGCGACTACTTAGAAGGGTATGTTTGTGGGTTAACAACAGAACAGTGGGAAGGTAACCAGATAACAGCTCCCTAACACAAGATAACAGCTGCCTGGTAGATCTAAGAACAGCACTCAATAGTAAAAAACCCATGTCCCACTGCATTCCATTCACTTACATTGAGAAGGAAAAAGAACAGCCTGCCAGAAAGCAGTTCACACCTAAAGTGCTGGCACAATCATGAAAATCATGAATATTTCTAATCGAAACAGTCCATTTTCGATTGAAAAAACACTTTTTAAAAAAAACTTTTGTTTCACTTTGAAATTCAACCATTGATAAATCTTCCCCTTAGTGTATCTAAACCTTTCCCATATCAGCTGTTTTCTTAAACGCTATATTTTACCTGCAATTTTGAAATAAAATTCTTGGAAAAAACCATTGCAAGTATCAGTTTTCAGTAATTCCGAACAGTTAACAATCACATGTAACTCAGTGCAATTTATAAGAATTGCATAGGAGGATAATTTAAATGAACAATTGACCTACGTTACATCTAAAAACTGTCTTTCTCAGCCTTAAGCTTGTAAAAAATCTCCTATAAATCCTGCATCCTTTCCTGAATAATCTTCTGGCAAGAACTATGTTGTTTTTATACTCTTTTTTTCATCCACAACTCTGCAGGTTTCTGGCCAAATCATTTCGAATTTTAATGTTCAGCTGTCGAGAACGAAAGAATGAATGTTTGTGGTTCTCTTCGTCAAATTTACTTTTGGTGGTTTTGTCTGAACTTTTCCCAATCATTCAGTGTGGTGGACAATAAGAGCTCATGTAAATGATCAGATAAAATATCTGCAATCGAGGAGGTTGTTAATCATTCTCAACAATTTATAATTTCGTTGACAACACGTCTAGCATGGATTATTGGCCTCTAGATATTCTGGAAGATGTTTGTCTGGTAATAGAGAGATTAGAAAAACAGGGCTTTTTTCACATTTCGGTTTTTATTTGGATGTGCTGAACTACGTTACATAAATACATCAGAGGCTATGTTAGTTCACAGGATGGGAGTGAAAAGTATTTGAATACTTTGTGATGTTTATTGCACTTAAAATATTGAATGTTTTGTTTGTGTTTTCATACAAACTGTATGAATAGTTCCTTAGATATTAGACGTTTGTGTGTGTTAACGCATTGTTTTAAAGCCAACGAGAAATGATTGATTTTTCAATAATCCTAGTGTGATAAATTTATTACATTAATTAACAAACGTATATAACAAATTTCTCCTTCTCCAGAAGAAAATATATGGAAAGATGAAAGACTGAGCATTGTCAGGTAAGAAATACTTTTTGGTTGGTTTAACAGTGAAGAGTATTAACTGCTAGCAGTCACAGATTGAAACAACAGGACTCACAAAAAAGGCTGGAACACATGTAGGTACTCAGATCTGAGTTAGCATCAAGGTTGTTATATGGCTCCTGGGCGATATATAGAACGAGGTGAAAACATGAGGGCTTCATCAAAAAGAACCTCATTATTTTAGGAAAGCATTGCAGTTACAAATCTAAAGCCCGTGCTTTTTTCTGCTGAGCATGGATATACATTATGTATCCCATTTATCAAACAGAGGTTATTGTTTAAGTTTATATGGAAAACTTTTGCACTGCATGCAAACCATGTATTTTTATTGATATGGCAAAAAAATGCAATAAAATGTAAAGTCTGTTTTACAAGAAATACAATTAATCATGGAAATGTATCTTGAGGCAGGATAGCTACAAGCCACCAAAAACCCACCCAAACCACAAGTTAATTTATTTTATTCCGAATTCTTGATTTCCCATATAAAGGGGTGCATTTTCCATACTTATCCTGACTGTAGCTAGAATTTGTCACTACATACAGCGACCATAAGTTAGGCTTTATATTGTAAAAAAGTTTTAAAGTGCTTTGTCTGGAGTAAAAACCCATCAAGAAAGTATGCAAAAAATATGCCATAACATTGGCGTCATAGAAAATTTTGTAAAACATCTGTACAAACTAAATGAACATAAATCCCAGGGCAATCTGATGTATTTCAACATGCTTCCAAAACAAATTACAAATGTGGTTATTAAATGTTTTAAATCAATGTTTAGAGCAGTCCAAATATGCACAGATTATTAGCCTATATGTGAGTAAAATGTCCAAGTTGTTCTGGAATGGTGCAGAGATTGTTTCAGTGAGTTTCAGTTTAACATCACACGTTCCTGTTCTGTATCATATTGCTGTATTGTATGTGTCTCTGAGTTTTTCTACGTCTTCATATTTCTCAATATTATAAAGTTTACAGGATGATTTATTTGTGGGTACAGAATGTTTGTGACTCGCCAGCAACTGCCAGGTCTGAAGTTGTGCACAATAACATTTTGTCCTGTAACCGTCATTTGCAACTTGTAGGATTATGTTTCCTTAACAAGCCTTTTGGAAATGTAACCTTGGGAGACTGAAGGTTTAGAAGGGAAACAGAATATCTGGCAAAGTCTTGTTGTGTTAAGTTTACTCTTTTAGCATTTAAAAGTTAAAAATGTAAGCTTTACAATTTAACATTAACATTTTGCATTCAGAATGAAACTAGAATCCTGTATTCTTTTAACCTGTTGACAGACTTCAGAGTAAGGGGCAAATTCACTGATCTGTGGAAATTCGCTAGCGATGCCTGATGCCTTCGCCGCACTTCACCAGGTGTATTTTCGCCTGTCCGCCGCTAATTCATTAAAATGTGAAATTGCGCTCAGGGAGGCAAAGCACATTTGCACTAGTGATGCCTAGTTTGCATACAGGGTGAAGTTAAGCGTATATTAGAGGTATATGTTACAGCCACTACATTCCACTACACAAGCCCAGGAAACCTTTAATAAATAAAATAAAGTTGTCCTATTGCCCTACATGTGCCCACTGTATTGTTGAGTTGCCATATGTTAGGAAATGTAGGGGGGAAGGAGGGTAACCCCCAAAAACATTACGTTATTTTTCAGGATATCACACTAAAAAAAGTAAAAGTCGCCAGTTTTTCAAACTCCTATCTATTGTATTGAACTTCGCCAGGTCTGACCTGGTGAAGTAAAGTCTAGCGCAAGAGGTAACATTAAAATGGGTATCTTAGTGAATTAGCATAGTTATGTCCCTTCGTCAGTGCGCAACTTCGCCTGGCGTAAGGGTGCGAAGTTGCGCTAGTCTATCTACTTCCCTCGCGAATTTTCACCAGGGAAACTGTTAATAAATCAGCAAAGTTGCGAAATTACATCACAATGGTGAATTAGCGCAAGCGTTAGATGCTTTGCACTTTAGTGAATTTGCCCCTAAGAGTGCCGAAACAAATGTAAGAAACATTTTATTTTTTATGTAAACCAATGTCATTTTCCAAAGCAAATAGTGCAACGGTGGGTAACAATAACAGCAAAGAGAACTAGAATATTCTAATATGTTTCAATATACATTAACAGCAGTTTAATATGTGTGAGAGCTCCCTTGTAGCAGGATGAGAGAAGATCTCAGATAGATTTGGATTTGTGGTATGTGGAGAGAAAGTGAATAAAGGGGGGGGGAAGGAGAAGAGTGACATATCCCAACATATTGCCATAATGTATAATCCGTGAGATTATGTTCCTGCAGCATAGACAAGGTCACCATAGATTTTTATTTTTATACAATGTTCTCCATCACAAAGATAAGGCTTTGTAGAAGGAAAAGAATGTCCAATCTCACTTTCACCAATTGTGTATAAAGTTAGGGTATTCAAAGCATTTGCCAGGCTGCAGACAAGATATAATAAAGGCTGTGACACTGTTTATAAAGGAAATAAGCTCTTGTTCAGGAACACTTAGCCTTGGAACATCCTGCCATATATGTAAGTAGGACCTATTTTGACCACATCTCCTAAAATAGAAATTATAAGGCAGGGTTTCCACTTTGCATATGCAAATTAGGGGCGGAGAGGGAAATTGCATAACTTTCCGTTACAAAACAAGGAAGTAAAAAATGTTTTCCCCTTCCCACGCCTAATTTGCATATGCATATATGAGTCAAATGGGTTATATGACTCTGTATCCAGGATATAAATCCTTTGTATGGAAGATTCTATAAAAGTAACCATTTAGAGTTTTAAAATATTTGCCTAAATTTGGACTGTCCTCATAAAGACAATCTATTACAATGCAATGGCTTGGCCAGATGCTTGATATAGTTGTTTAAGTTAACAAGCCTTGTCAAAAATAAATTGTAAGTAGACAGCACAGAAAGGATAGTCCTATTGGAAATAGCTCTTATGTTACGCAAATGTGAAAGTCAACTTACTATCCATCTTTGTGGCATTATTTGTGATTCAACTGGAGGAATACATATCAGCCTATCAAGGACATTCAGCCTACTCAGTGGGGACTGGTGCAAAGGAACATAGAGCTTCACAGGAGTAAAGCTTTGCTTGATATATATCCTTCCTATATATCCTGATACAAAATATATACAGGGTAGTAGATATGAGGAATCTTAAATGCTGCAAAAGTCAATCAACTGTGCGAAGAATACAGACCATGCTTAACCATAATGCTGTATACTAGCAAAGATGTCAACCATGAGAATGACAGGGATGGGAGATCATTGGTGCTAATTATGTCAATGCTCAGGCACACACCTTAAAATTCAATTTTTCATGTGGCAAATATCTCACCAAGCATTCTATAATATTGGAATCAGATGGAACACATTGGAATCAGATGTAAGCCCTTCTGGTGCTAACAATTTAAGGGTCCTATTTACACAACATAAATTTCGTTGTGAGCCCATTAACCTACCTTCATGTTTTCAGAAACCGACGTTTCCACAGGAAACCCATGCTGGATTTCAAGTTGCAATCCATCGGACCTGTAATTCTACTAAAAGCAGGTTACTTACACCAGTTGCTCCAACCCAGGACAAACCCAGGACTACCCTTATAGTAAGAATGTTCTTAGATTTAAGAATAACTTTCAAAGTTTGCCTTTTAATTTCCAAAGGCCTTCACTCCTGTGCATAATTCTACGTTGTATATATACATTTTCCTAAACATCTCCTCTGTTCCTTGCATGGCAACCAATTATTATCACTACCCGCATTCATTGGTGTATCATTGAACCTTCTGCTCTAGCAGATTTCTACCTGTAGAATGCCACTACAAGATATTCTGCCTCAGCCTCTTCAAATTCAACTTAAAGCAAACCTCAAGCATTAGTACAACATATGAAACAGTCTTGCAATTTATGAACTAATGAGTTGCCCCTGTTACCCTCCTGTGTGTAGACTGCATTGGACAAGGATATTCACCCTCTTGTGTCACTCAAAACTTAACACCGGCATTGCAGTTTATTTCCACCGTGGATGATCTGTCCTAGAAACCAAACAATGATCTACTCGAGTGGGGAGCATTAAGGTAATGCTGGCCCTCACTGGGGGAGTTGTTTGTAGTCCTCGGTTCCTGGGTACCCAGGGTAAGCCAGTCACACTGTTACTACTATTTCCTAGCACACCCATGAGTGGGTTACATAAATATATATTAGAGTGTGAGGTATTTAAGAAACCATCTGCATTATACTGCTTTTTTATTCATGCAAATTAGAAATACCACAACTTGTGTGCACTTTATAATTGTTTTGTCTGAACCTGAAAAATGTCCAATAAAAAAATGTCACAGCATGGAAGCATGGATAATTATGAATTATACTGGGATTCTCTATAAAGTTTTCCAGAACAGCCAACCATGATCGGTTGTTCCTGCTTCTTGTATGAACTGAGACATGTTTGCCTTTCTCCCATTGCTTTATTCAAAGCCTTGTAACATGGTTGCCGAATTTTCCTGTGCTTGTACTTCTGGATCTGACTTCTACGGATCTCCTAACGTATCTGTCACCTGCTTAAATGTCTAAATTTTGATTCTGCTTGACTGCCACCTGCATTCTGACCTTGACCCCTGATCCAAAATCTGCTTAAACTCAGAACTCTGCTATTTAGCCTGTGTCTCTTGAATACCATTAACTATTAGATTTGTCAGCTTTACATAATATAAACCTCTTTCCAACCCCTTCTTATGGGTTTACCATCTCATCTATAGTTTCTCTAGATAAAAATCTATATTTGTTCTTGTTTTCTATAGATTTTCAGAAGTCAGGTGCACATGGCCAATATTGAAACTGGAAGACCAGCTTGATGTGGGGGGGTCCAGCAAACATCTAGCCCTGAAATGTGTCAGTGTCCGTGATGGCATGTTACATAGGAATTGCACAGGAAATTAGAAACTAATAATACTATTATGGGAAGGTCTCACAGAACTGATTTTGGATCCAGCTAAGTTTTTTTATAATAACTTTTAAAACTGTTACATTCTTAGATCCAATGGGTTATTGCCTAGTGGAAGTAATAACTAGGTGCCTTTAGTTCAGAGCCCTACTTGCTTTGTGTTCACCACAAATAATATAATGTGAGCTGTGTCAGATAAATTCTGACAGTAATGCAGTCTTATGTGGTGAAGGGAATGTTGAACTTTTCTGTCTTGATTCTACAGCAGGGATCCCCAACCTTTTGAACTTTTGAGCAACATTCAGAAGTAAAACAAGTTGGGGAGCAACACTAGCATGATAAATGTTCTTGGGGTGCCAAATAAGTGCTGTGATTGGCCATTTGGTAGCACCTATATGGATTGTCAAATACATTCAGGCTCTGTTTGGCAGTACACCTGTTTTTTATACAATTAAAACTTGCCTCCAAGCCTGGAATTAAAAAATAAGCACCTGCTTTGGGGCCACTGGGAGCAACATCCAAGGGGTCGGAGAGCAACATGTTGCTCAGAAGCTACTGGTTGTGGATCACTGTTCTACAGCTTGTGTTATGTTTTGTGTATATCTTTAGATCATTCCATTGCCTTAAGCTCCCCATAGACGCAACGATCTTTCGCTCCCGAACGACCGATTTTGGTGAAGTCCGACCAATCTGTCAAATTATCGTGCGGTTAGTGGGATACAAACGATCGTTCATCTTACGATTTTTCGTCCGACATTGGTCTGAAGATTGATCGGCCAGGTTATAAAATCTTTTTTCGGCCCCCATGCAATCTACATATGTTTGCAGGGCAAAGCAGGCTGCGATCCTTCAGTTTTGCTGGCAATATCGCCTGAAATGGTCTTTTTAGTTGATGGACACATCTGACATTAAACGATCTTTTTGAGACAATCGTGGTCTCAAGATAACCATTGGATCTTTCAAAAATCTTTGCGTCTATGGCCAGCTTTATTCTGACCTCTCACTCCAAATTCAAACAGATTTGGATAATCTGATTGTAGTGCATTGTCTACAAAAGTCACTTCACTCACTGATCAACAGGGACAAAAATATTAATAAATTACTAGTTGAATAAAATGAGCTAATATACCATCCATGTTGGTCATTTTTAAAGATTCCTTACTGCAGTGGATGGTATGCTGCAGTATAATTGGGCATACTATAATAAAGTTGCTAAACTGGGAGCTCCGAAAACAACCTTGCGGAACATGAAGAGACAGGCACAAATGGTATCAAAGGTCTATATAGAGTTCATCCTGGGATGATTTTCCTAACTTTAGAACTGGGCTTATTGGTCATACCACCATGTTCATAGGGGAAGATTGGGAAAAGAATGGTCAAGGTCTGCGTTAGTCTTGTGAAAAAATTTTTAAAAATTTCTCAAGTGCAAAAAAATTTAAAGTGTACAAACGTGACTAGCCTTGATCACAATTTTTGTAAAAAATTTCGAATAGGTTCATCATCACGAGTGTATGAAGCTCCAGAAGAAAACTGAGAAGCATATTTTCTCATTCATTTGTAAGCAAGCTCAGACATTGTGACTGGCATAAAACTGCAGAAAAAAAATCTTGATTATCAGCCTGTTAGAATTCTGAAGATATTCTTTCCTTTGATTTCTTTATCATCTTGGTAGGTTTAGGGTTACGTAAGTTAGATTTTTAATTTTCATATTTTGTTGTTAAAAATCTCAAAAGCTTGTGGTAAAAACACTGTTGCAATAATGGCAACAGCAAATTGTTGTTAATGTAGTTCGTTAATCTTTTTATTTTTGCATTACTTCTTTCCTTGGTGTAGACAATGATTTCTTAAGACAATTTGCAAATACTCTTCATTCACTGTCAATTTTGAATTATTTGCCCATAAAGACAGAGTATTGCTTTAAATGAACGATCTCTACATAACACTAACACTTATTTCATATTAAACTTCAAAAAATACAGTGCCGGGATACTTAATAGCTGTGACATAGTTACAGACACATGGTGCCCTTATATTTTGAACTCTGTGTGTACAGTAAACTTGATACAGTGTCTTGTATGATATTTTACTGTATTAAAAGAAATAACGGTGTTCCATTAAAAACAGAAAAGCAACCTGCTACTTGGTCTTACCCAATAGTTGGGAGCGTATTTATTAAACTTCAAATTTTTCTGGTCGAGTTTTTAAAGGGTAAAACATTTTTTAGGTAAAGATTTATTGTACTCTCGAATCCAAAAATACTCCAGCTAAAACCTGTCAAAATCATGTAGTCGATAGTCGATAGCAGATGGTCGATAGTCGATAGCAGATGGTCGATAGTCGATAGCAGATGGTCAATTGGAACATTTTTTTTACCTTCAGGATTCTTGATAGTTTCAGGCTGTTTTCACTGTTTTTTTTCAATAATCCAATAAATTCAAGTTGTCTGGTAATTAAGAGGATTTGGGTTTGGGAGTTCGAATTTATTTTTTTTAACTGAGTGAGAACAAATTGAGTTTTAGTGAACAACCCCCTTAAAGGACAAGGAAAATTAAACTAAAGTAGGCTAGAAATGTTGTACATTACGTTTTCTGTACCAGCCCCAGGCAACCACAGCCCTTTAGCAGTAAAGATCTGTGTCTCCAAAGATGCTGATTCTGTGAATTCCAGTGTCCAATTCGATGCGCCTTGTCAATTGCAGGCTAGACTCGGTGGCCCAGTTCAGGACTGTCCACAGCCCGGTTCTGGTTAGGGACCCCTGTATTATAGTTTTTGAGCATTTTTTCTCGTGAAATGAGGCGAAATATTTCGCTCATCCCTAGTCATAAAACTTTTGCTTTCACACATTTGAGGGAAGCATGTGATACAATACTGATTATAACTGATGGCATTACTAAGCATATTTTAGCAGGATATAAATTACAGGATGGCCATGGCTCTTGTGTTTTATAATAATAATAAAATATATTTAATTACTTCCCGCACTGCTTGGTTTGGTGTTTGAGACTTTGTTATTGTTACTACTGGGAAGGCAAGTGAATCCACTGACCTGTTTTGTCCAGCTGCCACCTTAAACTTAGGGGCAGATTTACTAATGGTCGAATTTTAAATAAAAAAAAAATTTAGAATTCGAACATGGGAATAGTGGGGAAGTTAATTCCTTCAAATTCAGCTTTCAAATTCGAAGGATTTTACCGCAATTCGATCGAATATAAAAAAATGTTGATTGATCGATCAATTTTTTTATATTCGATCAAAGATAATGATACCCAATTCAGTAGCTTTGATCTGGCGAAATAGGTGGTCAAATTAAAATTTAAAGGGGAAGTTATTCGACCATCGAATATTCGAAAAAAAAATTTATTCGAATCATTCGAATTTGAATATTCGATGGTCAAATTTGCCTAATTTGCATATTCAAAGATTCAAATTTGAATTTAATACAAATTCGATCGAACTTTGAATTATTCACGTGAATTTTGTAAATCTGCCCCTTGGTATTTGGCCTTTATGACTCAATAGTTGATTTTAGCTTGCTCTACACACTTCTACCTCCAATGTACTATATTTTGTGCCATATTAGTAAATATAATAAGCAGCAACAGTGTTTGTTGTTTGTAAATGCCATATTGCTCTTGTTGATTGGTATGCTCTCTATTTGGACATAGTTTATTTTCATTTTCTGCTAAATGAGTAGAATAAGGGAAGGGGATCTGTATGCTATTTACAATTAAATAAACATAGAGTTTCAGTGCTTGAAAGCTACATTCTTGTAAACTGCTCATTTAAATTCTAATACTGGCAGGCACATATACTAAAAATGAGCATGAAACACAAATTATACACCCATATGGAAAGCATTCTCCAAAGGTTCTATCTGTTTCCCTTCACGCTAGAATAAAATTCATGAACTAATAGCTTATTCACAGGCCATTTATTCCCATATACATTAAATATTAGGTTTCGTTTTTGGACAAACCAGCATTAACTAAGATAAAGGATCCATCTTATCAAACCACAGCTAAGTCTTTTGGGCTTGTTTTCTTATTGCTGAATTCAATTTAGAACAAGTACGGACTGTAGCTGTTTTACAGGTTATTTCTGCCTTGCTCATTTATATAGATTAAACAACACAGATCAAGTAATGACCCCAGAGGAAGCATAAATCTCCAAGTGATTGGTTATAACTCTACTTATAAATACTCTGCACTGTTCAACTCTATTTTTAGACTCTCCCTTGCTGGGACAGGATATATTGCTTTTGATAAAGAGGAAAGCTTTATGAATTAAAGCAGCAGAGGAGGATTAATGTATCAACACTAGAAAATGTGTATGGCAAAACTTGTGGTCCATTATGAAGCATAAAGGGGGCTTTGCATGTATGGGTGTGTGTGCTTAAAAAAATATTATAAAAATTATATATTGCTTGTTAAAAAGTGATCTTATACGGAGATGCAATATCAGCAACTTATGCTGGCTTTTGATTTTGTGTTTCTTAGTGTGTGGTGTTAAGCTTGGATGGTGAATAGACTGTACAACATCTCTTACTTGGAAACGATTCAAGACAAAGAATGAATTCAAGAAGATTAAGGAAAACGTGTCAAATAAACTTTAGGATTATAGGATTATTTATTCAAATGGAATTTTAAATTTGAGCTCAATATTATGTAAAGAAACAAGGTACCTTTTTTGTTACTAAAATGATGGAACTTTAATGAAACAGCAAAGACAATGTATGTTTAAGATATTATAAACTGGGAATCAAGAAAAATTATATATTTGTGTCTGAATATTTTTAAAAAATTCTTGCAATTTAGGGGCAAATTTACTATTACTCCCAGAAATCAGCTCGACCAAATTCACAATTCGATAAGTATTCGACCATCGAATACTTATCGAATTGTTTTAGGCTATCATTTTGCTCGATATCCGATTTCTCGATGAATTCGTACGATCGGATACCGATAGTTCGATTTCACAAAAAATTCATGAAATTTCATTTGCGCGTCTGAAAAATTCATACAATTCGAACGATCGAATGCTCCGATCGTACGAATGGTATTCTAGCATGACTTAGCCTCAGAAGCCTATGGGCAGCTTCCCATAGGCTTCTATTACAATTCGGTAGGTTCAATCTGGCGAAGTAGGCAGTCAAATAACTTTAAAATCTTTATTTCTTCGATCATCGAATGATCAAATTGTCGAATATACGATCATTCGATCTATTCAATATTCGATGATCGAAGAGGCCAAATTTCACTTTATGATTTCACGAAAATTTTGTACGATCGTTATGTGATCGAATTCGATCGAACTTCGATCATTTCACGTGAAATTCGTAAATCGGGCCCTTAATGTGTGGAAATCTATCCATCATTAAAGACTGGCTTTTTAATATAATTTTTCAGAATTTTGAAGCTAGATAGCTAATAGATAGCAGCACTCCCATGTAACGATAAAATCACCTTTATTTCAAGTTATTCATCTGGCACAGCAACGTTTCGGACCACCTGGTCCTTTTTCAAGCTGACAAGATGAATAACTTGAAATAAAGGTGATTTTATCGTTACATGGGAGTGCTGCTATCTATTTTGGAAATTTGTTACAAGGATGTGGAGGGGAACACATCAGCTGGCGTGCACACCTTAAAAGTAAGCTTGTGAATTTAAATACTGGATGTCCTTCTACATGTTGTAGAATTTTGAAGCTTCTTGGATTTTTGATCTACAAAAAAGCAATTAAATAACCTAGTTAAGTCTAATGGAAAATCCAAAGATAAAATGGGTGGTTATATTTAGAAATTATTTAAGCTTTCATAAATAAATACCCTAAATGTCCATGAACTTTTCTGTTTGTATTTAAATTATTACATTTATATAGACTATTCCCCTCTGGCTGGAATCCTGGACATCCAGGTATTCTGTTCATCCACTGAGTTATCAGCAAAAGGGGTATCCAATGGGCTACCCTACAGCTGTGAGAAAGCCCCTTCAGCCTACGCATGCAGGGAGAGAAAACATAGCATCAGTTGGATAGATGGATAGTGCAAGTAAGATAACCTTTATTTCAACAGTGCTATAAAACCATAAAAGTGATCACATTCAACAGATTGCTACACTTCACATTCCGAGTGCTATATCTATAGTAATAAGTCAAATCAACCGGACTTGCTGCGTTTTATTTTTTGAAGATGTTTCACTATTCATCCGACCTGGCTTTCTCAATTCAAAATGATACAAACATAATCTGAGTGCTAAATAACCTGAACAAGTACAAATATGAAGGAAAGCATATGGTGGAAACACCTTCATTAATGGGTAATTTGGCCACCATATTGCACCTATATTTGACCTGGTGTTGCTTGTAGCATTCATAAATGAGTATACTATTACAATATTTTCTGGTGACATACTTTCAGATTAATTAGAAGGGGGTTCAAACTGAAACAAACACTGTCAAAATGCTTTTTTTTGTATTCCACTTCCCATGACTAGTGTTCTCAAACCAGCATAAACACCTAAAAAGCTTGAATTTAACACTGTTTTTCTGAATATCTAACTCTTCTTTGCATGTTTCCATTGAATTCAGAGGACATTTTTCAATTAAGAACTTTCTTCAATCAAGTTACAACTTCTCTAAACTGGTGGAAAAAATATTTTAACCATCGAGGGTAACCATTACTTCCACTCAATAAATACATTAAAACATCATTCTTACCATACTTACAACATTATGACTGTGGTGTAACTCGAAAAACAAGAATTACATTTAGTGTAATGTGGATTTTTATAGTAAAATATGTGCTATGGATCCATCTGTATTTAGCATACCATTTTAACTTTCTAACATCAGTCTCGGGCAATAAAAGTCAAACTAAAGCACTGGGTGTATTGGGGGAATTGGGTCATAAACAAAGTGCAGGGATGCACAGCCAGTGCTTTTATGGGTCAGGTAAACACCCAGTATAGGCACCAGGTTAGTTTATTATTTGGCCTTGGCCAGTTCTGATTTCACAGTTCTTTCATATTGATGTATGTTCAGCTTATGACAGAAGGACCTCAGTGCTTAGGTAGGAAGGAAAGAGGGATATAAAGATGATGAATTTTGGATTCTATAAAAATAATAGCACATGAAAAAAATATCATCACAAGTCGCACTCAATGACACTTCTAAGTTAGTGCTGATGGTGTACTTACTTTAATATTTTAATCCCATATCAATGAAAAGAGTGCTGCCTGAAGGGGATCATCTGTTGTTGCTTTACTGTATGTCTGACCAAAACATCCTGAATGTAAATCAGGTATTTTTGGTTCAACTACAGTACCTTCTAGCAATTTTTAACAGTTAAATTGTGTGCCAGGTTTTTAGTTTTAGGAAAAAAAATCATAGGCACAAAGGATAGACAGTCCTTGAAACAATCATAAAAATAAATGTAATTCAAGCTTAGTGTTTGCATTAAGTCAGCCAAGGGGTTTAAAGATACCCTAAGCACAGATTTAAACCAGCGTTAAGTCCCATTATAATATTATTTCCCCCTCAAATGATAGCAAATGTAGGAACTGCAGACCCACCCAGGATGATGGCTATAGAACCTAAATTCCTCTCTTTCCGTCATGTCAGTGGTTACAGCAAAACAATCAGTAATCTGCCAAAGAGAGTTTACCACTGGGGATTTATTTAATGCTTTAAAATGTTTCAAGATGGCAAAAGTCTAAAAATGAAGCTATCTGAGCTAAAAGCAGATCTTGAATCTCTTCCAGGTCTGTTTCATTGTGTAACATCAGCATTGTTTTTCCTCAATGGAAATAAAGACCCTATATCTGAGTTGATTTTGCAAAAGCTAGTATGCTTTTTATTTCCAATAATTACAACGTCATTTAATATCTCCTGTAATCTACCAGGGTAAAATAAAAATATGCACATTCCTCGGTTATGTTAAGATTGTTTTCAATTTGCAGATTTAGAATCTTATACGTAAACTAATTGTTTACACTTGCAGGAATAGTCTGGATATTGATTGATTTCTACTTATAATTCAGGTTGTATAAAAACAATCCTCTTTTTATTCCTGACATTAATCCAAAAATGTGCAGATCAAAGTGTGGGCCTTGCTGCTTTCATGTTTGGCATATGAATGAGCTGGCAGTCACTGTTGTGGTCTTGGCTGGCCTTTGCCTGTTTTCATTTTCTGATGTGAAACAGTTGAGAATCACAAACTCTCGAACAGTTCCATTTATAGTGGACTAAATAATATCTGCTTCAATAGGCTGCCGGACAACTGAAAGTGTCAGTCAACACAGCTTTTTAAAAGCTATTGGCTCTGGCATATTATTTGTAAATGAAATGATATGCTATTAGGCAGCATCTATAGGAATGAGATGAATTAAAATAGGATACGGCTATCCAAATTCACTGAACTGACGGTCATGTCTTGCATTTTCCGTGTTTCTATTTCCAAGGGAATGTTTTCCATTTCTTGTAAAAGCACCAATTACTTGAACTATAATATACAAAAAACATTTCAGGGGGCCTGGTTTAACCATACACTTGCTGCACACCCCAGACTGATCTCCATCTGTGTTTACATGCTCGTGCACAGTGCTGGACTGAGAATCAAAATAGGCCCTGGCATTTCAGGTACACAGAGGCCCAATCATCCCACTTAGAGGCCCAAACAGCCTCCACCAGCCCACTAAATTGTGACTTTCTATGGCAACTTATAGCAGCCCATCTGGCATTTGCCCTAACCTACAGATTGCCAGTCCGGGCCTGCGAGTTGTGCATGCACCTACCCAGTGCTCAGAACTGTCAAGCTGTAATAGAGTAGCTATTGAGGAAGCAGACCAAGTGGCCTGGGTCCCCCGTGACCACAGGGTCTGCCATTGTGCACATGCCTGACTGATTCACATTGGAGTAGAGGCAGTGAGCATGCCCAGTAGGCAGGGCTGGAACTAGGGGTAGGCAGAAGAGGCATGTGCCTAGGGTGCAAAGGTGGGCGGGGGGTGACAGGCACTTCACTCCCTAATCCTGATCGTCATCCTTTCTTTGGCCGGTGAGTTTCTAAAAAAGCTGCAATTTAGCTGCTTGTATCAGAGAAACAAAATAAAACTAAATGGAGTGAAAAAAGTACGTTATTCTGGGGTTTGGTTAGAGTAATTTTAGAGACAAAAAGTTTACTTATACTTTAAGAATTGTGATACAAGAAAAAGGCAGACATTATGAGAAGAATTGGGGTTTAATATGGCCTTTGGCCAGGAAAGGAGCTTAAATCAATAGGTGTAATTTTGGTACCTTGTGCTGCACATAAATGAAACATCTTTTTTCAATGCAGTATCTTTATTTAAAAGATTGTATATTGTACTCCTTAATAATGGGATTCTGGATTTTGCAACAGCTACTTATTTATTAAAATAAAGTGCAGGAAAAAAGCATGACTCTCTGACTGTACAGCTCAGTCTCTGCTTCTGGAGCTGGCCCTGCCTATCTACTTCTTTTTTCTATGACAGACTTTATTAAAACCAACAACTATCAACACATTCTTCCCTTTTTAACATTGTAACCTCAACAACAAACCATTAATAGTTGTAACTTAGTACAGGTGATTTGCTATAAATTGATTATATTTTTGTAGCAACGGACTGTGTCACTTAAACACTGTTCTTGAGTCTGGATGTTTTTTGATAACACGCCATAACGTGTTTGCACGCCATGAGTCTTTTCACCTGGTAATTGTCAGTTGTATTTTGTGTATTAACTGTGGCATGGTATGAGTTTCTTGTTCCTTGGATGGGCACAGTATCTCTCAGAAAAGATTCTGATATGTCCATCTGGTTGCCCTCACTTATCTACTGACAACATCCTATTTACAGTGGGATCTATTCCTTGACTGTCCTCTGGCAAGTAAGCATCTACTGGTAGATGCTGTTCCGTGTGAATGAAATCCTGGTCCTGTGGCTCCTCCAGAGTTGGACTGGGATGCCAGGGGCCCACCAGAAACCTCAGTCCAGGGGACCAACTTTCCAAACTATTATTCATTCTCTCCTCACTTAACCTCTTTATTCTCCTATTATTTTAGATCTACTTACTATACTCTATTCTTCCATTATTAAGCCTCTTTTTCCACATAAAGAAATAGGGAATGAACATGAAATAGGCCAAATTGTTAGAAGCAAGAGGGCCCACTGACACCTGGGCCCACCGAGATTTTTCCTGATATCCCTGTGGGCCAGTCTTTTATATAAATGCCTTCTATTTTGCCTTAAAAGTTTTCCATGACTTGTTTTAACCTCATAAGAATGAGGTGAGACTAGGCATAGCACTTGTGCTTTTTCATGCCAGGTAGATTCATTTCAAATTCTGACCTCATCTCCAGTGTAGAAATGTTCAAGTGTTTTTGTAATTTTGTCATAATTTTTCTTTTGTCTCTCCTTGATATTTTGTTTCTGTTGTCTGTACTGTTTATGCAGGGTCTTATAATTGTGGTAACACTTAAGCTCCAATGCAGGTAATTTTGTCTGTATTTGTCTTGCAAGGAATAACTCTGTTGGAGATCTGTCTCCTTCCAGAGCTCTGTAGTTTAAAAGTGCCACTTCTGGGTCCTGACCTGAATGAACACTTTTTTTTTTAAACAACTGTTTCATGATCTTTATGCCACACTCTGCAAGTCCATTACTCTACAGGAATCTTGGGATTGAAGTAACGTGCTCAAACTCTATAAACTGAGAATCATTATCTGGTCTTACTTTTCTTGGTGAGCCATATCTGTAGAAATGTGTTTCAAGTATTTTGCATACCTCAAATGATGTGATATATTAATTGGATATTTGGAGTTTGCATCTAAGATTGCCAAATGCTCCTTTCCATTCAACATGGATATATCAACTCCAGTTGTATCCTATGGACCACATGGCATTTCTCTCTGTATTAGGGGCTCCATTGGAAGTGCTGGAGCAAAGGTTTGGCTTCTTATCACTTGATTAATATCCTCATTTATAGAGAGCTAAAATAAGGATTGTTTTGCCCATCTTTTGCATTTTTGAATTCCAAGACGCCCTTCATGTATTATGGTTACCATGTCTTTTTGCAGAGATGACGGCACAACAATTTGAGATCCTTTGAGCAATTGTCCATCCCATGTAGAAAGTTCATCCCAATATTGGCGATATGACTATGGAAGATATTTTCTGGGATTGTTTGAATGTACCTTCTTGTAGATGATCATCACCAACAGTTCTTTTTTTCCCACAGTTCTTCTGATACTGCTTTCCTAGCCATAACACTATTAATATGTATTTCAACAATTGATTCCTTTTCACTGTCTGATGCAAGTGTCCTCACTCCATGTTCTTGATAATGCATCTGCAACTAGAAGGAACTTGTCTGATGTATATTCTACTTTGTAGTCATATTTGTGCAATTTCAATAACAAATGTTGAATCCGTGGAGGAGCTTTCCATTGTTTTTTCTGTGTGATGGTAAGTAGTGGCTTGTGATCTGTTTCAACTATAAATTTTGTCCCATACACAAAGTTGTGGAATGCTTCACATCCAAAAGCCATACCAAGTGTCTCTTTTTCTATTTGTGCATATCTGTCTTCTGTGTGTGTGAATGGGTGTGATGCATATGTGCCATACTTCCATTCCCTACCATATTATTGTAGTAGAACTGCACCTATTCCATCTTTTGATGCATCTGTTGATATTTTTGAAGGCCAATGTATTTCAAAATATTACAGTCTGTGCACAACAAAGAATGTCTTTTAGTGATTTGAACTAATATTCCTGTTTCTCTGTCCAGTTCCACTCAGCGTGCTTTAGCAACAAGCTCCTCATATCAGGTGTCTTGTCTGCCAGATTGGGAATGTACTTGCCAGGGTAGTTTAACATACCCATGAATCTCTGCAGTTCTTTTTTATTAATGGGACTGGTCATTCTTTTAATTGCTAGAAATTTTGCATAATCTGGTTTCACGGTGAGAAATTATTGACATTTAGCACGATTCAGTCAATTCAAGTCCATGTTCTTATGCTATCTGTAAGACCCGCTTTAATATTTTGTCATGCTCTGCTTCTGTGGTACACCATATTTAAATATCATCAATGTAGACTTTAACTCCTTCAACCCGAAAAATCTCTGGTTCTGAACTTAATTGAAAAGGCAGACGCTTGAAATGATACCTTCCAAAAAGTGAGAGTAATTTGCAAAAAACCCATTTGAGGCATCTAGGATTGTAAATATTTTGACATTTGCCATTTCACCCAGAATTTCATTCCGAGTGGGTATATGGAAATGTTCTCTTCTCATGTTTTCATTTAACTCTTTAGGATCCAAGCACAATCTCAGGGATTTGTCTTTTTCTCTGCAATGACTAAGGAGTGTACCCAAGCTGAAGGTTCATTGATAGGCTCATTTACATCTAACTCAGTCAGACGCTGCAATTCACATTTAAGTCTTTACTCAGTGCCAATGGCACATGCCTTTTGGCTTGTATTTGCATGAGCTTTTAATGAAATCATATATAACTGGTAGTTTCCCAAGACCTGCAAACACATCCTTATATTCACTTAGCAGTATATCTATGTTGCTTTGTGGTGATTCTTCAATACAGCAAATAATTTGTTTACCAGTCCCAACTTCTGATGCAGCAAATGACTCCCCCGGGCAGCGAGGTGCCAAGGGCGCCCAGCTAGTGTGCCCTTTTCCTCAGTAGGAAGAGCGGCTTCCCCCTTGTTGATTACTGGTGCAGTTCACCTGGAAGCCAACCTGATGGCATCACTTCTGGCAGCTGGTAGTTATAAAATGACAATTTGGCGCCTGGTGCTGTTGCCTTGTAGACAACATATTCATATGCAAGGTCCATTTGGATCATGTAAATTGCAGTTATACCAGGACTTTTCACGTGACATTATATAGTGTTGCATTTGATCTGTTTTATCCATGCCACCCATATGTTTGCTGTACTTGTGGCTACACAACGGCTTAGATTTAGGGGGCCTACTGCGTCTTCTGTGTTGCACAACAATGCTGTTGTCATGGATGGTAGCAAGCAACAGCACATTTTTGTCGTTTTTATTTATTATTTTTTTTGCCAGGAGCTCATTGCTTATTAGAGCATTAATATCCCCACGCTTTCGTTTTGCGTTCACTAGTTCCCTGGGCAGGCCTTTACAGTTACACCTGTATGTGCTGCAGGTAGGAGGGCTATACTGGTATAAAACAAGGCTATACTGGTAGAAAAGTTATCTACTTATAAGTGGTAACCTTAGCCCAGCAGATGAGCATCCATACAATTTTGCCAGTTTTTGTAGAACTTGATCCCGTAGCGAGAACGCTTACCTGGGATGTACTAGTGAAATTTTAGGTGCCCATTGAAAAGCAGAGTTACCAGGAAGCCCCCCACGCAGGCTCTCTGCCAGATGCAGCAGACTCCTCTGCCACTACCTGTCACTACGCATCAGTAGATGAGGAGGAGATGAGACATTCTCCTGTTCACAATTTTCCCTGTTTGCTTGGGGTGCGGGCAGAAGTGCACACTGGGGCCCAGCATGATCTTGTTCAGTGCCTGACTAAAAGTAATAAACCACCTTAATGTATTATGTTAGTCTAGTTGTTGTCAGGGGCCCAAAGGCTCCAATAGGATTTTGAGGACCAAGGAGGAAGCAAGTCCAGTACAGTTTGTGGTAACAGAAAGGTAAAAGAGTAGTCCAGGAAAAAGGGGTCAATCCAGGAGAAGATGTTTGTAATCTGTAGTGTTTGGTAGCCGGACTTACTGCTGTTATGTAATGGCTGCATGAACCTGCTAATAAAGCATTGTTATACCCTCCTCATCCTCGGCTACCAAACACAACATAATCCAAGGAAGTCAAAACAGGAATCAAACACAAAATAGCAAAGTCACAACCAGGAACTCACAAGAGGAGTCTGCAGTTGTCTGGTGTCTTTTATAAGCCCACTTTGGCCCAAAACAGACGTGGTGATGTCACAATGCTGTGTCCAGGGGCTGCATCATTTGACACACTAGCATCCATCCTGATGTGCCTGTGTCTGTTCTGATGCGCCTGCATCCATTCGGACGCACCGGCATCACTACGCTCTGCACGTTTGATGCAGTAGCATCAGAACATGCCACGAGGGATCCATGGGCACCGCCGCCTTGCCGTTGTGAACATTGTACTACACAAATAATATGTACTGTAGTATAACATATTACATCTATTTTGTCTGATTTCTCAGAGGTACATTAACTATTTTTATTGGGTTCTAAAATGAGCCACTTATTATATAAAAACTAATATTTTCTACAATAATACCATGTGAGTAAATGTAAGTGATGATGAGTGATGGTGTAAGTGTAGGGTTGCCACCTGTGTGGTTTTGACCTGCATAGCCTGGTATTTTGAATGGCTGTCCAGATCAAAACTTCCTGCCCGGTTTTCCAAATAACGAAAACCAGACAGGATTCCCTTTATTGACATGGCGATCAGCCAACGTCATAGCCCTGCCCCCTGACACTACACCCACTGCCACTGCTATCACAGCCCTACCCACTGATGTCACGTACTGCCCCCCCCACCTTGTCTCAGCTGCACGATAAGGTGGCAACCCTATGTAAGTCACCAAGGGCATCTGTGACCATATAAAGGCATAAGGCTACAGGTTGAGTTAGAGAGGGGACTGTGAGTATCACTCAGGTGCTATAAGGTATAATTTACCCCCACTATAAGTGATAAGGATTTAAGAAGTCACCAAAGGCATCTGTGACCATATAAGGACATAAGGCTGCAGGCTGAGTTATACAGGGAACTCTGAGTATCACTCATGTATTATAAGGGATAATGTACCCCCTACTGTAAATGATAAGGATTTTAGAAGTCACTAAGTGCATCTGTGACCATATAAGGGCATAAAGCTAAAGAGTTAGATAGGGAATTGAATGCTGAACAAAAAATATAAGTACAAACGTTATGTCCATGCTTATTACCAAATACTGAAAAAAAAAACAGAATATGCAGTCCAACAATTACACCAAGCCATCATTGTCTCATATTGATAATATTTTGATTAAAAGCAAATGAACACATGAGCAAATACGTACAGGGAGCAAGATCAATTGCCACTGCATTTGGCTTCTTAGCTTATTATCTAAAAGTTTACATATGCTTGTTGCCTGCTCTAAATAATGAAGAATGTAGCACCCTAATTTTATCTTCATTCCAAATCACCCTGAATCTTGGAACATTTCATAACAATATCCTGTTTTACATGAAATTTTCCAAAACCAGTTTTCAAGCCACTAAGTGGCTCTGTGTGATCAATCATCCAAAAAGAAATGCCACATTGCAGGTACAAAGGAAATCTTTCATACCTAAACATGCCCACCTACCGTGAATCAGCTAAGGAAGCAGCCAGCAATGCCAAAATATTTATTTAACTAACAAAAAAGTATTATGAAAACAGAATCCCAGTTTTGCAGAAGGTTCAGCATATCTTGGGTTACCTTTGAATCGTTAGCGGTGAGTTTTAATGAAGGCATTTAGGAACCCAAGTGTACAAGCCATTCCGGATGATGGAGGTCATTGGATTTAGACAGCACAAAAAGCCCTTTAAACAGAGTTACAGAATGTGAATGCCCATTTTGTGGATAGTAAGAACACACATGTGTATGCAAACTTGGATATAAGGATTTAATTGTTTGATTACAACCAGACTGAAATAGTAAATGAAAAACCACAGCCTCAAATCATAAATTAGAAATTTTGGAAGACATGGAGAATTCATGTCTGAGAACATTATGACAATAGGCCAAGAACTGTGATTTGTCTAAGTGTTATGGAAACAAGGTAAACTCAATATTATATATTAGTGCTGTCCAAATTCTGTGGTACCGAGGGCCAGAATTTTTCTGACCTACATAGTGGAGTGCCGATAATGGAAGACAGTTTTGGTCACTCCCTGTTTTTAAACCTCACCCATGTAAGCACAAGACCACATCCACATTAATGGTGGTAAAACTCAAATGCTTGGTGCTCATTGCAGGGTGTATATGTGAAAAAGTTAATTCATATTAAGACATACCTTTAACTCCATATGCCTCATCATCCCCTGTGGATAATACAGCACCCCCAGCTCATAATTAAACACCTTTGGGGCCCCTAACAATAATTTTCAAATGCTGACAAACACCTAGAAAAAATACCAGGCTTATGTTCCACAGGTAGTGATGGGCGAATCTACCCCGTTTCGCTTCGCCGAAAAATTTGCGAATATCCAGTGAAATTCGCGAATTGGCGAAAAAATTAGCGAAATTGTCGCCAGGCGAATTTTCGCTGGCATTTCGTGAATTTATTCGCCAGCAGCGAATCGCGGGAATTCGCCGCAAATTCGCCCTGGCGAATAAATTCGCCCATCACTATCCACAGGCAGAGCAGGGCACATACAGGCAGAGCAGGGCACACACAGGCAGAATATGGCACATACAGGGAGCATAAAACAGGCAGAATATGGCACACACAGGGAGAATAGGACAGGCAGAATATGGCACACACAGGGATCATAAAACAGGAAGAATATGGCACACACAGGGAGAATAGGACAGGCAGAATATGGCACACACAGGGATCATAAAACAGTCAGAATATGGCACACACAGGGAGCATAAAGCAAGCAGAAAATGGCACACACATGGAGAATAAGACAGGCAGAATATGGCACAAACAGGGAGCATAAAGCAGGCAGAACATGGCACACCCCAGGAGCATAAAGCAGGCAGAATATGGTACACACAGGGAGCATAAATCGGGCAGAATATGGCACACACCAGAAGCATAAATCAGGCAGAATATGGCAAACACGGGAGCATAGGGCAGGCAGAATATGGCACATACAGGGAGCATAAAGCAGGCAGAATACGGCACACACCGGGAGCATAGGGCAGGCAGAATATGACCCATACAGGGAGCATAAATCAGGCAGAATATGGCACACACCAGGGAGCATAAAGCAGGCAGAATACGGCACACACTATGAGCATAGGGCAGTTCAGAATATGGCACATACAGGGAGCATAAAGCAGGCAGAATATGGCACACACCGGGAGCATAAATCAGGCAGAATATGGCACACACAGGGAGCATAAATCAGGCAGAATATGGCACACACAGGGAGTATAAGGTAGGCAGAGTATAGCACATGCAGGCAGAGAATGGCACAGACAGGGAGCATAAGGAAGGCAGAACAGAGCAGGAGACAGGGAAACCTATCAGGACCACTCTAAGATGTAGTAGATACAGTGACATGGTGCTAGTGCTCCATTAGCATTTTGTATTAAGTGTGAACAATGTGGCCAATTTCAGTCTGGGACTTAGGTGTGAACAGTAGGGTGTGAACAATAGAGGTGGTACAAGTGGGAACAATACAGTGAATTACAGTCTGAGGTTTAAAAATTACAGGGGCCAGTTCATCTCCATAGTAATACCTCTTAAATCTTACACATGTTAAGCAGATAGAGCAGGCAGGGGGGCCACGCAAGGAGGGGGGTCGCGGGCCGCCAGTTGGACAACCCTGTTATATGCGGTATGATGGTTCACAGCAAGTCAAGTCTGTCAATAGTGCAACAACTGTGACTGTCCTTGGAAAAAAAAACATCTAAGAAGAAGAAGATGGTTAATTATCTTTCATGCTGTACCAGACAGAGAGTAAATTAAAGCCAGAAAGCATTGTAATGCTGCAGCATCTGAGAGCTGACCCTTCCAATAACAATATTAAAATACTTGTGAATCAGCATGTGGAATGACTGCCAAAGCAGTTCTTTTGGATAAAGGACAACAGAACGGAATATTGTTCAGTTTCATGCAGAATGGGAACCTGTATTCAACTGTTTCAAAGGGAAGTGATTGTTGCAACCCTTTGGTGCCCCTTTGCTAAAGTGTGATAGACAGCGATAGATATCAGAGCAGGTTTAGTAAAAGGTGAGCAGTTCTGTCAATCTGAATGTTTTGGCACACAAAAATATGATTGCCTATTATTGCAATCATGCTATGTAAGGTGATTCACAAGGTTTACTAAAGATTATAGATAGAATTTCCACCAGATATAGACAAAATTGTTGCCATTTTTTATCACCAGCCAGAAAGTGGTGTTATGTGAACCAAAGTAAAAAATTGTATAGTGAGTGCTCCCCCTAGGCCGGAGCTTCTTATGCCTACCCTTAGTTCCAGCCCTGATACTGAGAGAGACATGTAAAGTCAGTTTTGTAACATGAGCGGCAAGAATGTATTATTGCACTGGGAAAGAATGATACTTACAAATGTATTATTAATTAAATAATTAAGAATAATTATTTGAAAATAACTGATTCCTGATATTACTTAATTAAGTACTGTTTATTTAATAATATATTCATAATTGATAATAAATCCTTTTTTTTTAACTGTTCATTAGTGGGGCCAAAAAACTCCACAACTTTAATTCATACAGTTCACCTAAAACCCATTAGAAATAACACTGAATCTAACCGCTATGCTACACTTATTACTAAACAAATTTGTATTTGTTGCATTTTAGGAAACATGAGAGCTATGTTATTTCTATCGCAAGAGCATTAGCAAAATTAATGTACACTAGTTTATAGAAAAAAGTTATGAACTTTAGTAAACAAACAAACCTTGGGCTGTGAATGTTTTTTTGTTGTTTTTGTTTTTTTTGCACCCTTTACCATTAAACTTCCATTCCGATTTCGCAGCTCTGGTATCCAGGTAACAGTTTAAATTTCATCATGAGTGCTGCAGAGCAATAATAAGAAAGAGTAATTGCTGATTATCATAGAATAATCGTTTTTTTACTAAAAATAAAACTTTATTCTAGGGTGAATCAACCCTTAAAATTGATAAAGTGATATTGCTGGTGGTAAAGTAGTTCTTACAGTGTGAATTTAAAAGGGTATTTAAAAGGGTATTCTGATTTCAGATAGCAAAGTAAATACTCGGTTGTGATATATATTAGCACCAGAAAGAGGTAAAATTTTTACCACTTTATTGGGAATTAATGAGATCTCATATATATAAATGTATACAGACTAGAAGATTCAAATTATGCCAGCTAAAAGGTGACTTTGACATGTACACCTTAGAAGAGAGATGGGGTGAGGCTATACTAGAAAAACATTCACATATAAATTCAATAAATAATTCAGGAGGAAAACAGTAGTCAGAAGAAGAATATGGCTAATACTATAGGACACAACATGGCAATGGAGGGGTGCAAACGAAAAAGTAACAAAATAAAGCAAATCTTTAAAAAAAAAAAATGTACACAAGAATGAGCCTTCCTGTAGATCTTGTGAGGAATAATACATGTATACATGCATGCCATAATAGATAAAAGGGACAATTGGATAACTATAACTATATACTTTTGGGGTAATGTAACAAAATTCATAAAGTTCTTGTAACTCAAAGCAACCAGTACGTTTCCATTTAAACTATTGGTCAATATGAGTGGGGGCCTCCTTGCCTGGACTGGTGGGTCCTTGAGGTGGTGATCCATGGTTACCCCAGTTTGGGACTAAAACATATCAAGTCATCTATGTAAATAAGCCCTATAAATCTTCCCTGATAACTAACTGGTTTGTAAAGGGATCAGCCACCTACTAGCAACTTAAGTAATTTAATGACCATACAATGAATGTGATGCTGGGTTGCTCTATAACTGCGCTAGACCTCTGTTTAATGATTTTATTCAAAATATGAGTAGAATTTTACATTTCATTTCTCTCATTAGAGTTGTTTTTCTATTAATTCTTCAAATTAATACTTCAAACAAAACCTCAAAAAAGATGTTTGCTATTATATATAAGAACCTAGAAACATGCACAAGGCGGTCAATTTCCAGTTAGAGAAAGAACTTCAGCTGTAGTTATTCTGTATGACATATAACCTGGAAACCTTCAGTGTGCATTAATGGATAGTGGAGTTAATAGAAGTAAGTACACACAGGGTTGGATTGGCCCCCCAGGGTGCTGGGCAAAAATAAGGTGGGCCCCAGCTTTGTTGACAGGGGGGTAAAGGGCTGGAGGGTGGTTTTATGGGGGAGAGCAGGCCCCTGATGTTGCAGCTTCAATGGGCCTGCCCCCCCCAGTCATACACATATGAACACATTTACACATTTACATATGAACACATCTACATGCACTGATAAATAAATTAAATTCTATTACTAAAAAAAAAAAGGCAAGTATGATACCATCCAAAGAAGTATATTTAATGGTAATTTATTCTCCAAAAAGGGAAAACTTGTGGATCCTGAAAAAAATTAAATAGATACTACAAACAATATGGAATGTATAGCAGACAGGTGTAATAATTCCTTAATAGGTGGGAACAATGTGCAGGCTGTGATTATTATATTTCAAAGCCAATAACAATGTTTTAAAAAACGTATTAAGGGACAATTCCTTTATTTAGATCCATCATGTATTTTCATGGGCTATGTAGCACCATTCCCAAAGTTTGTCCTTGTTTAAAAACACATATATATGACTTGATCTAGACCAGTGATCCCCAACCAGTAGCTTGTGAGCAACATGTTGCTTTTCCACCCCCTGGATGTTGCTCCCAGCGGCCTCAAAGCAGGTGCTTACTTTTAAATTCCAGTCTTGGATGCAAGTTTTAGTTGTATAAAAACCAGGTGTACTGTCAAACAAAGCCTCACATCCACATAGGGGCTAAAAAATGACCAATCACAGCACTTATTTGGCACCCCAAGAACATTTTCCATGTTTGTGTTCTCCCCAACTCCTTTTACTTCTGAATGTTTCTCATGGGTTCCAAAGTTGGGGATCCCTGCTCTAGACTATGGCAATTACAAACATTAAATTGATTGTTGTTAACATAAAGGTTCACCCTTACCCCATATTGTTACTTAACCCTCAAAATGTTGTTAATCAAAGCTCTGAGATTATTTACATGGATGGAGTGCCAGTCCACCACCCCCTTGAACAATATCCTCTAATGTGTAACCCTGTGGTAGTGCCTCTTGCTCCCATTGGAAGCCTGTATGTTTTTCTAACCCCTATGACGTCACCTGTACTGCCTGGACTGCTTTGGGGAAACTGAGTAACTTCATTAGAGGTGAGAGGGGAAATTAAACATTTCATTCCTATAAAACTTCTTTTTATAGTACTTTGCCTAGCACAGTTCAGGGGGTGTTTTTAACGTAATGTGAATTTCTAGGTCCATTTTAACCTAAGAAGTGTTGAATTACACAAACTGGTGTTTCCAGACTTTCATCAACACATTGAAAAGAAAATTGCAGTCCTTTACCCATCTGCTCTTATCCAAGTACAAGCCAAAAATGTAAGCTAGTGAAACCGGAGCATTATTAAAATAATTAGGTACGTATTTGTACAATTAGTAATAGTGGTAATTTCCTTAGTTGAACACATAGTAAAGGCATTAACTTAGTAGAACATGTTACATTGTAATCGTTATTTAGGCCATCTGGAATTCTGGTATGATCCATTTGGTTTCTAACTGTAAAAGTTTGGGGAAGGGGTCCCCACCTCTGAGGTTTTTCTTCAACTTGTCTATTCCTGTAAACTTTAATTTATGTACATCCACCTTGGCTAAGGACCAGTGTAATGTTATGCATTCGTTATGCACCCCTTAATACTGTAACATTTGTAGTAGTGACTTCATGAACATGTTTAGCCGAACTACGGAAGATCTTAGCCAAATTACCTACCTTGCTTCATCAACTGTAATAGCATTTTCAATGGTTAAATCCTTCTCTAGTAACAGTCTCTCTATAATGCAATGTGAGTTTGTTTTTTCTACTATTTGGTCTCTTAACATTTCATTTGTTAGATTCCCAAACTCACAGGTAACAACCAATTCTCTCAAAGCAGCTACAAATTGTACTGTGGATTCACCATTACGTTGTCCACGTTGGTGGCATTTATATCTTTCAACCACATTGACCCTTGGCATGAAATAGTTGTTTATAGCAGTAAGAGCAGTTTCATAAGTCTCATCAGGTAATGTATAGAATATAGGCTGTCCCTTTGCTGCCAGGCAGTGAATAAGTAAAGCACGCTTTCTAGCAGCAGAAATCTCCCCTTGGTCAGCAGCAATAATGTAATTATCGACTTACGGATCCAAGCAGTAAAAAGTATGGTAGGCTCACCAGGATTTGGAAGAAAAGGTGCAGACTGCTGCAGAGGTAGAATAGACATTTCGTCGCCAATTTGTTGTGTTTTGATAGCCGAGGATGAGTGGAGTATAACAGTGTTTTATTAGCAGGTTCATGCAGCTATTACAAACAACAGTAAATTGAAATATATTGCTTTTAAACAGTATAGAAGGTAAAGTGTATGCACTGTATAACCATGTGCACAGCGACCTCTACAGATCATCTGTATAAACACAACACTGTTTTTGTCAATTTTCCTTTGCATTCAAGCATTTGTGTGGGCTCCTAACAAGAGCCATAGCAGTCACTGTCATGTGGCTCCAAGGATATCCAAGGCAGTAAATAAGTTCACAGCCTCAAATATTAAACTTGATCCACGTTGATAGAAGTACCAAGCTATTAATGTTTTTCAGTGTTTTTCAATAAACCTATTGCATTATCACTGTAACACCATGAATATCATGTAAAATTGTGTATCCAATTGAGTAGCCAAGTGAAAAAAGAGGTATTACAGTGAAAAAAGTCTCAATTGATAGAATTAGAAAAGAAATCCCCCCTTGTACCTATAAGGCTATTATATATAGTTATTAACTTCTGTGGACTTTAAAATCACTGATGTGTTAGGCAAAATTTTTACTGTAAAGTGCTCGTGCCCGTTGAGTTGATAATCTTATAATTTCAACAAGGATTTACTTCATATTAATTATAAAGAAAATTAATAAGTGCTAAGTACTAATTACTTTCATGTATAAATACAAGCCAATTAATTGTGATACAGTTAATATAAATAAAAGTTAATATAAATAAAAGAGCTCTCTTGCCAACACGCGTTTCGCTATATGCTTTGTCTGCCTAAGACAAAGCATACAGCGAAACGCGTGTCGGCAAGGGAGCTCTTTTTTAACAGATGAATTTTTCCTTTTAGAATTACAATTGGGGAAACTTTTTTACTAAGAATCTTTCGATCTATTATGCATTCTACCTGGTTCTTTAGCTTTTAACCTTTTAACTAATCTGTTTTCCTTTCTATGCACATGGGGATTTGTGGTTTTGTAGCATAGTTCTTGATGGTTTAAGTGACAGTTAAAATTTGAGACCACAGTCCCTGTGAAGCAGCCTTCTCAATCTTGTGGGGTCCCGAAGATAGCAAACGAACAGATAGTTCTTACGGGACTTCTCCACTCCTCTATAAATTTCCTTTTCACGTATGCTGTAATTCAGATTCAGCTTACAACTATGGTAGTAAACCAAATTAATTGAGTCACGAATATCATAAAAGTTATATTATATTTAATGTTTATTAATCAATTTCTGTAAAATAATTCACAATTAATTTAATTGAATTTATATTAACTGTATCACAATTAATTGGCTTGTATTTATACATGAAAGTAATTAGTACTTAGCACTTATTAATTTTCTTTATTATTAATATGAAGTAAATCCTTGTTGAAATCATAAGATTATCAACTCAACGGGCACGAGCACTTTACAGTAACAATTTTGCCTAACGCATCAGTGATTTTAAAGTCCACAGAAGTTAATAACTATATATAATAGCCTTATAGGTACAAGGGGGTATTTCTTTTCTAATTCTATCAATTAACACTTAACTATACTGACAGAAGTCAGATTCTCTCCGTTTATCTTAACGGGACTGGGTAGTAGATAAACTTCTCTTCACTATTGAAAAAAGTCTCATAAAATGGTGTTGAATGCCACTGCTTTTACATAGAGTTTTACACCGCTTTTCACGCCAGAATTCCTTTGTTTGATTAAATTTATGCGGCCATACATGTGAATTGCCAAATGGTGCCTGGATCTGCTCATGAGATTTACTTCTGTTGACAAAGACAGGCAATATGACATCTGGGAAGGAGATTAAACAAGAGTATTTCCTATCTGTGAGTTTATCTATTGAGAGGATCTCTGGGACTGATGTGAATTGAGGACTGTTGCATTCACTAGAGGCCCGCCTGCTTATATTGTAAATTAAAGAAGTCTATTTGTTTGAAGCAGCCTGACTGCTTGATCTGTGCACCAGGAGACACACAGGATCCACTTGAGGTCAAGGTGCTTAAAGGGGCCACTACACACTGCAGGGAGTTGCCCTCAGCCTAAGGGTATCCATGGTACAAGTCAGCAAGTCACACTGCTCACACACTTCTCAGACTTACCCACAGGTGAGCTACATGTAATATACTTACTTGTTTTTTTAACTAAAAACAAAAAGAAAGAACAATGAAGATCATAAAAAATATGTATGCAAAGGCATTGTGCAAAGTGCAAAAAGTTAATGCAATCTACCATTTTTTTGTACTTTGCACACTGCCTTTCTGACAACTGCCCATTTTATTTCAGAGCACAGAAAGCTGTGGCCATGCCGTTGAATACAATGTTGCCTGAGTTCAGCAGTGCTGTATTCATGTATGGCAGGAAGGAGAGGATTTTATATCCAGCACAAGGATAAAAGTGCTGCACTGCACCTGCCACACACTGGATGTGTGTGATGTAAGCAGAACTGCTTATTACTCCTATACTTGCAGCAGGGGCAGTCATAAATGAGCCAGTATTGTTTATAATACCTGTAAATTCCTCAGTTTACATAATATTTGTTCTTATTACACCAACCTTCACCATTAACTGTGCTTTGTTCAATGCATTTTCTGTCTGTTTCAGAACATATGTGAAATCCCTGCACTGATTTTCCAAAGAATGCATGTTTAATGTTGAATAACATTGGGAATTAAAATACATATTATGATTCTTTACTATTAATAGATATTTACCTAGCGAGAGTTCTGTAACTAAATTTGCAGTCAATGAAACTGAATCTAAGACAGAGCTTTGGTTTGTACTGTCACACAACTTAGATCAACACCAGAGTGAAGTAACCCAGCAGCTGCATTCTATATCCCAACCCATGCTTTTGTGGTACAACCACACAAAGATCTGTAAATAAGCCCAAATGTTTATGGAGATTCTGTTTTTTGAAAGCTTTTACAGATTTGTTAATGCCATTTCAAGTGTTAGCTGTTCTTTAAGCAATGAATCCTCTGTGGATTAGGAAGGAATTTGTTTCCGTGGCAAGATAACTCACAATTCAGAGTAATGAGCTGTGATGGTGTGTGATTCATCCTGCAGACATATGTAGCTTTCACAAACTGGCCAGTTCTATGGCTTGGGACTCTCCTGAAGTCATTCTGGCTGCTTGCTACATACCAGTCACTTGTGCTTTTGTTCTTGGTGGTCTTCCACTTTGCCCACACTATATAGATTTATGACAAAAAATAAATTTGACTTCATTCACAAAAAAGGGGTTCAATGTTTTATGTAAAGCATGGAGCACTTTATTAAGGCTTGAATCTAAAGTGTACTCTGATGTTTTTTTTTTTTAAAGAAATAGTGTCAAGGAACAATTGGATGATGGATTTCATAGCCTTTCTCTTTCCTCTGGGAACAGTTTATCAGCTCATCATACTCAGGGCTACTCATATAAAATATTGTAACTGAAAAGGTTCAGTGTATAAGAACTTTAAACCTGTTAAGACATTCTGACTTTCCTCCACTAACATTTGCTCCAAAGGACCTTGGACATGTGCATTAACAATTTGTGTAGAGGTATGTGATTAGTCCATATGTTCATCTTCAACAACGAAGATGTGGGTAGTGATGAGTGAATCTGCCCCGTTCGGCCAAAAAATTTGCAAAGCTGTGAAAATATTTGCGAAGCACCGAAATTTTGTGAAATGCATTGAGTTCAATGCAGTTAGAGCAAATATATCTTCCTTCCTTTCCTAGCAGATGTACTAGAGCTCACTCAAATAACTGATTCCAGTGCAAACAAAATAACTGACTTTTGCACAAATCCTGCATGTAGAGAGACATGATGTCTGGTGATTTTAATAGAGCTAGCTCTAATACATCTTCTATGCAAAAGGAGCCCCCGTATAAGACATATTGGATCTAAGGGGCAGATTTACTAAGGGTCGAATTCGAGGGTTAATTAATCAATTAAATTTGTATCAAATTAAAACCCTTCGAATTCGAATTTCGAATTTGAGGGGTTTTAATGCAAATCGATTTAACGAACGATCGAATATGAAAAACCATTAGATCGAATTTTTTATATTCGATCAAAAAAACTTGGGAAACTCCTATGGGAGCTCCCATAGGGTTATAGTGCAATTTGGTAGGTTTAATCTGCCGAATTTTTATATCAAATTTTTTTAAAGGGCCAGTACTTTGACTATCGAATTTTTGAATTTGGCAAATTCGAATAAAATTTTGGCCTATTCAAGTCAAATTTTGAAAATTCGATGGTCGAAGTAGCCAAAAAAATTTTTTATTTTTTCAATTCGAATCCGTCACACGAATTTAGTAAATCTGCCCCTAACTGTCAATAGATATCTGACACCCAACTGCATGAAGACAGAATGAAGAGAAACAGATTCTGAGAGAGGAAAAGTGAAGATAAACTTGATTATTTCAGAAATGTACGGAATTTTTAATTGATTGTATTAGGAAAGTTTCTTATTTCAGTATGAAAGCTTATATTACATTTTTCATTTTCACAATAGTTCCCCTTTAAAGGAGTATTAAACCTGTTAGGAAAAAAACCCGTACCCCCCACCCCACAAAGACCCCACTCCCTCCTCCCCTCAGCCTGAACCAAACTTTTTACTTACCCCTCAGCACATATTCTGTCCTCGGAGTTCACAGGTGCCATTTTCTTTCTTCATTAAGTGGCATGAAGTTTGTCCAAGAGCAGTAACCAATAGAATGTTTGCTTTTAAACAGGTGACCACTAAAGGCTTCCTGATGTTTGTTTGCTATGGGTTACTGCTCCTGTGCAAATTTAGTGACTTTTATTTATAAATCCAAAAGTGTACAGGGTAAAATGCTTTCAAGCTAAGATATACTTTGAAATACATATTAAAAGATTGGGTCACTGACAATACAGGTACCTCCCACTTTGTTTGTGTGTGTGTGTTAAGTCAAATAACATTTTTTATTCTTTCCATAGAAATGGCAGTAGTTGAGATGTGAAGCAGAATATAAGGTTACTAAGCAAAAACCTATGGGCCCCAGTAAAGCTGTTTGCCACACTGGGTTTGTTATTGACGTTAGTGACAAAGAACAGACTGTATACAAGAATTATATAAAGACGGCCTACGCATTTGTTCAGAAATGTTCTGTCACTCTTCTTACTTTGACATGAAATATTAAACACTGTTTAACAAAGCCGTGATATTGAACACAGATGTGCTCTATCATTTTCCAATTCTTCCAGTCAACTGCAGTTTACACACATATATATTTTAACACAAATGCCTATAAAGCATTATTTAGGTGACATGGCTACACTATATTAACTAGTGACCTTACATCGTCATGCATTTTCTTTGATTCCGTGTTAAAACAT
>CM044440.1:96438768-96456080 GCA_024363595.1 Xenopus borealis
GTGCATGTTATCAGGCCAAATCACCAGGGTATGTAAACTTTTGAACAGGGTCATTTGGGTGGTTTGTGTAGTGATTATGATTTAAAAAGAGTAAACACAGTTGGCTTCAGCCAACCATGAGTGAAAGAAAAGTTTTTGTGTTATCTTTCATATTCTCTGAAAAATGGTTAGGAAATCATAAATTCTGCCAGGGTATGTAAACTTGTGAGCACAACTGTATTTAACCCATGTTATCCACATAGAGAACTACATAGATCTGAATCAATAGCATTAATTGTGTTCCAAGATTAGCACTGTGGGGCTGAGATGTCTATGATAGGTTTGTGCAGTAAATTATGATGGTGAGACTATTTGTGCAAGCGTTGACTCTTTGCCAGAATGTCATCTAATTCTTTCTACAGCAAACAAAAGCTGTCATGGGCTATGGTCTTGATTAACTTTTTCTCTAATAACCTTGTGTAGTGTTACAGGGTAACTATCCATCCTTTATATGCATCCGGTTAACAGCTGTAGTTTATTTGTGGCAATGTATATTTATAAATCAGCATACTGATCTTATAAATTAAGGACTGCAACATGTGCAGGAAACTCAAAGCATATTTGTGAGGTATATTCATAATGATTTGACACTCTTCATTTTTATCAGTGAAATATTGCCAAGGAAAAACATGAACAAAACATTTGGCACTGCTGGCAGCCACTTCCCTTTTGGCTCATGAAGATATAATGTCAAGATAATGTGGACCATAATTTGGAAGAACATTACCAATATACAGATTAATCAACTTGGATTTTTTTGGAACTTCCATCCAGTAAACAGCATTTCACCATGAGTGAGTAAAAATCATGGTATATGTATGGAACCTGTTATCCAGAATGCTCAGACCTGGACCTTTATGGATAACAGATCTTTCCATAATTTTGATAGACATACAGACATACCTAAAAAATAATGTAAACATTAAATTAACTCAATAGGCTGTTTCTGATTCCGGTAGGGATTAATTATATTAGTTTGGATCAGGGCCGGACTGGGAGGAAAAAGCAACCCAGGCAAAAGTGTCAAAGCAGCACATGTACGTGTATTAACGTGCATGCAAAGCATGATATATATTTCCAACCCCAAGGTCAACTAGAACTAGTTTTTATTAATAGATATTTTAAGAGTCCATTACCATATAATCGTCAGCAATATTATACACCCTATGTTCTGGAAGTCGTCCTTGTAACAAATATCTCACCATAGTTTCTATCACTAGTGATGTGCGAATTTATTCGCCAGGGGCGAATTCGCGTCGAATTCCCGAAAACGACGCAACGTGATGAAAACGACGCGACGCGCGTCGGAAACGACACGACGCGCGTCGGAAACGACGCAACGCGCCAAAGTTGACGCAACGCGCATCAAAAGCGTCACGCAAGTCGTTTCGCGAATTTTCCGGCGAAGCGAATCTCGGGAGATTCGCCCATCACTATCTATCACAACTATTGTGGATTGGAGACCCTATACTTACAGTATATTCTAAAATGTCCTTTGTGTGCCCCCAGCTAGACCATGAACCCTGGCAGATAAGAGAATTTTAATTACCATGTGTATCACAGGGCCAAAGTATATCATACTTGAAGAGAGTAGACTGTCTCATGCAATCAATGCTACATATGGCATTGTTCCAGATACAGGCTGAAGTGATTGTTCTGAGCATGGATCCTCCTGTTGCCAACATACGGGATTGGGTATATAGCAAGCAACTCTAATATTACTTACTGAAGTTGGTCAGAATTCCTGGTTCCTCCCATATGCCAGTACTGACATGAGCACTAATAAATGTAGGCATCAGCTTATTTGGACAGCTCATTTACATTTCTAAAGTGATAAGCTCATTTACATATTAAAGACATACCTAATTTGAATTTTTTAAGGTGAGCAGCCCATTTACTTTTTAAAGCAAGCAGCCCATTAGGCATTTGCCCGAACCAACAGATTGCCAGTCTGGGCCTGGTTTGGCTCATGTACAAGATACTGTTTTATCATTACAAAGAAAAAGGAAATACTGTTCAATTATTTGGAGAAAATGGAGCATATGGGAGGTGGCCACATTTACATAGGAAGTTAGGTTGAAAAAAGACACAAGTCCATCAAGTTCAACCTTTTACATCTATATATATAGCCTGCCTAACTGCTAGTTGATCCAGAGGAATAAAATCCATTTGAAGCCGCTCCAATTTGCCTCAGAGGGGAAATACGTATTTCTTCGGGACTCCAAGATGGTAATCGGACTAGTCCCTGGATCAACTTGTACTATGAGCTATCTGCCATAACCCTGTATTCCCTCACTTGCTAAAAAGCTATCCAACCTCTTCTTAAAGGAACAGGTTAGTGTGAAAATAAAAACTAGATAAATAGATAGACTGTGCAAAATACAAAATGTTTCTAATATAGTTAGCCAAAAATGTAATATATAAAGGCTGAAGTGACTGGATGTCTAATATACTGTAATAGCCAGAATCCAATGTCCTGCTTTTTCAGCTCTTTAACATTGAGTTAGTCAGAGACTTGAAGGGGGGCCACATGGGACATAACTGCTCAGTGATTTTGCAATTGATCCTCAGCATTCAGCTCAGTTTCAAAAGCAACAGTTGTGGCTGTGTGGCCCTCCCTCAAGTCACTGATTGGTTACTGCCTGGTCACCAGGGTAACCAGTCAGTGAAAACAAGAGAGCTGAAAAGCAGGAAGTTGGATTCTGGCTATTATGTTAGACATCCCGTCACTCCAGCCTTTATACATTACATTTTTGGCTAACTAACTATATTAGAAACATTTTTTATTTTGCAGAGCCTATCTATTTACCCAGTTTTTATTTTTATACTGAACAATTCCTTTAAATTTATCTAATGTATCAGCCTGTATGATTGATTCAGGGAGAGGCTTCCATATCGTCACAGCTCTCACTTTAAAAAAACATTTCCGAATATTTTGACGGAACCTCCTTTCAACTAATCGGAATGGGTGTCAGCTGGAAAGACCTATTGGTAAATAAAGCATTTAAAAGATTATTAGATGATCCACTTATGTTGGAGTGGTGTTAAAAAACCTGAATTGTGGCAAAAACATGTAAATTCTGAGCATTATGAATAGAGTATTTATAATTCACTGTGCTGGTCAAATGGTTCTCTGATATTTGGACCTTGGCTGACATCATATAACTTCCTTTTAGTGACCCTCCTTCCCTGGATGAGTGGCAGAGGGAAGTAACATTACCAGGTGTGAAATTGGCCACCTCAAGCTATAAGAAATGTAGCTGACTATGAGTAGTAATAACTCAGGTGACATGAACTTCTGCAAAAAAAAAAGTAATTTAGCATATTTATAAAAGTCCTTATTTTCTTGTAAAAGATATAATAAAAGACACAAAGTTTGCTCCAGGTCTGGTGACCCAAAGCAATCAATCAGATGATCAATTTTACAGAGCCCCTTGAATATTTCCCATTTTGTACCCAGTTTTGTAGATGTTCATGCAGAAATCAATGGCAGAGGTCCGTTGAACCATTTCATCCTTCCTGACATTCAAGTTTTTTTCAAGAGGAAAACTCAATTGTAATTCGATTCGGATTTTCAGGGTCGTTCCTACTCGATCGAATGATAAACATTTGAGTTTTTTCTAATATAACCTCCTAATCAAGTTGTGAGTACATTCGAATTTATTAGAGTTAAAAAAAATCACATAATGTTGAAATTCGTCATGATTTTTATGTCTTACTTTTTATTTATAAATTACACAGATTAAATTGCAAATCACTCTACTATTTAAAATGTTATTCTTGAATCAACAAATGTATTTTTTTAGCTGCAATATTCGTGTGGAAGAAGCCATCTCTGTGCTTTGTGCCTGATTTTGAGCTTTGAGAAGGAGCTAGCACTTCAGGATGGAACTGCTTTGAAACAGGCATTGTTTCTTCCCTTCCCATTGAAGTATGCAACTTGGTTTGGGCTCCCCCACCATGTGGTAGACATGAGAATAGTACCCAAACAGGAAAAAAGCAGGTGTTTTCAACTTGGTTTTTCCTGCCAGAGCTGCAACATCCCTCCAGCCCCCCTCCACGCATAACTCTTTCTTCCACCGGGTCAGGTAGGAAGGTCAAAAGCAGAGTCAGAGTCTTCATGCAGGGAGCAGGTCTGGGCCAGTGGGTTTTTTTTCTGGTGTCCCATCGGCCCTGTCTGACCCTAATGAGAGCATTAGCATGAAGACTAAAGGCTACATGCTGGTTTTTCACCCCAGGGGGCAATCTCATTATTTCATATTGCTGTTTTCCAGATTTTAACAAAAAATACAAATATACTCAAATAGTTGCCATTTATTAAAAAGCACACATTTGCATGTTTTCTTGAGTATGCATCACCATTTTCCCCTTAGAATAAAAAAGTGATTTTTTTTTTTGCCAGTAAAAATATCTAGACCAGTGCAAATTTGCAGATTTTATGAGTTACAGTCGATACACATTCACAGCCAACTACCAGGTTTAACAAAAGTTTCAAAAGTGCAATTTTTCCACCAGGTCTAATAACCCATAGCAACCAATCAGATGTTTGCTTGCAAACAGCATGCCAAGAAATATAATCTGCTGCACTGCCTTAGCTAAAGCAAACAACATATACCTCTCTTAAATGTAAACATCCAAAGTAAAACAGTTCTCTAAACAAGTTGTACCAATTATTATATTGTGTAGAATAATATTAAATGTAACATACAGTACACGCTACTGTATTTAGATGTATTGTCCTCTAAATATATGCACATCTGGCCTGTACAACTGTATATAATTCTCTGGTGGCTAATGTAATAACAACCACTTAGCAGGTAGCACTTGTCACAAGTTTTGAAAGCAAACATCTCACTGGTTGTTATAGGTTACTATATTGCAGCCTTTATTACATTACCCCATAGATTTTACATCAAATGGGCAATTTAATAAGTTGCACCAGTTTGTACCAGATCTATCTTTATCATTTGTTGCATCACTCCTTTATGCAACAGCTATTTACTTTCTATGCAGTCTTACAAAAGAACAGTAAGCATTTATTCATATTTGATTTAAAAGGCTGATGCAAATATATGTTACAATGTTTCAGGGCTTAAACATATTTTTGGTGTATATATAATTAAGGTGTAAATATAGAGGTAAGCGTAAATGCGTAAATTTTTACATGCACGATTTTTTTGTCCAAATGCATTAAAGTCAATGGGCGTCAAAATAATGACGTGTATAAAAATTGTTATGCGCGTTACAATTTTTACACGAGCAAATCTTTTGTCCAAATGCATTAAAGTCAATGGGCGTCAAAATTTTTTTGACACGCCACAATTTTTACACTTCAGACTTTTTTGTCACAATGAATTTTTGCAGCAGTTTCGTGAAAAACTTTGCAGGTGGTGAAATTGTGGAAATTCGCCACAAATCCATACCTGGCAAATAAATTTACCCATCACTAATGGCCAAAATGGCTGATTTCAGAGAACAGTAGCTTGTACATTACTAGATAACAGGGATAGTTACAACTTTCACCAACGTATGCAAGAAGCATCCATTTTCTCAGGTTTGCCAAATCATTATGTTCCAAATGCATATATTTTTGCAATCAGAGTGTAATTTCCAAATTTTCATCCAACTATCGAGAAACACAATAAAAACATTGTAAATCCTGTTACACTCTGTAAATACTTGTAGTTTACATTCCATACAATACAATGCATAAAACTGTATATGTTAGAACTTCATAATAAATACATTAGAGCAGTGCACTGGAATGCATAGAATAATGGACGTATTAAAGGGAAATCTTTGTATCCAAGTTCATTCTATTCTCTTACATAAATCATTTCTTTAAATACCAACAGTGCCAATATGGTTCAAATTAACTGCTAGATAGGATACAAAGGGCTCTTTTATGCTTGCCCTATCTGGGAAAAAAAACACTAGCCTTTAGAATTTAGCACTTTCAGAAATGTGTATGGAAACTGTAGCTGCTGCAGAACAATGTTGTAGCTACCCAGACAAGTGTTCTTTTCATTGCCACTGACAAATCTTTTTTCTTATGTCATGTTTATCTGAGACGGAGATAAGCAGTGTTACAAATTGTGTCCTTGATCCATGATAAACTACTCCATCCATCCCACTTACTTCTCAGCGCAACAAAAATAAAATGCTATGATCACATCTTAGAAAGAAAACAGGAAATATTTAAGTAAAAACAGATTTGTGTCTCCCCTATATTTTATAGCTATTTGAGGGCAAGGAATAATACATCTAATACTGAGCTTAGAAAAACACATTTTTCCTTTAAGTTCTTCACACACAGATCTCAGATTCTCGTGTTTAATTTTAGCCTTTAGCCTTTCCTTTTTTTTTTTAAATACTTAAAGGAAAACTATACCCTGAAAATGAATTTTTGAGCAACAGATAGTTTATATCAAATCAAGTGACATATTAAAGAATCTTACCTACCTGGTATATATATTTAAGTAAATATTGCCCTTTTACATCTCTTGCCTTGAACCATCATTTGGTGATGGTCTGTGTGCTGCCTCAGAGATCACCTGACCAGAAATATTTCAACTCTAACTGTAAAGGGAAGAAGTGTGGAAGCAAAAGACACAACTCTGTCTGTTAATTGGCTCATGTGACCTAACTTTATAGTTTGTTTGGTATGTTTGTGTGCACCGTTGGATCCTAGGATCCCAGGAGGCTGTCCTTATTTTTTAAAATGGCTATTTTCTATTTATGATTACCCAATGGCACATGTTACTAAAAAAGTGTATTATTATGAAAATGGTTTATTTACATGAAGCAGGGTTTTACATATCAGTTGTTTTAAGCAATATCTGTTTATAGAGACCTACATTGTTCCGGGGGTATAGTTTTCCTTTAAAACCCATAACATGGGTGACATGTAAACTTTTTACTTTTTTTTTGCCTAAGTTCTGTTTTATGTCTGAAATTGTTTGTCAGAAGAGCTCACAACACATGTAAATGCATTTGACAGATTAGTGTGCAATGCCTGTACGCTGGAAATAAAGATGTGTACATAAATGAATATATAAATGAATGTAGATATAAACAGTTATTGTATTCAAATTTTTTTTACGCTCAATTATTAAAGGAACATCAATTGTAATTCAGTGTCAGTAATTATTGCAAGACAAAAGGCAAGGGTTTCTTTAGAAAACAAAATTCATTGAAAATTTCAAGTTTGAATCATATTTAAATCAGGTGTAAATGTAAACCAGTTTAACTGGGAACACAAGAACCTTACAATGAGATCAACAGCCAAGAAAATTGCTCCGTTATTAGCTTACCATATTATTGTTATTGTTACCTTTAATTCCTTCTACTCAATCCTTCTCCTATTCATATTCCAGTGTCTCATTCAACCCAATGCCTGATCGATAAGTTAAATAAGACCCTAGCAACCAGATAACTAGTGAAATTACAAACTGGAGTGCTGCTGAACAAAAGGCTGATAACGCTGCTGAACTGAGCAAAATATCTGAAAAAACACAAAAAAAACCAATTGCAAGTTATCTCAATATCAATGTCTCTGTCATACTAAAAGTTAATCTCAAGGTGAACAACCCCTACATGTAATGAATGTATTCTCTGCCCGATGTGTCAGGATCAAGAATCCCTAAGAATCACAATTTTTAACCCAATTCAATAACATTTTCCCACTACACATCATTGCTGTTCCATTCTTTACCTGTGCCCCATGTCTCTTCACATACTTCTTATTGTATAAGTTATACCCTGGATTCTTTATGAATTCTCTTTTTAATCCATTTCGGTATATATGGATTAAAGGCACACTATATATGAAACATTTACGAGTCATATATAAAAGAATAATGTGCCAAATGTATAGATTTGAATGTAAAAACTTCTACACTTAAATATATTTAAAATTGCAAGATGCCTTTCACCTCCCTTATAGTCAACCCATGACTACTACGATGTTCTATACACCCTCTAGTATGTGATGCCAGTGAAGAACCGGCCGCTGAAACCCTGCAAGTGATATCAAATCTTCTACAATGTATTCTATTAAGAAGGGCTCATTTACCAATATTCTTTATTAGACATTTATTGTATTGCAAATATTACTGATGCATAGCATATTTTTATAAACTTTTTTCCACTAAAAAGTTTTATTACATACAGTGGTTTAACTATAGAGGAAGCATACCATGAGGTTGTAGGGAGGGGGGGGGAATGCCCTCCTAAAGTGCTGGCACAAGTCACATGACCGGGGGCAGCTGGGAAATTGACAAAATGGCTAGCCCATGTCAGATTTCAAAACTGAATATAAAAAAATCTGTTTGCTCTTTTGAGAAATGGATTTCAGTGCAGAAGTCTGGAGCAGCACTATTAACAAATGTGTTTAAAAAAACAAAACAAGTTTTCCCATGACAGTTTCCCTTTAAGTAAAACAGTAACCTCTATTTTTTCATTTTGCAAAATATATTTGAACAGTCTAATCAATGTATCTGTTATTATTCTTGTGTTTGTTATTAGTCCTGCTTTTTTTTTATTTACATCGTTTTATCAATGCCCCTGTTGTGTGTATTTTGGAGTTGATGTTATAGCCCAATACTAACATAGCATAATGCGCTGTAAAATATTTCTTTCATGACTTAAATTTTATCATCTTTCTGGTACTCCGCTTTCTTCCATCTTCCTTAGAGGTAAAAAAAACACACGGCTTTCTAAAGTGTGGCAGAACTCTATTTCTAATAACATTTTAGCAACGTGGGTGATGTCAGACGCTGCACATGAGACTTTGTTATAAAAATATAACTTAGCAATATTTGACAATTTAGGGCCATTTTTATTGGGGCTTTCTTCCCATTTAATGTTTTCCTAATAAATCTTTCATCAAATGAACACAAGTCTGCAGGAGGAGGCACATGTTTTCTGTCTAAGGTGTATATTTCACACCTAGCCCAGGAATAGTACAGAAGCAGCTATGTGTATTATATGATGTGTGTCAGAGTTACATGCATCATGGATGGACCCTGGTATAAATGTATTTGATAAAGAGAGCTCTTGAGGCTTTAGGGAAAATGCTTGATAATGTAACTGAAACTCTTATCTCAAATCATAAAGTGGTAAATAACAAAAGACACAAATACCAACAAACTCTATAATATAGTGTGCCGGAAATATTACATTATTCCTACAATCCTTTAAATACAAATGTAACTTTCATATTATATGCATTTTCTTCATGTGCCAACTATGAGTGAAACTCCTTGTGCCTGCATTAGAGCCCATTTACATATGCACCACAGACTGCCTGCTGGCAATGCACACTATATGGGCATCTATTTAGAGAAGGCTACTCTCATTTCTTTAGATACTAAATGCAATACCATATGCAAGGAGCAATCCTGGCCCTGTGCTGCTTGAGACAGCTTGTGAGTTTCTCAACTCTCCTCACTGGCGCAGCACCCCTGCATATGGTACACTTCTCACCTTCCTTATTTCTGATCTTGGCCACTTCCACACCTTGGGGGAAATTCACTAAAGCGCAAAGCGTCTAACGCTAGCGCTAATTTGCCAGCGTGACATCAATTCGTAACTTCGGAAATTTACTAACACCGACTCTGGCGAATTTTCGCTAGCGAAGTAGATAGACTAGCACCTGGCGTAAGGGTGTGAAGTTGCGCACTGACGAAGGATCGTAATTACGCAAATTCACTAAGATGACCATTTTACTAAACGTTACCTCTTACGCTAGACATTACTTCACCAGGTCAGACCTGGCGAATTTCAATACAATGGATAGGAGTTTGAAAAAAAAAACTGGAAAAAAAAGGCCAGTGTGTTTTACCTTTCTAGGGTGATAATCTGAAAAAGAACTAAATTCTTTTTGGGGGTGTTACCCTCCTTCCCTCCACATTTCCTAACATATGGCAACACAACTATACAGGGGGCACATGTAGGGCAATAAGACAACTTTATTTGTTTCCTGGGCTTGTGTAGTGTAATGTAGTGGCTGTAACATATACAGTACTTCTAGTAGACTTTCGCGCCATATGCAAATTAGGCATCGCTAGCGTAAATGCGCTTTGCCTGGCGAAGTAACACTAGCGTTCACCGACCTTATCGTAACTTCGCACTTTAGTGAATTTGTGTAATGCTGGCGAAAATTCGCCTGGTGAAAGGAAACACTACACATATGTAGGTACCATGATAAGGCATTTGTAACAGTGCAGTAAATCTATTTAACAATATGAATAATTTCCTTTAAATAGTTGCCTGCAGAATTCTGTCTGTTTCTGCACAGATATTTCTATTTATACATTAACTTTCCCACTTCTTTATATGTCCCTATAACCTTTAAAGGAGAAATAAACTCTAAAAATGGCTAAAAATGCCAAATTTTATATAATGAACTTATTGCACCAGCCTAAAGTTTCAGCTTCTCAACAGCAGCAATGATCCAGAACTTCAAACTTGTCACAGGGGGTCACCATCTCAGTGGGCTCTGAGCAGGTGTTGAGAAGCTAATCTTAGGGGTTGTTACAAATTATCAAGCAGAAAATGTGGTTCGTCTATTATATAAGCTGATACTACAGGGCTGATTATTAAATTCTGATTCTGGTTGCATTGGATTATGTGCTGGCATGTAGTAATTATCTGTATTAATTACTAATCAGCCCTATATTATGTGTATATTTTCAGTCAGTCCCTAAGCTCAGTAAGTGACAGCAGCACAGAGCATGTGAATCAGTGAATCAGTAGAAAAGAAGATGGGGAGCTACTGGGGCATCTACTGGGGGGACACAGATCTTTACTGCTAAAGGGCTGTGGTTGCCTTGGGCTTGTACAGAAGCAGAAAACATAATGTATAACAATGATAGCCAATTTCTTTAGTTAAGCTTTAGTTGTCCATAAAATAAATAGGAAATATATGCATTTAGCTCCAAAAGCTCACTGGACAGAGTTAATCCTTTTTTACATTCTACGTGTTGGGTGAAAATATAAAAATATGCAAAAAGATAGTGGAGAGTCAAGTTAATTGTCATAGGGTGCATAGCACAATAGCGTCAGAAAGTGGTAAGTGGCTATTGTACTGTATCTGTGAATGTGAAATAAAATGTTCAGTGTATCATGAACTTGTAGCCTTTCTGCATGTAATAGTGCATGTAATTGATAATCGACTGAGTGAGAGAATTTCTTGGATATTTACCTCCTACAAGATTTTATAAGTACCTTAGAAGTCACCTTGGGGTTTTGCACACTGTATAAAATAACTTAACCTACAGCTTTGACTTTTATGTGTTCACAAGTGACTTTTAAAATGCTTATAAACTATGGTAGGGGGTACATTATAAACTTTACATTATTTGCAAATAGTATTCCTGGTTTTAAGTTTTTTCTCATGTTTCAGAACTGCTTTGTTTAAAAAATGAAGTGGGCAAATCATATTATTCAAATAAAATATGTTACCTATGGTCTTCAAGGCAGTGCTTTAGTATTGAATTCAGGGCAGTGAGGATGTAAAAGATTAACTGCTTTAACAGGAGCAAATGTATATTCAAATGCCTAAGATGCTATGAGTAAATGACCTTATATATAAGGCTGCCCTTAGCAAAACAATAAGCTGCTCCCAGAGGTTGGCCTAGACAGCTGGGCGGCCTAGGCACCCCAGCTGGGTAACTCACCCCCGAATCTCTGTCTTTCACGCATGCGCATTAGGGGCACTCCCGCAAGCATGCGCATTAGTGATGCTTTTGTGTGCATGCACATTAGCGCCATTCACACGCTTCAGTGTCGTTTGCAGGGGCGTCTGTGCGCACATGCGTCTGGAGTTAAGCAGAAGAGGTAGCTGCCCAGGGCCCCCAATATTTGAGCCCTAGGCAGCCACCTCTTTTGCCTACCCCTAGTTCTGGCCCTTTTTCCTGGCCCCACCATCAAGGTCATAAAACAGTAGTCTATCCATCAATCTATCAGTCTACCTACCTATCTATCTATGTGAAGATGTCAGCCTTTGTTTGCTGTTGGAAGAATGAAATAATTTGTATGTCAATAACAGCTGAATGACCCCAGGTTGCCCATCAATTTCAAAGAAGAATCCTTCTCTGCATATTTTTCGTCTCAGGAGGAGCATGGCCATTGCAACAAAACAATGCATGAGCAAAATAGTGCTTGGCACAACAAAGACAAATCTTACTTTCTTTACTAGCTTTCTGCTTGTGTTACACATTCCCAAATCATTTTTAGGAAACTATTCTCCTTTTTGTTAAGAATAAAACCTCTTTTGGGCCTCTTCACCTCCTTCATCAGTTCGATTTTTGTGTGTAATCTGTGGGCTTGGTCTATACACCCATTTATTGCACAGCACGGTGGTATATGTTGACTATTTATACATAGTTCTTGATAAAAAATTATTATAATAATATAATGCAATTTAAGCTTCATACTTTGTTCAGGGTTTTGCATCTTTGTGTCATTTTCAGTAACTGCCATGTAAGCTGTGGTGCTATTGCCTCTTATTAAGTACTGTCTACATTCAACGTTTGCCTCTAGCAGCTTAAAAGCTTCATTGTCCTGTTTTACTTGCAGTTCCATGAAGCCATAGGAGATAGTATTTACACAGTAAATTGTATTTATATTCACCCTTGTCTATGATCTATGATTCAATTTAAAAAATTACATCACATGCTGGAATTATTATTATTATTGTTATTATTCAGATAACATTGTATTATTAATGCTATTGTGAAGTCCTGGAAGCCATAATGTTTCTCCAGAGTTTTCTGTAGGCTTCTCAGTGGCATGTTCATTAAAGTTTCATCAGGTCTGTAAGGTTTGTAAGAAACCCCTTATCCAGAATGCTCCGAATTATGCAAAGGCCTTCTCCCATAGACTACATTTTATCCAAATAATCCAATAATTTTTTTAATTTGATTCCCTTTTACTCTGTAATAATACAACAGTACCTTGACCAATTAAGAGATTGTTGGGTTTATTTCATGTTTAAATGGTTTTCTAGTAAACTTAAAGGGCAAGGAAAGGCAAAGAAATAAAATCCCATTTTTACTTTCTTTAATGAAAAAGAAATCTATCTCCAATATACTTTAATTTTAAAATGTGTACTGTTTTTATAAGAAACCTGACTGTATGCAGTGAAATTTTCCCTTCATTTAGTGCTTCTGGCAGGGAAACAATCACTTATGAACAACAGGGGGAGCCCCTGCCTTACTTAGAAGCCATGCAGAACTCAAGCAGCTTTGTTTTTTTGATAATTTATGACGATCCCTAAGCAGCACAGACCATACTGAGCATGTGCAGTGCCAGTGTCAGGCAACCCCTGTAGCCAACTTTGAAAGCATAAATCATTTGTTTGATTAGGCTTGTGGTGCAGTAAGTTCATATTTATGTTTAGTATACAAAATACAGCATTTCTACCCTTATTCTTTTTTACACTTTCCTTGCCCTTTAAGGTATGAAGATCCAAATTATGGAAAGCCGCAGGTCCCCAACATTCTGGAAAACAGGTCCCATACCTGTATTTTTATTTGGTTTGTAAATAAATTGATAAACAATTGGCACATATTACAAGAAAGCTGGCATTTATTGATTTAGACTCATTCAAGTCTTCCTCTTTTCCCCTTAGCTCTTCTAAGCATTTAGAATTGAATTGAAACACTTACAGTATTCAGCATATTTACAGCTATTTATAACAGTAACAAATGCTCATTGTGAAATATGCGGAAATTAGAACAAATTTAGTTTAAAGAAAATTTGTATCAAATCATTTTAACTTTCGCTGCAGGGTCTATGTGAATAAGAGGGTGATTCAGGTCAAAACCATAACCAACTATTGAAAATAGTGCATTAAGTATTCCAAAGGAAATCTCTGGAGATGTACCACTGACAAATGGTGGCCAGCCAAAAAAACTTAATCAGATGCTTCAAAGAGCCTCATTAGTAGTCCAACAGTGTAATTTGATGCAAAATCAACACAGTGTGACCACCTCTGTGTTTCACATGATGTATCTATGGCAGTAATGCACTATGCAATGATATAGTTACCCTCAGGCCCTTATACATACATTTATATGATAAACTCTTGTGCTACAGTCACCAGTGACCACATCCTTAGCAAAACACTTCCTTATGAAAAGCAGGTTAGTGTGACATGCTGCAAAAAAATAAATAGCATTTTTCATTGACCACAGTTAAAAGAAAATCTTTGTTAATTAATCTGTGATTTGTTGGCATTTGTCTATTTACTGGCCTTTGTCACGTGTGTTTTAAATTGTGCCAGGCTTTCACATCATTTACCAGAGTAGGAATCATTTATTGATTTAGGGGCCCATTTTCTAAAGTGTGATTCATTATTTTGTGCCAAAAAAATGGCAATGAAAATTGTTCTACCAATCACTTCTCTAACGGAAAATGTTTTGATGCAAAAATATTACAGCATCCATGATGTGCTGTATCTCAGGTTTCTTCCTCTCAACACCAGAATTGTCACCAATTTCTTGAGATTTAGAATGATATTTTGGAAAATAATGCCACAATACTAATAAATGCTAGTATATTAAACTTTTATGGCGGCTGTCGCTGTTGCTGTCACACTGCAGCATATTTGCAATAGAATTGTGGTGGGTTTCTGTATAAGGACACGGGAAACTTATTATAGTTTAAAGGAAAAGGAAAGGCAAAAAAATAAAATATCAATAAAAAAGAAACCGATCTCCAATAAACTTTGATTAAAAAATGTGTACCTTTTTTTATAAGAAACCTGACTGCATGCAGTGAAATTCTCCCTTCATTTACTGCTGTGGATAAGAATTGTCAGACGGTCCCTTAATGCAGGGCAGGGAAACAATCATACTTATGAACAGCAGAGAGAGCCCCTTCCTTACTTACCAGCCATGCAGAACTCCAGCAGCTTTGTTAGTTTCCCTGTTTTGATAATTTATGACAATCCCTAAACAGCCCAGATCACACTAAACATGTGCACAGTCTTGGTCTTGCAAAGATGTATAACAAAGTTACAAGATGACAACCCACTGTGACCAAATTTGAAAGCATAAATCATTTGTTTGATTAAGCTTGTGGTGCAGTAAGTTCATGTTTATGTTTAGTATACAAAATACAGTATTTCTATTTCTATTATTCTATTTTAGACTTTCCTTGTCCTTTAAAATAATTTAAATTATAAGATTTTTTACATAAATGAGGACTGAGTGTTGACTAAAAGAAACCTGTAAGGCTTTGAACTGCTGCTCTAAAAGACAAGTAACTTTATCTTGTATCATTCATCGGGGGGAATTCACTAAAGGCTGAATTTTCACGACATCTCATTCAGTTCATTTTTTTTTTACGAATATAATAATTTGCACCAAGAGGAAAAAACATTTTGAGCTAGAAGCACGTGTATATTGTTTGTCTAAATTATCTCATGCAACTTTGTCAGACGTTTATTCGCAGCACATACGCTTATTCATCAAAATGCGCAGTTACGTTCCGCCAGCGAAAATTCATCAGCACAAGCATTTCTAAGTTAACATTTGCTATTGTTACTTTCTTCCTAGCAAGGCTTCATTAACACACTTCACTTAGAGCAATTTAAATAGGGCAGGTACATAGAGGTCATATATATCTTTTAGAGGTGTTGGTGAAATTGCTTGAAGCTGCCATTTATTATTAAAAATGCCCAAAGGAAGCAAAATAAAGACAAAAGAGATCCTCTATTGCCCCAGACTAGCCCACCCTAAAAAAACATAAAAAAATATATTTAACAGGTACAACTTTTAAACATAATCCAATAATTCCATTGTTTTGTCTTTTTTTTGTTTTATAATTTTTCAGTATAAAGGATATAATGAGGATGTAGCTTCATGTTATTAGTTCACCAGGTATAACCTGGTGAAGCAGACTCTGACAAAAGGGTAACGTAGTGAAAACTTCACACTTTGATGAATTGTAGAGTAACAAACGTTCGCCTGAGTGAAAATTCGCCTGACGAAAGAGCACAAAACTTGGTTGGTGATAGTATCTTTCAATAGCAAATAGTCCTCTACTCCTTTTAGAAAATTGGTGATGTCCCTGCGGATTGTCTTTCTGGTGAATATTCACTAGTGACTTCAACATTTCGTTAATCTGCCCCATTATGTCTTAGCAATAATTTACTTTTTATTGCCTTTTATTTTCACTTTTCTTTCTATATGACTACCAAGAGCTTTGGCTTCGTATTCTCCCCTATATGTATATGATTTGCTCAAACGACATTCCTTTTACATATATTCCAAGAATAACTTATATTGATATATTAATATGGAGTCAGGACATAAATCTAACCATGCAAGTTTACCGCCTAGGTGGCATTTCCTTGACAAATCCCTCTATAATGATTCTGCTTTGCTTTGTCCCACTGGGCATTGTGTACTTTGGAACTACTGAGAATTCATCCATTATGGGCCACCCATTACATTAAGCAAAGTAAATATTCAGTAAAACGTTTTCTTCATTGCTACGTCATGTAACAGGACACATTTTTACTTTGTATTTGATGGAGGTAAAGTCCTTCATAATCAACTCCCTCGTGCAACCACCATCACTCACACCAGATCCCCTCCTATGTGCGTGATTTGTGTCATTTTGTGCATCTTAATGTTAAGGCAAAGCATTCTGGAAATGTGCTGAAGCAGTGTCCAAAATCAAGAGCAGATGTGGAGAAATGTCAGCTGCTCTTTTATTCTCAAGAAATGTGAATCTAACAGAGGAGACAGGTACAGATTTTCAAAGCATCTTGCAGGACATGAATGTTTTTGGGTATAATTTAAATGCAATCAATAGCGAGGTGAAGGTTAATTGGGAAAATTTTAAATTGCCATTTGCATTTGATTATGAACTCGCTCAATACCAGTAGATTGATGATGCCTTTACATTTTTAAAACAACTTAAGTATTTCCTACTTTCACTGAAAAATAAAATCCAGGCATGGTACATTGACAGAGACAGTGCTCTATATTAAACTCGTTATGTTGCAACAGTATATGTTGTCACTGTGAACTGGGACTTTTTAAAGAACTGTCACCAAAAAAAAGGCAAGTGAATGCATTTGGACTTCCAGCACTTTCTTCTTGGAGAAAAAGTTATGATTTGAATTGTTCTTTTTAACTCTCTAATGGAAGATCCCTTTGATCTTTTCTGAACAGAGCATCGTCTTTTCTGCTGTTAAAGGGATACTGTCATGCAAAACATGTCTTTTTTCAAAATACATCATTTAATAGTGATGC
>CM044440.1:96516249-96530387 GCA_024363595.1 Xenopus borealis
GAGAATTCTGGTAGGTCCCATACCTGTACAAAGAAAATGGAAATCATTTTTATAATTGAATTATTTAACACATATACAGTATGTGTTTTTTAGTTCCCAAATGTGTAGGTACAGGAATGGGACCTGTTATCCAAAATGCTTTGGTCCTGGGGTTTTTCAGTAATCTTGCTTTTGTCTACTAAAAAAATGTTTAAAAAGAAACTCAGTGGGATTGTTTTGCCTCTAACAAGGTTCAGCTTTTCTTAGTTGGGATCAAGTACAAGTTACTGATTTATTATCATGGAGAAAAGGAAATAGTTTGTAAAATTTTAAATTGTTTTATTAAAACCTATTGGAGCTAGCCTTCCCGTAAATCAGAGTCTTCGGATAATGTATTTTTGGATAACAGATCCCATATCTCTCCTCCCTTTTTTCAGACATAATAGATAATTGTAGAAACAGTGGCATAATAAGGGCTCATGAAGACCTCTGTTTTGCTCAGAGGCCCCTGTCCCTCAATCATCCCCAATCTTGTAACACATCATATTTGTGTGTTTGCATTTACAGTCTCCTTCCATGTGTTATTGATATTATTTATTGTGATATTATGAGGCCAAATTACCTATGCCTGATATATTTTTTTAACTCAGCAGTAAAAACTGAACTGTGCTGAGCAGCATCTCCCCACTGAACAGAATGGCATTTGAAGCAATCACACACATTTGTCATAAATGTGTCATGTTGTTCAGAACTTTCCCGACTGTCAAGAAAGTTTTTAAAAAATGGGGAAAATAGGGAACTGTTGATATCCCATCAGGATTCCTCAATATTTGATAAATCAAGTCTGATATAATAAATACATATATATCATTTTAATTATATACACCTCATTTTTGTACTGTAAGATACTCCGAGTGCACCTTTGTGGCTCCTTTTTATACTTAGACATAATCAGCACAATTATCAACAGGGGTTTCAGATAAATTCAACGTGAAGTTTAAACTAGGTAATTATCACTGAGGCTGTCATTGAAAAACCCATCAATGTTGCCTAATGGTTCCATTTCAGTGCTTCCTCGCTGAATCTTAATCTCTCCAGAGACCTGTGTTTGGAATCAGAGCAGTTCCTTTCTAGCATTCTCATAAACTGACAGATGCTGATCCTTATTTTGCTGTACACATACAAGTACTAATGTATTACTCCGTCTCAAACTTTCCTGAATATGGCAAGCGATCTTCGGATTTGGATTTTTCTAAAATACACATGTGAAATTGCTGTAATGATTTGTCTTGACAACGTGACATTGGCATATTATACCACAACTATAACTAGAATAATATATATATTTGACATATAAGATAATATAATTACAACATTTCTGTAGCTTCCCAGCATCTTGGCACCTTTTAATCAGCCTACCCTTTGTTATTGTGTGATATCACTAACAATATGTGTTAGCTTTACTTTTAATAGGAGATGACACATTGTTAAAGTCAAATCTTGCTCTGCTATGCTAAGGAATTGTTAATGCACAGATAAGAAATGTCTGCATAAAGCATCACTATACATTCTCAGTCAATGTCTATTCTGATATAAATTAAGAGGCAGTTTACCCCATTGTCTAACATGAGTAACGATGCACCGAATCCAGGATTCGGTTCAGGATTCGCTCAGGGTCAGGGCCTTTTTCAGCAGGGTTCGGATTCGGCCAAATCCTTGTGCATGGTGAACCGAAGCCTAATTTGCATATGTAAATGAGTTGTGGAAAGGAAAGTCACGTGACTTTTTGTCACAAAAAAGTAGAAACATTTTTCCCACCTTTTCCTTTCCCGACCCTAAATTGCATATGCAAATTAGGATTTGGATTCAGTATTCAGCCAAATCTTTCACAAAGGGTTCGGCCAAATCCCAAAAAGTGGATTTGGTGCAATGAATATGGCTGGGCTGAACAAATTGTTTGCCTGTTGTCTTATTTATGACTCATGACCTTGTAACTGTGTGCCAGCTGAACCATAGCTAAACCAGTATAAATACAAATGCCAAATACACAGTATTTAATCTCATTAGACCACTTCCACCATGACAATGACATTTTATTTTTCCAGTGCACAGTCCCACAAGAGAAAACTGTTGCAAAATCCATTTACTGAAAATAAAAAAGTATTGTCAGAAACTTAAAAATCATGATAAAATGTGACAAATGAATCCCCAAACTTGTCCACCTACTTTGTATATTGATTTATTATAATACTACCATTTTTAAGAAGGTAGAGGGCTTGGTGGGGAAAATCAACTAGTGCTTGGGAAGTTGTAAGTTATATCTTTTAAAATAACAGAGAACAAAACATTTCCCCAGTTAAGAAGAACTTCAGTAATAAAAAATGCTCAAGCTCAGCATCCATGACCCATGACCCATGATATCATATGGTTGACCCATACATATATGGTTTCTCTGTTGCAAAAATGCACTCCTGAGTAATTTTTTGAAACTATGGAATGGTGAAATATTATTTAGACAGCCAAGCATTTCATTTTAAGGCAAGCTAATGGCATGTAGGTCTAACACCCCTTCCTGCTTGTCACTTCTCTCTCTCTGAAGCTCAATTAAGTGGACACAGGGGGGTGTGCCTTGGATGTCCTTGCATTTGGTCGTGAGTTATATGGTACAATCTCATTAATGAGAAGGTCAGATATGGGATTTCGAAGTAAACTAATGGCAGACTGAAGCTTGGTGCTCAGTGTACTAGATATATGTTTTGTCCAAATGAGCTACTGGCATAGTTGCTATATCATTGGTCAGATGAGCTCTGGAAAGGTGCAATATCATTGGTCAGATGGTTGTATGGGATCTTGGGGTAAACCTATGACAGATTCTTTGAAGACACCCATGCTTTGTCACATTTCTGTGCCAGAGAATGGTGAAATCTGATTGGTCAGATGGGGTAAACAATTGCATTAAGCTCAGCACTTTTAAAAACCTACATTTTTTTTGCATTTGTTGAACCCTATGGAATGCTAAAATCTGGATGGCCAAATAAAATTGTCAAGTTTGGAGGGGCGGGGACTGGTCTTGACCAGAAATTTGTTTAATTTCTGGTCAAGACCAGTCCCCGCCCCCCCAAATTCCACAACTCCGATACAATTTCAGGGGACAATAGCGTCATATTTTTCATCTCTATTACTGAAATTTGTGGACTGGTTGCTGTAATGACATTGGAATTTTGGGGAGAAATTGCTGCAATGTGGGTAAAAAACATGGTGATTTGCATCCAAAAATCATACCTTGGCACTTAATAAATGAAACCACATATCTTACAGAGATTTGCTTACAAATGTGCTATAGAAAAAGAGACTGCAGTGTAAAATATTTTTATTTAATTTACCCCATAATTACTGAACCCCTGTGTATTAATATTTATTCTTGCACTCCAAATTGGCATCTTCCTATTCTGATTTAATATATAATAAAATAAAAGGGTATTTTCTCATTCATTCCGAAACATACATAAATGGTGGGAAAAAAAATAAAAGGAAGAATGAGAGACAACAGGACCTTGTTCAATGGAACCAATGGGTGGTACCAGATTAAGGAGGCTGTACATGGGAATTAAGTAGTGAAAGCAACTTTCACACTTAATTAAGCAGCTTCATTAAGCCAAGTTTACTATTTCTTTGGGTACTACTCAAATGGAAGTGTTAAAATAGCGCTCTAGTAATTTTAATCAGCATCATCAGATCACCTTACTTTAAAATACACAGGAAATGTGTATTTTGTGTATGAATCCAGCTTATCGAATAACAAATATCAAACTGGGGAATCCTGAACAATCCTAAACTCCATTTACCTGGACAGTCTTCAATTAATTGACATTAAATTGATTTATCCAATTTGATACAAGTGTCTATTTGCAAGAATGTGTTTGACTGCCTTGAGCAGTTGGATGCCATTGTGATTTATGAGGAGACAGTGGACAGCACTCAGCAGCAGCCATTGAATCATGATTCCCTAATGTGTATCCCATGCAGACAGAAACAAATATTTTCCTCAATGCAGCAACAAATCGATCTAAAAGGTTTAACCCTTTATAATAGGCTAATAAATTCTGGGTGCAAATATGTGTTTATGACTTCTGAAAGTCCAGCAATATCAGGGTACAAAAGGATAATAAATACTGAAATTACATCTTCACCCTTTGCCTAGTACAGTTATGCAACAAAATTTGTGTTTCTGCTAGTGATAAAAAGTGCTCAGTCTCCATAAACCCACTGTATACTCTAGGTGAAATGTTCTGGAGCTCATTTTGTTTAAAGAGCTTTCAGTCCATCCATTGGCCATTGGCTGCCAATAGTCTATACAGATCTTCAAACCCTGCATGCAGTATAAAAAGACACTGCCTCCTCATCATCCATATTTGTAGCCAATTGAGTGTTTTTCTAGAACTTGTAAAAGCAAGGTTTATAATACAGTTATGTATGTGGTTTCCTTGTAGCAGCAAATGCAACATTTTTTCCAATAACACAGGGGCAGGGTATTCTACTCACTATAAAGAACACCTCCATGTAGCACACGCTACAAAATTTAAATGATATTTGTAATTGCAATTGCTGATGAAATCAATATCATTTTGGCTATGCTCTTTCATTATGCAAGTGTTTTTGTTTGGAGATCTTTAAAGGGATCCTGTCATGGGAAAAAAACATTTTTCAAAATGCATCAGTTAATAGTACTGTTCCAGAAGAATTCTGCATTGAAATCCATTTCTCAAAAGAGCAAACAGATTTTTTTATATTTAATTTTGAAATCTGACATGGGGCTAGACATATTGTCAATTTTCCAGCTGCCCCAAGTCATGTGACATGTGCTGTGATAAACTTTAATCATTCTTTACTGCTCTACTGCAAGTTGCAGTGAAATCACCCCCTCCCTTTCCCCCACCCAGCAGCCTAACCAAAGAACAATGGGAAGGTAAACAGATAACAGCTCCCTAACACAAGATAACAGCTGCCTGGTAGATCTAAGAACAGCACTCAATAGTAAAACCCATGTGCCACTGGGTTCCATTCAGTTACATTGAGGAAAAACAACAGCCTGCCAGAAAGCTGTTCCCTCCTAAAGTTCTGGCACAAATCACATGACTGGGGCAGCTGGGAAATTGAAAAAATGGCTAGCCCCATGTCAGATTTCAAAACTGAATATAAAAAAATCTGTTTGCTCTTTTGAGAAATGGATTTCAGTGCAGAAGTCTATTAGAGCAGCACTATTAACTGATGCATTTAAAAAAAACATGTTTTCCCATGACAGTTTCCCTTTAAGGGATGGGTACAGTACTACAACACCTACAGTAGCACCACAATTTGGACATTCTGCTGCCCACCTAGGAACTGGACCTAACAGCACCCTTAACTTGGAAAGGACTATGTACTTCTCACCCCACCAGATTCACTGCTGGTTTTAAGCAGTAAGTCTTCAGGGAGGCTGGGGTAATTTTTTAATTTTAAATATTTATTCAATTATATGGGCACCGATGGATGCCCCCCCAAATTGACACCCTAGGCACAGGTATGTTACCACTTTATCAAAAATGCTTTGGACCTGGGTTTCCTGGATAAAAAGTCTTTCCACAATTTGGATCTCCAAACCTTTAGTCTATTAATGAATCATTTAAACATAAAACAAGTTAAATAGGCTGGTTTTGCTTCCAAGGAGGATTGATTATATCTAAGTTGGCATCAAGTACAATGTATTGAAAAATATATATATTTTTAAATTTTAATAAAATAGAGTCTATGGGAGATGGTCTTCCTGTAATTTGGAACTTTCTGGATAACAGGTTATGCATAATGGATCCTATAACTGAATATAAATACAACCATGAATTGTACATGCAACAGTTACCGTATAAATCTCAGTATACAGTGTAAAATACAGGTAATATAGTATAAAAATCCCAGTGAATGTATGAATTGAATGGTTCTTTATCAAAAATGTTCAGTGATGACTCTGTATAAAACCTGTGATCCAGTGAATTATTTAACAGGTACAAAGATGATAAATGAGGCATTGTTCATATCATATTTTTCATGATTAGTTAAATAGTTGGCTCTTTATCCTTATCCACACTACATTTCAGAGCAGGACTCTATACAAACATAATAGTAAAAGTACCATGGAAGATATTAAGATTAAAACCCTTAATCCTCCCTATGAGGATACCCAGGGGGATGGACTTAGTTCACAAGATTGTAAAGTTTGAGTAGGACACAGAATATAACCTTGTATGACAGGTGTTCTCCTTCTAAAGCTGGACAGAGAAAGCAAGCCCCTGAAAAGCTCCCAGTCAAAATCACTCTAAATGGCTCTGGATTGGGTTTGGAGCAATACACAATGTTCAAAGCATGCTCTCTTCCTAACTCATTTTCTTAATTGTAGATTTTGTCCTTTTGGCACAATATTCACCTATCTCTGCTATGGCTATGGTAAGAGGTAACTATTAGGGTAAAGCCACACGTGGAGATTTCGGGGAGATCTGTCGCCTGGCGACTAATCGCCGCAACGAATCTCCCCGAATAGCTTGGTAGCGGTGCGCACCCGCTACACATAAAGTCGCCTGCGCTTATTCGCACGCGGCGACGCGATTTTAAAAGTCGCTCAAAATTGCCTCAATTTTGAGCGACTTTTAAAATCACATCGGCGCGTGTGAATAAAAATTGCCTCAATTCAAAATTGCCTCAATTTTGAGCGACTTTTAAAATCGCATCGCCGCGTGTGAATAAGCGCAGGCAACTTTACGTGTAGCGGGTGCGCACCGCTACCAAGCTATTCGGGGAGATTCGTCACGGCGATTAGTCGCCAGGCGACAGATCTCCCCGAAATCTCTACATGTGGCCTTACCCTTAAATGTTTACTCAAAGCAGCATTTAGCAGAAATGCCGTGCTGGATCTCTCAAGAACGGAATACATTAGAGCTTATTTAACATTTGAAAACATGGGACTAGGTCCAACATTGGGCACAGAATTACCATATGCAAATCACCTACTTCTCATTCTACTGTGCAAATGCTTTATGGCAAAGTTAATAAATGCATTATTATGCCAGATGTAAAAAAAGAGTAATTTCTGGTGTCTGTATTACGTTAAGTAGCCCTTTAAAAAGCTATTGTCCAAAGCTGGTCAGGGGCCGTGGATCAGATATGACATGTCAAGGTTAGGCTGATAACACACAGCCTTCTGTGACTCAAGCAGGAGGCAGAGCAACTGCCAATATATAGCAGGTACCTGATTAAAATCCAGGGAGTTCTTTACATTGAAAGGGTGATAATGTATCCAAAGTTTTGTGTGAATTTTTAGAAAAATGCACTAATTGTAAGGATGTGGAGGATGGTGAGTCAGTGGTCTTTATCAAGGCTGGATTCTAAGTGATCATGCTATATCCAAGAAACTTTTGAATAGACTGGTGTCAAACAAACCAACAGGGTACCTGTACATTTTTCTTACCATGTCCACTAATTCTTGTTCATTTTAGAAGGGAGGAAGCAAATCAATATTGTAACACAATCTACCAATATTATGTTCTTTTGCTATCGCATCTCATGTCATCTTAAAACCAAAACAACATGTGAGGAATCCTTTCAACTGATATTTGTCCGTTTTTTTGTGTTTTTAAGAACATTTCCCATCAGTTCATTTGAGTAGATCTAGGTTAGGGCTTCCTTATCATTGACAGCCAATGAATACCATTCCTCAAATGATTACATGACTACTGATCTGAACACTGCTGTCAGCATGAAAAAATATTAACTTGCTCCTGAAAAAATGTGTAAATATTATTTTTGGTTGAAAAGTTTTAGAAATAGGTAATTATGCTTAAACATCCCACCCGCCCCCATTTACAGCTGTCAAAAAGTCATGGTTCTTCATTTCATTGGTAGAAATTAAATCTGGGATCTATCTGCAAGAGATCTGTATGGTCACTATGTGCTGGTTTCCTCCATTTTTTCTGGTTTCCTCCCGCATGTTCTCCTTATTGACTTTGGATGAAATTGCCTCTACTGTGTGCAAATCAGAACAGACTAAGTAGTGCCTGACACAATGATACTTACCCTTCCTGCATGTCTGCACCCATTTGCTCAGCCCTCACCTTTGGTTCATAAGATAAATCACCACCTACAGGTGGCTACATGTGCCAAAATCCTGCTGCTTGGACAGCATGGCTGCAACATGATGGCCAACCTTCACTCACTCTGCTGCCTTTTGCTCCCCCACCTAATTGCACCTGGGGGAAGTGCCTCTTCTGTCTACTCCTAGTTCTGTTGTGAATTTGACAAAGAACATTCATTGTAAATTCCACTAGGAAAGGGCCTGAAGTAAATGATGGACAATCTCTGAGCTGTGTAAATGTGTCAGTGCTATATAAAGCATAAGAAATATATCTCTACCAAGCACCAGAGTCTAATAATCCCCTTTTCACACTGGTTATTCCTTTCCAAAACTGAACCTTGTAATTATTATGACACTGTCACTAACCAAACTCCTTTCTATGACAGGGGTCCCCAACCTTTTATACCTCTGAGCCCCATTCAAATGTAAAAACAGTTATGAAGCTCCCAAAAGGTTTCTGGGAGTGCCAAATCAGGGCGATAATTGGCTATTTGGTAGCCCCCATGTAGACTGGCAGCCTACAGGAAGCTCTGCTTGACAGAACACCTGGTTTATGCAACCAAAACTTGCCTTCAAGCCTAGAATTAAAAATTTTAGCTCCTTCTTTGAGGCCAGTGGGAGCAACATTTTGGGGGTTGGTGAACAACATGTTGCTTATGAGATACTGGTTGGGGATCACTGCTCTAGGAGATACCTATCAAAATCTATTTTACCTACTGGCTCCAATCCCTATGGCAACAAGGATATGTAAGAAATATATCCTCTGTATTGTAATATATGACATGGTCATACAGAAATTAAAATCAGTATATTTTAGATTTCCGAGGGTATCAGAATTCTTTCAAATGCTCATTTAGCTATAGCAGCAACCATACCTTCATTAGAGGAGAAAACGATAATAAAACTTTTGAGGCAGGCATAGCGGCATTACATAATCAAATGCCTCATTTCACAGAAGTTTGGATTGCCTGGGAATTGTTATCACACGACTAAGACATTAGCTAAACTCAGCTCATTGGGACTGGAATACCAAATACAAAAGCCTTGATAGGGGTTCTCCCAAGAGGGATCATCCCACCAAAGAACCCAACATGTAACGCCTACATACCATTACTCTTCGTAAATCTTTAGCCTACAATACAACCTCGTAGACTTATTGCAACTTGGAAGTAGATATACAGACTCCATATCACTATCACTGCTTTTCTTTTTCCTTTTGTTTTGCATAAAGCAATGTTATGATAGACTTGAGTACACAATTTATAATATGTATTGCTTTGTTTTTCTGTGAAAACTGAATAAAAAATTTAAGTTACAAAAAGAATTTTTTCAAAAAACTTATGTTCACCACTGGCAAGAACCATCTAAATTAATGGTAAGATGAGAAACATATTTGTTGGGGGGTGAATAAGTTAATTTGATTGCAGCAAAAGTGAGATCTGCTTAGGAATGCCAAGCAACATGTTAGCTGTGATATTGTCTTTACACTGCATAATACATTTACTAGACACCTTAACAGTGTAAAAGAAGTCAGTGACTTAGCAAATGCCTGGCTGATTAAAGGGGGAGGTAGAATTTCATTACCACATAGAATGTAAATATATTCCCTGTGGGATTCTGATTGTTTCAATAAAGTATGCCAACAGTGCGTGCTTATATGATTAACTTCGCATATATTTAACAATGAAATCACAACAATCCCAAAATAAACCATGTAATGGATCCTGCAAAGTAGATGCGCAATCAGCTTTACCCATAAAGCCAAAAACATCAGTTTAAATATCCCAATTAAGAAGGGAGAAGGGAAGTAGAGCAGCTCTTCATGCAAATGGTGAATGGCAGTGACAATGAAAAAGAATTCCAGACTTGGAATTGAAACTGCGCTCGCTCAAGGTATAAAAAAAAATTAAAGTAAAAGAATTACTTGAAAAGGAAACTCAAATCCTTTTCTGTCTGTGTCAAATCTCTTCTCTCTAATAAGGGCACAGTCATTTATTGTACTAGTATCCAAAAGTCTTTCAATATAAAGAAAATATTCTTCCAGGTCAGAGTATCATAGCAAGGGACAGAGGTGAGGGGGCACTGCACACAGTATGCTTTCCAAACATAATACGGGCAAACTCCATTTTAAAAAATGATAAATTATTAATGCATAATTGAAAAATGAATTTTATGCTTTATTCAATCATCCTCTTCAGTGATAACTTTTGGATATACAGTAGATTTTTACTGGAATTGCCAACCTTATGTAAATATGGCAGCATTGCCTAATCTTTGGTCAAGTATTAGTTGCCGTATGATGTCTTTTAGATGTTTCATTTAGTCTATGCTTCATTTAAGCATCAGAAGCGGTTAGACTGTGTCTGTAGGTGAGGTGGGGCATGTGGCATACATTTTGGCTCAAATTTGCACCACTTTGGCTTTAGCTACCCTGTTTATCCCTGTAACTGGGCAGTGGCTCTGTTTATTTCTTCTACAGAAATTGTATTCTATTTGTTCTGCACATATTTTTATGGCTTTTTGACTTTTTTCCAATCGTATATATATACTAAATTGTGTCGAATAAACTTTTGACTAGAGAGAGTCTATGCTTTGTATTGACTCATCCCTCTCCTTGACTTTAACTTGTGATGAGTTAAGTTGCTGATACTATTTTTGGATCACATCCACTTCACCCATTTATTTTCCTTTAAGCAGGGCCCTCTCCCGCTTCCTTTGTTACAACATGGTTCAGTTACTCCAGCCAATAGGACAAAAAATTTCCAGGATTGCCAAGGCCTCAGCATGAAAGATAATGGCATGACCTAAAAACAGACCATGCTAGAAATTTGGTCTATATTGGTGTATTTTATTAAGTTATCCGATTCAAACCTTGAACCATGATAAACACAGAGAAAAATCCTGTTCGTAGTCTTGGGGTCACAGGAACTCAATAGACTTAGTAAAATGAAACATTTATAGCCAATCAAGCTACTCATACCCTGGAGCGAGTTGTCATGCTGGGGAAAAATATGACCCATAATTCCCAATACATAATATAATTTGAATCACCATACCTAGTAAAAATAAATTAAACATTAAATAAACCCAGTGGGATTATTTTGTGTCCAAAAAGGATTAATGATACCTTCAATTACAAACTACTGGTTTATTATTATAGAGAAAAGGGTAATAATTTTTAAAAGTATTTTTTGGATAAAGCAACTAGCTTGCTTACTGTTATCATTATTATTATCATATTATTATCATTATCATTATTTGTCCACCCCATGATACATGAGTAAGCATGGTTACATGTAAATAGCAAGCAAACTAGCTCACATCCCAGTACAGGAATGGGATCCTTTATCCGGAAACCTGTTATCCTGAAAGATCCGAATTATGGAAAGGTCATCTCCCATAGACTCCATTATAATGAAATAACCCAATTTTTAAAGAATGATTTCCTTTTTCTCTGTAGTAAAAAAAACAGTACCTTGTACTTGATCCAAACTAATCATTATTGGAAGCAAAACCAGCCGATTAGGTTAATTTAATGTTTACATGATTTTCTAGTAGACTTAAGGTTTGAAGATCCAAATTATGGAAAGATCCATTATCCGGAAAGCCCCAGTTCCCAAGCATTCTGGGTAACAGGCCCCATACCTGTAATACTGACAACAAAATAGGCTTATACCTAACCATTCCATATGGACATATCCATTGCTTAAGACAGATCTTCCCGCATTCTTGTTTTGGTTTTCTTTGTTAAATATATAAAATACTATGCACAGTTTGTTTCATTCTTTTTTGGAGGCAGGGAGGAAGAAGACTCACACAATTTATAATAAAAGTAGGAAATCCCCATAGATAAGACTTTTCTAGCTGCCTTAGAAATTCTTTAAAATATTGATTTATTATGCATGTATTCCTTTTTGTGAAGTAAAGATCATTAAAAGTGCTACCTTGGCTGTTCTGAGCTGCTTTAATTGTGCTAATTAGGCATTTCTGTAAATGAATGCAGCTATGAAACCCAGCATAAGGGCTCATCGACCTCCAAAATTCCATTGTGTAAACTGTCATTTTATGACATCATTGGCACAGTGCAGATTTTTCCCCCCAGAATTCCAGTAGTGTGATACTCTAAAGCTCTGAACTAGATGTCATGTCCACCACCTCTAAACCAGGTCCTCTGCATCAGTTGGGGCTGCATTGCTGAATTTGGAACAAGTGAAAGGCAGCAGCACTGAGAGCAACTGTACAGCTTGCATTTTGAAACTGACTGCAGGGAACTTTGTACCAACACAAAATCACTTGTGGTCAAAATATACCCACTCGTGTTTTCAACCTAACATGAAAGCCAAGGTACTTGACTACAATTTTTGATTTTGCAATCAGGAAGGAATCTTGACCCTTTAAGTCTGAAAGTCCTTCCATAGATCTGCTTGAAGAACTACACCCTTACAGTAATGTGCTAAAATAATTATTTTTGAAGTTAAACCTCTCTTAATACATACAGAGCTTGAGGTTTAGATGAGCAAATGTTACAGAGATAACTCTGGGGCATCCCATCCTTTTCAGCCTCTATACCTGCAAACTTTAGGGGGCTATTTATTAAAACACAATTGTTTCCCATTATATTAAAAATGAAAATTCAACCTTATGTCCAACCATGATCTGGCTTGATTTACTAAAATTCTGGATAGAAAATTGTATGTGCAGGAAAATTCTTGATAAAATCGTGTGACAATTGGAATCATGCAAATTTTTCAAATTGTTGCCTGAAAAACTCTAATTGATTGGATTATCAACCAAAACCAAAGTCAAAACAACCAAAAGTCTCAACAATCATAAAGATGAAAGCCTTCATGACTTTTTACATGACAATTTTTTCTGAAGTATTTTCGGATTCAAATTTTTAGCAGCTTTGGAGCATTATAGATCTTTAAAAATCTTTGATTTTTTTCCTCTAAAAATGTGAATTTTTCCCTTTAAAAACACAACCAGAAATATTTGAGGCTCTGAGAGTTGGAGTGTAAGTAATCACCGCACCATTAAAAAGATGTTGAAGCCTGCAGAACCATTCCTGAATAAGATCAACATGTGACAGCGTTCTCCTGGCCTGTATGATCAAGGCAAGAAAGAGAACTGGTACCTGTCAATCTGAAAAAGGTTTCTTTTTTTTAACTTTTTTTTAAGCATTGGCACTCTTTCTTAATCTGTCGAATTTGTTGAATTGCTGTGCCAGATAAATCAATACATTCTGCTTGTTATAATTTTCATCTTTTCCTTAAACTCAAAGAGCAATTCACCTTGTAAGGGATGTAAACATTGAATGTTAGAGAACATTAGAATAGTAGTGCCACAACATGCTGTGAAATGTACTGTTAATCCCAGGCTTCCATGGGAGTGCAGCTAGTAAGATTTCCATAGTATAATGACTAGTATAATTTCCACAGTAAACATTTGCTATTCTTTACATGTCTAGGGCTCCAAAGGGCCAAGTACTATTCTTATAGCAAGACAACCAAGAAAACTGGCAGGGCATGTTTGGGGCCATTGTTTGATTTTAATCGCTAAGCTAAATATAACCCCAATGGGGGAATTTAATAAGTCACAAGGAGAAGAACAATTTGCATTTAGCAATGTCATATTCTTCCTTAAACTGTTATTGCATTGCAAATTTTAATTGAGCACTTTTAAGAAGTGCTTGAAAGTGTCATAATGTTTTGGAGCAAACATAACTTTTTCTGTAATACCTTTTATTACATTCACTGAGCACTAGCACAAACTATAAATTTGAAAACCCTCCACTGTCGGAAGAGGTTGCTCAACAGTTTCCAGGTTCACAAAAGCTATATTAAACTTGCACAAAGGAAAATTTGTTCTCTCAAAGGCAGAACTTTTCGTACTGCAAAAAAAATTTCTGTTACCCATAAATGTTCTACTGGATGAGTGTGCCAGGAGGAATCTGATGATCCTGCAGGATGGCAATCCTCTCCACTGTTTGCCCTTGCAATAG
>CM044440.1:96535509-96547687 GCA_024363595.1 Xenopus borealis
AAAGGTCAATTTAAGCAGATATTTTCTGAGAGCCTTGTTTGTTGGTATTTTATACTTAATACAGAGAAGATTGCTTTTATAGGTTCATTTTTTTTAAGCGTATGATGGTGCTGTTAGCTTTAGATACTCTGTGTAATGACTCTACCGAAGGAAAGGGATGCTTCCATATTGCAGTCCAAGCATAATGGCAGTTCTGATGAAAGTAATGGAACTGATCTTCATAATTGGGATATTCTTTCATTTTTGTTATGCTGAAGCTAGCTGCATTTTGAAAGTGCATTTCATTTGTCAGAGGGACATTTTGGAGCAGTTTCTTTCCCTTTTTCAGTGTTTGCGGATTACAGATACAACAACACTACACCAGCTGAGCCTTCATATGCTGTGCCATAAAACTGTATGCAAAAATAAAAAGCTCACTATGTCAAACTACCAATCTGTTCTGTAGAAGAGATTGAATCCTCCAAAATGCGATCATTTTGTGTTCTGTGCCGGCAAGAGGTTGCAGAGGTTGTTAAAACATTTCTTTTCACAGCCCATTATTCCCATTGAACAGCTGCTGCCTTATTACAACGCTAAACATTATGTAGTTCAAAGTAAAGAAACCCACAGTAAAGTTGCAAGGCATGAGTAGGTTGTTGCAATTACTGGAAACTTGCTGACTATCTAAATGTCTGAAATGTTTTCTGCATCAGATGGATCCACATGACCAAGCTTTTGTGTAACAAGGATAGAAATGGATCTTTAGATACAGTAACATCATTTTTTCATTGTAATGAAGAGTAAGACACTGTTTGCTTATCCATAGCAAATTGGGAGTGATACGCATACAGCTCATATGTCTAAATTCAGTTTTTCTCGTTTCAAAAGCTAACTTTTCTGGCACATTTTTTTCCAAGACGTACTGTACATGCAAGCCTCGATCGATCACTGTTTTTAATTAATAAGGAGACGTAGAAGATCAATCCTGCTAGTTTAACATTTGTTAATGTAAGCTGTTTATAGACAGGTAAGCACATCTAGCTCTACAAGTAATTACTTTCTAGCTCAGTTAAATGAAATAGCATAGCACTGATTCTACTGAAGACAATGTGTCAATAGAGAGAGCATTTGGTAAGGAAACATCCCATTATGCTACTGTATGTTGTGATTTTGAAAACGTGTATGCTGTTGCATTGTTATATATTTTGAAAAATATTGGAGAAATGTATTTTTCACATATCATTGTTAGATTTTCAGTGCAATTGTAGACACCTTTGTCCTGTCCTCTCTTTCCTGGTGCAATAAATATAAATAATAAACATAGAAAATGAATTTAAAACACAATATTCAAGATACCAAACTATTTCTATGTATACAGTACCATACCACAGGATGGAATAAAATTGGCCAATAACCTTATGATTTACATATTTTTAACATTTCATGCACAAAATATAAATAGATTTCTTTTTGAAACACCTTAAAATAATTAATTACCATGTGTAACTGCCTGCAAAGCCAGCCACCCTCATTTGGACGTATATTGCTTGGGCAAGTTAAAGCCATGAGGACTGCATTGCAAAAGTACAAAAAGCCAAAAGCATTAAAACATTACACTGGCCTGGAGACTTGACCTAGGAAATTGTTGTATTATCTTGCTAACAACTACCATTTACTCTTCCCATGTGGTAGACTAGAATGCTTACACAGACGTTTAAAGGCAATTTGCTTTTATCCTGGATACCAAACTTACTGGAGTGATGGTGAACCTGCCCCCTCTGCTCCACAGGCCCTAAGCTGCATGTGCCCAGCTGAGTCTAAAGTCACCATGTTGCTTCCCTAGCAGCCCCCCAATCTGTAGTAGCCTCCCTCCAGCCACAAGTGCCCAGCTCAGAGGGCCGATCATAGAAGGTTCATCATAGAGGGTTCAACCAACCCATTTCCAATGCTGCTTCCTCAGCAGCCCATCCCAGTTATAGAGACCTTCCTTCAGCTGCAAGGGCCCAGTATAAAAGGTAAGTTCACCCAACCACTTTGCCATGTATTAATATTATAGTCACTGTAGTGACAACTCATCATAAAGAACAACTGACAACCCAGTCATGATCGGGATCTCTCACTTGCATTTACCCTTACTCCTCATTCAACCCCCCCATATAACCCAAGCTTTCCCAGTACCCTTTGAACTAAAAAAAATCTAGGGATTCCAAATCAGAGCGGTAGTAACCCTAAGTGCAAAAGTATTACTGCTAATAAGATGCTACTTGTAACAAATTATATAATAATATATGAATTAACTTTACGTTAGATGCTGTCTCTAAATGTGTTAGCTGCCATACTATTTTACCTTATTCCATAACATATGCAGGACCCTTAGTACCAGGCAACCAGCTGCTTGTGCTCTCCAGTATGGTAGATTGTATGCTTCAACCCAGGTATCTCAATGTAGCAAAACACCTCCAAGAGACCAGAGCTCTTAAAGAGGAACAGCCACCCATGGGCCACTGTTATGGGCCACCTGCCCCCTGTGTCATCCGCTAGATTGTGTGCATTGACCCAGGTATCTCAATGTAACATAACAAGTCCTAGAGACCAACGATCTTACAGCGGAAACATCCAACCATGGGTCACTGTTACATATGTAGGATCCATGGAACACATGCAAGATCCATAGTACCAACCACCAGCCCCCTGTGTCCTCCAGAATGGTGGGTATTAAATGCAAATAACAGACAACACTAAAGCCATATAAATTTTAAAGACTTGGTTTTAAAGGTTGGTCAGCTTGAATGTTGTCTCTACATTTCTACAAGCTTTATAACTTTCTAAGAGTTTTACAAATTGTACATAGAGATAATATTTTAATAAATTATTGAAAACAAGGCACCACCTCTTCCTCTATTTGTGTGCGTCTCACCTATTTGCACCACTCCAGTAGACATTCCAAGAAGACAGGTGCTACTCTGCTAAGAGAGTAACATGTAAAAAAGACAGTGTAGGACTCACATTCAATAAGAGACCTTGATGTTGCATGTGAACTGTTATTTATTTATTTATTTATTTTGGTGTGTGGCACCAACAACTCATTTTTTTCTCTGTCTTTTTGTGTGAAAATATTGTGGTTTAGACCAAACACTGGCACAAGGGTGCTTCTAGCAACTGGATAACACCACAGCGTGGGTTAGACCCAGTGCTGGCGATTTCTTTCTGTGTTTGATATATATTTGATTTATCGTGATATTGCATCTAATACGACTTTTAAACCATCTTATTTGTATTTGGAAAATGAATGTGGATATTGATTATATTGCTCTGATTGGTTCTTGTTATGAAGAGGGTAGGTTCTATAGTTTGGTCCAGTTTGGTTCATTTCTAGAGCAAATAAGTATATTTCTGGTATCACCAGAAAGACTTGATAAATGGCAAGACTAGGCCGCTACTTCACTTCATTTACAGCAACATTTCTTTCTACTGGATTTCCACCCTGCAAGTGTTCTGACTGATTTGCACCTGATTGAAAGTTTCTCTACGGAGTGTTTTTTCCCCACATAACTCCTAAAAGACCACTCCTAGCAACAATCATAAGTACAGAAAAAGGATAAAGAGGAATTAAAAAAAAATAGGCCAGACTATCAGGACAGGCAAAGTTGCTAGCCTACGGTATAGAACACCTTCATAACTCAACTGGGTAAAAAGGCACCTGTGAAAGGCATATGTGTGTGAGACACGGAAAGAACATTGGCAAGTGGCCAAATATTTGCACATTATAGACATTTGCCTATTCCATTAGATACATTACAAGCATAAGTTAAAAAAATGAACAAGATACAGATGCTTCTGGTACTTGAACTTTCTGCATTCTCCTGCAGTAGGGTTTCCATGATGGGGCAATTCAGTGCAAAATAAGGTTTTGTTATATGAAAGTCCTGGGAGTGATTAATAAGGTGCACATTGAGCCTGAGTGCTGATATTTTTCATTGCAGCCAGCATCTCTTATATATCGGTAGCTTCACTGAAATGAGATGCTCTTTATTGAATTCAAGCAGTTAAGTGACCACAGCCTCCCAACTAGTATGTGCTAATATAAACTACACGTATCACTAAGAAAATCCAATCTGCAGTCATGAACTGTGTTGCAGCTTACACACACTAACACGCCTTGCTCCATTGAGGGTAAAGTGTTTACATCTTGAGCTTCTGCCCTTGGTATTGATTTGCCATGGACAAGTCTCCACTGTAACACTGCCTTCATTTAGCTCTGCTTGTTACAGTGTAGGCCATGCTTCTGACATGATTGATGTTACAGGAAGCTAGAAAGGGCACTAGATGGGTTATTATTTACAAGGCTGGATAGAAAGGATGATCATTCATTGCTAATTCACTGGAGGAGCTCACAGCAGTTGGACATACAGTAGAAAGAGGATTTAAAGGTGTAGACCACCTTAAAAGCATATTTTATTACATAGGTACATGTATATTATATATCATATTATACATACTATATATATTAATATATATTATATATATTTGGAAAATGTATTTATTTTTATTCTTGGCAGTTTATGAAATAACTCTATTCTGCAAAACTGGAGTGAGTTTGGAATTTAAGTGGCTGTTTGGTTTCTATCATTCCACATACCCTAGTAACCAGGAAACAGTTTGAAAGTGGAAGTCCTAACGGGAGATTAATAGAACAGGGCCTCTACAGCAGTCAAAAGTAGAAATAAAAATGTTATAGTTACAGATAGAGTTTGTTAACACACGAAAAATGTACAATACATGCAATGTGAAGTGGTTATGTATCTTGTGTTTATTGTCTGCCAACTGCCAGCCCTGTATCAAACAAGAGATAATGGGATACAGTCATTTAATGTAAACAAGGATTAAATCTCACATATTGTAAGCTAAAACACAGGAGCAAAAAGCCAATGATGATGAATGTGTGAAACCTGTGCTGCAGCTGAAGCATGGATAAAATATCAGGGATACATTGTGAGATGGATAGGAATGGAACGTCCTATTCTGTACAGCATTACAGACATATAAACACCAGATGCTCAACTAAAGTTTATTTCTATTTACTGTATATAACGTCTAGTTATGCAATTCTCTTATTTTCATGTATTCTCTTTCTTTCAAGCAAGCAGCAAATCAAAGAGGTAGTTGGTTAAAGATAATCCATCACTTGCCAAAAATCTTTAGATTTGTATATTTATTTACATCAGAAGCAAAAAAAACTGTCAAGAATAGATGCCAAGACAATAAAAAGCAGAATCCATAACAGCTACTATGGGAAAACAGATAAATTCCCTGTGAAGCTTTGGAAACATGTAGATGCAGCAGCCAAGGATGTAAGATATGAAAATGTACAATGAGAAATAATAGGGCTCATTAACGAATAGGAAGACAATGTGCAAAAAATAGGAGCACTTTGCACACTGCTTTATTCCCCCACTAACATGGGCATCTTGCTAGTGAGAAGTGGTAGATGCAGGAAACAACCTGTATTTATTGCTGGACCTCTGGCAGGTGGTAAGAACAAAGCTGACTTGTGTGAATTAATGCTTTACTCTACAACCTGGGGCAAATTTTTAAGCCATTCCCCCAGACAGACGTGCTCCCATACATGCTTTCTGCATTGCATGCTTTGTTAATTGCCTGGGGCAATTGACTGTAGGGCCAAAACTAGGCGTAGACAGTAGTGGTGAGGTGCCACCTAGGGGGAAGGAGGGGTGCTGGGCAGCTACCTCTTCTTGTCCATACTGCTGCTGCTCATCCCTATGATGCTATAGACCGGGGTAACAAAAGGCACCCAGCCAGCTTGGAACACCTCCAAACCTCCCAATTGTCCCATTTTGTCCCTCAGTTCTGATATTGACAGTTGAAACCACTTGTTGCTGAAATGCCCCGACTTTATCTTTCATCTCTTACACTGAACAGCCAGAAAAAGATACAAAGTTTCTAACTGAATTGGCTTTTGGCAGAGAGCCCAGATCAGCCACCAGGTGCACTAAGGTACTTTTGTAACAATTTTGAGATAAGTAATTGTAACAATTAAGATAAACGGGTCTCTTGGGAGAACTTAGACTCACAGCTTAAAGGGCTATACGCCATCATTAGCAAAACTGTAATAACTGCAAAAATAGAGAAATGTGTTCAAAGTTTCATAACCTGCCAAATTCTGTAAAATGAACATGGTAATTAGGGAATGTGGCCACAAAATGGGTGTGGTCGAAACATTTTGACCCTCTTTCTATTTCCAAAATGTTGGGAGGTATGCACCTCTGATTGACTGTACCAACGTTCAGCTCCCACCACAAAGACTAAAAAAGGTTGCTGCAATGCATTTATCTTGTAACAGTGAAATGGGTTCATTCTGAGACTTGGGGGCCGATTTACGAAATTCACGTGAAATGATCGAAGTTCGATCGAATACCGATCGTACAAATTTTTCGTGAAACTGGAAATGCAAATTTAGCCTCTTCGATCATCGAATATCGAATAGATCGAATGATCGGATATTCGATAATTCGATCATTCGATGATCGAAGGAATTAAAATTTTAAAGTTTTTCGACTGCCTACTTCGCCAGATTGAACCTACCGAATTGTAATAGAAGCCTATGGGAAGCTCCCCATAGGCTTTTGAGGCTAAGTCCTGCTTGAATACCATTCGTACGATTGGAGCGTTCGATCGTTCAAATCGTACGAATTTTTCGGACTCTCGAAGGAAATTTCATTATTTTTTCGTGAAATCGAACGATCGGTATCGTACGAATTCATCGAGAAATTCAATGGTCGAGTGCTTATCGAATTGTGAATTCTGGGAATAATAGTAAATTTGCCCCTTAGGGTGATGTTTCCTAAAGATACTGTATGTAAAAGCTGAAGAGAGTGGGCTTACCTCATTGCCTTACACATTCTTTTTAAGTTAAGAAGAAATAAAACAGGAGCAAAAAAATTTTTTTATGTCCTTCTCTTACAGAATTGAATGCTGAATGGCCTGACAAAGTGTTCTATATCAAACATTACATTATTACATTAATGACACATTAGGAAGTTTTGTGCTTATTTTTCCTGAAAATGAGATCTTGGAAAGTTTGTTCAGAAGATCATTCCTCATATCTGGTCATGCCAGGTTCATGCAATTCTACTGGTTCACTGGTCAGTTCTCAATTCCCTTGGGAGAGTAAAGGTGACAATTTTACCAAAAGTTGCCTCGCAAGGAAACTTTTGGGGACTTCGGAAAATGATGCAAACGCCAGCGAATCAAATTCTTGCCAGTGGGAAGGAATTTCCCTGAAGTTTATCAGAGCACAAGTAACATGACCTGAGACCACATGTTTTTCCACATCAGTATCACTTTACACAACAATTTAATCAACAAGTTAGCAGGGCTTATCTATGAACAATGCTGCAAGTATGGGCACCTTACATTGGACACAAATGCGCTAACTGACGCTATTGAAATTGATTGCGTCCAAACACACTTAAGTTTCAGTAGTTTGCCACAGAATGCATTGTTTCCTTACACAAACATACAACAGTAAGTAGGGAGCGTTATTTTATTACTAGCTATTTTGGCACGTTTAATTGATTTGTTAATTCAATGTAAGCTCTTTAGCTGTGGCCAAAGTTAAAGTCTCAGAACACTGTGACAACACATCTAGGGCCCAACACAGCAGCTTTGGTTGTTGGTGTTTGGTAGAAGTTACAGTAAGGTTACCATTTGGAATAACAGGGGCACCGGGCTGCACTGATTCCATTTATATCGCTACAGTCCTTCAAGCTGAAATATTCTAAGTGTGTTCCCAATAATTCAAATGATCTTCAAGCCTTTATTCATAGCTTCAGAAGTGGGGCCCAAGTTGTATATTCTTAGTGTATGTGGTTTGTATGACTGCATAGATTCGTGTTGGTGCTATACTCACAAAGCCACATTCCTGATCCTTTGCTGCCTCGTGTAGCTCTGATACTGTAGGTAATTCTCCCTCTGTTTTTCTGCTTCCAGGCCCTCGGTGGCCACGTGTGAAAGCATATGAAGAACTTTTCTGTACACCTAAATGTTGTGAATAGCACATGAAATATCTTTACCAGCCTTACATACCGCCTGCTGTGTGCAAAGTATCGTTTGTGCACTCCTGCATTTGATGAATAGTAAAATAACCCCTAAATACAGCCTATTTTACATTACCCCAAGCTTGGTTCTAACACCTCTGTTTGAGAAGCAATATGCTCCTTTAACAAGTATAATAAATACGAGGGTAAAAGGAGAGCATTCAGCACACAGTAAATAAAAAGAAAAGTAACTACAATTTGTAGAGTTCAAGTTAAAGTTTAGTAAAAGAAATAACAGACATGGAACAACAGGTCTCACCTGAGGCAATAGACAGGCATGCTGAAAGGAGATGAAAAAAAGACTTACTGATTAATGTAGGAGCTCCAGAAGGGGAACATGTCATTCTTCCAAAGATAAACTGGTCCCTCTGGATGGGAAGAAGCCCATTATATGTGGGACACTGGGACAAGTGAGGGGTAAGGAGGCAGGGATACCATGGACACTTAATAACAGGACAGTGCAGCTGAAAGAAGTGAAAGGGCAAAGACGCATGGGAAAGACTGAAGAAATCACTGAAGAGTTTGCTGCTGCAGCGCTGCAATAAGTGGAAAAGATACTGCATGTCCCTGTCATTTCTCTAGCGTTTGAATTAATGAATGAGGTGGGGAAGCAGGGGGCGCATCCTACTCGTACTGAATGAGATGTCAGCAGGGTCTCAAGAGAGTGTAATGTAGCTCAGCTTGAGCCTGATCCTCCACCCCCAGATCTCTTCTTCGTACTTTTTCATCCTCTCCTTCAACCTCCCCGTTTGCTTTATCTCTTGTCATTCATTTTCTGTCCAAGTCAGACATGTCACTGTCTTTGTATATATGTCTTAGATCCCCCAGACATCTTTACTCAAAGCTTTAGTTTGGGAAACGACATTATATATTTATATTACTGAATCCATATTATTCCTTTCTGTTCCAGCAGTGTAACAGGCAGTGTCTAAGAAAGATGCAGGCAGCACAAGCGACACTGGCAGGGCAGTTAGCCATAGATTGCTGACAGGGACACCCAGGCTTGGCAACATAGGAAGCTCCAGCTGTTCTAGAACTACTCCCAGCATCCATTCTAGGAATGGTAATCCTCCAACAGCTGGCGCATCAAAGGTTGCCTGTGCCTGCAAAGCTGATATATTTCCCTCTGTATGTGCAAATCTTCTTTTGCCTGGTCTGCTCAGCGCCTCTTCTGAAAACCTTATAGGCAGAGGACTCAATTACTAACTGAAACATGGCAAAATGTAGAAAAGAACATTCTGTTATTTTAAATGAAATATGCAGATAAAAGCTGTGGATTTTTATCCAGCACTGGTGCAAATTTATGCAACAATATATAAGGGTGCCATTGGGCATATTTATACCTACAGAGCAATAATGTATAAGCGTATGCCCCCATGAGCAAATGGTACACCTAGGCAACAGGGTAAGCACCCATATACTTAATATATACTTGGCTGACAAGTATACGGGGCAGATTTACTAAATTCACATGTATTCACATGAAGGATTCGAATATTCGATCGAATTTTCAAAAAGATTCGAATTTGAATTTTGAATATGCAAATCAGGCAAATTTGACCAAATTCGACCATCGAATATTCGAATTCGAATGATTCGAATATTCGAATTTAATTTTATTCGAATATTTGAAAATTCGATGGTCATATACTTCCCCTTTAAATTTAAATTCGATCACCTGCTTCGCCAGATTAAACCTACTGAAATGGGGATCATTCCCTAAGATCGAATTAGAAAGATTCAATCGATCGCTTAAAAATCGTTCGAAGATTCGAATTCGAATCGAATTTGATTTAATTTCCCTATTCGATCATTCGATCGAATTGCGCTAAATTCGAATTTGTTTAATTCCCCACTATTCCCTGGTCGAATTTTTAATTTTTTTGACATTCGAAATTTGACCCTTAGTAAATCTGCCCCGTAGTGTTTTGTGTTCTACAGCAAGCCAACTCAAGTGTTAAATAAATATCATAGATAAATATCATTGTGCCCTATAGATCTATGCCAAGGAGTGAGGATTAAGGTGAATGCACTAAGTAATCCACTACAACACCCCACATCTTATTGACTGCTGAATGTTGTTATATGTGATAGCAGTTCAACACCATCTGAAAGGCAACAGATTGAACATCCCCATTTCAGATAGTATGTAATGTGTCATTTTATTAATTACATTTTCTAACCAACAGTCTCTCTCTCTCTCTGGGACTAATGAAACCTTTCTGTTTATTCCATTTAGTAATCAATTTCTGAGCTCCTCCCATGTTATTTTTACCCTAATATCCTTGATCTTCTCTATTTAACACCCCTCCACCAGTTGTGTCTATTTTATATGGTTTTTAAGCTGTTACAATGTGAAATACACTGATGAAATACATCAATAATAGTTGAAATTGGTGTCCCTATAGTGTGTGTGACAGTATTTCATCAATGTAATCCCAGGGAATATTCAGATATTAGATTAGTCACTGCCCCAGGGAAGCTCACACCTTAATACCGTTATCATTGCCACACATGCACGCTAGCGTTAATTTAATCAGAATCCAATTAACTTACCAGTATGTTATTAGACAAGGAGAGGGAAACACAGATGAAACCCACACATGGAGCAGAATATACAGTGGCTAATTTACTCATATACTGTAGGTGCTAAAGTATGGCTGCCAGTAGATTTCATTGTTTAAGTTGTAGTATTTGTTCAAAACTAATTACTAATTAGTAGCTATTGGCAATTACACTTGTTCATGAATCAGCTCCACAAGCTCCATATGCAGAAGACAGTCTTCTTGTCCATAGAAGTGCAAAATCATATGAGGCAGAGCATTATTTAGGCAGGTGCATGCGTAAGAACAACAGCCAATCTCTAGAACTGTTGTGCTACCAGCAAGAAATAGGAGAAAAAAATAACTAAAATGTCTGTGAACTGTGAAGAAAATAATAAAAGACTAATGAGGAAATGTAACAAGATTCTCAAAGAACAAAATTTTGCAAATAAAAAATTGCATGTCGCAATGTAGAGTTAGGCTGTTACTGAATTGCACATTTTAATTGGGTATTGAAAGCCTTTAACACCTGCTCTGGAGTATTGTTAAATATTTTGCAGCAAAAAATGGTTTCTGATTTCAAAATTTTATTTATACACTGTGAGCATTCGCAAAAGCAATTTGGTCACAAACATTTTGAAGAGGTTGCTGAGATCTTTAAAGAAGAAGTCTACCCATCGTGCACTAAACCATTCCTCCTTCCCGCGTAGGTGGGTGGGTTTATGCCCCTTGTCAGTTATAAAAACTGACTTATATATTATTGGTGTGGAGTCTGATAGAAAATGAATGTCATGGTTTAGAAATACAATCAGAGATGTCATTGATGTTCACAAGTGCAAGATGCATATTTAGATATCCGTGTACTGAGTAATGACATATATCAGATTTTCCATCAAAACAAAGGCATTGTGGCTTGTATCCTTATCTCACATTTTTCATTGAGACTTTTGGCAGCTGATGTGAAAAAAACAATAATCATTTAGGAACAAGGTAAAACTCTTGCATTTTGTCACCTTTCTAAACACTGATCTTAACACATTCTCTTCTACTTCCACATCACAAGAGGATCCATGAGTATTGCAGATGGAGCTAGGTAGAACTGGCACCATTCAGCCTCCGTCCTGTCTGTCTCCATCCTGCACACATACACAGAAATGTTTTTTTTTTGTTCTCTGGTGTGTATGCACAAGGGAAACTATTTAAGATGAATTAATAAGAAGTACTGACCCATTTTCCAGCATTTAGTGCTTGGACTCCCATGCGTAAACACGTACATGCAAATAAAAAAAGATAATTTTTTTCAAACATATGTGCTGTAATTAGGCCAGTCTGCAAAGGTGATGTAGGCTGAATAATGTTCATGTATCTGCTATTGTACACTTAGGGGCAAATTTACTATTATTCCCCAAAAAATATTCGTTTTTCCTCGATATTCGATTAGCATTCGATTTTCGAATGCCAATTGAATAGTTTTAGGCTACCTTTTTATTCGATCTTCGATCATTCAGCGATCGAATAACGATCGTTCGATCATTCGAA
>CM044440.1:96553284-96575794 GCA_024363595.1 Xenopus borealis
TTTCAGATCTTAGTGAATTTGCCCCATAGGGTTATGAAATTATGAAAGATACCTGCTCTTGTGGGGCAATTGAGAAGTGGACATTCACTTACATGTCAAAATATAAATTGCAATATAAATATTATAAAAAGAGATGGCTACTTTTTTAGGGGTGACACCCTTCTGGTTTTGACAGCCCAGGCAGTATTTCCCTAAATTGAATTGCCATGTCATAGCCTTGCCCTGTGACATCACTGCTCTGCCCAGTGACATCACCAGTCAACTCCCCAGCCCAGGCTTTGCTGCCCTGTGTTCTGCTTGTTCTATTGGAATACTATTAGACTTGTTTATATGATTCCTTTATAACCTGTTCAAATCTGTACAAACATCTGAAATTAAATACAGTACATTCACTTTTAACAAACATTTAATAAAGGACACAGTTCTAGTAGCAATTTGCCTTTAAAGTAAAATCCAAATACATTGCTGTTAAATGTTGAAGATTCTCAGAGCTCGCTGCTGCTGCTATACAGCAATAACTCCTTTGGAATTTACTTTCAGTGGACCTCCTGCTGAGTTATCTCCTGCAATGCAGCACAGACATAAATGGTCTTCTTATTACAGAAGAAAAATGCTATAGTCAGTTGGGAAATGATTAATGGAACATAGTTTAATATCATTCATGCTAATACGTACAGATCAAACTGTCATCTTAATTCTTGGGGCACAAGTATTGTAAAGTTAAATGCAAAGTCTCTTTCACATGTATTTCAAATGTGGTCCAATTAACCATTTCAAGCAGTAGTTTATCTAAAAAAAAAAAAAGGACACCTGGAAATAAATCATATTTACTGTAAAGGGCAGGATTTTCCACAGGACAGTTACAGAGTAGTTACAGATTGTCTGATATGTGGTTAAACGAGTTGAAATAAACCATGAACATTTATATCTTGAAGATTTTAAGTCATTTTGCCATACACCACTACAGAATGTCCCTGGCACTTCATAAATACATGACAATAGCATTTATTCCACACTTCGACTATGTTTACTTCTGTATTGTGTCTAAACAGCTTTGATGCAATGGGATGTGTGGAAGTCAAGACTTTGGAGCTGATACTGCGGATAGCTGGGAACAACTGACCACAGAAATTCTACAACATCATGAGATACAATATCTTGGCTACATTAGTCTCAAATGTATGGGTCAGAGAATTTTTTTTCCCTTTTTTAGGAAGCTAGGCCAACTAAGACACTAGCTCCCTCATGATGGTGCATGTTTCTCAAGAGATGCACTTGCTTGTTGGTGGGGAAATAGTGGGCTTCCATTTTCCACTGCTGAAAATTGTTCCAATGACTCCAAAGACAACACACCAGAAATGTCATGCAACCTCACTGCATAACCCTGGCCATAGTCAAGTCTGGTAAGCATAAGTGGTTCATTATGAACTCAGAACAAAGACTCTGCTGATTTATTTTTCTATCTCTTTTCTTAAATTTTAATATCTATTACAGGCATGTTCATTCTTCAGCTCCATAGCTCCTAGCTGTAAGGGCCGAAGGCTCCGGTGAAGTAGCGAACCAAGGAGGAAGCAACAGTCCGAAAACCAGTCCAAGGTATAAGGTACAGACAAGGATTAGGAAGCAAGGGGTAGTCGAAATCCAGGCAATGGTCAAATGCAGGTAGCGAAGAATCGAAAGTCCAGGAACAGAGCAGGGTCATACACAAACAAGATCTGAAGAATAATCAGTAGGCGCACCCAGGAACAGCAAACGTGAACCTATAATCGGGCACCAGTCAGAGTCCAGAGCTACCTTAAATAGGCCCCAATTGGCGCCAAAATGGACGCCAGCGTGATGACGTCAAGACGCGCCCCTTCCGGTGCGTCGACTTTGACGCGCGCCGACCTTGACGCGCGCCGACTTTGACGCAGGCAGCGATTAATAGGAACCCTTACACTAGCATCCCCAATAGTGATGTTAGAAGTTAGTTATATGTTGGGCACCCCTGCTCTACAATATAATACAATTTGTTCCTTCATTTAAGTGCATTTTATCATGGGTCATTGATAAACAGATATATGAATGCCCATTAACAAAAGAAAATAAATAATATATGGCTGAATTACTATCAGTTATCTACAATTTTTTTTAACACAAAGACTTGACTCATGTTTCAAAATTGATTTGTCTAGAAAATAAAGCTTTGTCATTGCACAGGACAGAATAATTATCTTACTGTTAAGAGGCCTGTTTGTTCATTCATTTAGTGCTGCCTGGATGTTGTCTGCTTCACAAAAGGGACATCTATTCACACAAATGTTGCTACATTCAGATGCACTCTCTCTTTTCATGCTGTCATGTTCCTCTGCTTTTTGATCAATTTGTCCAAAGGACTATCAATTGTCTTTTTTATTTTTTTGTTTTCACATTGTGGAAAAAAGATAGATCAATCCATATATCACAGGAGCAAGGACAAAAGCCATTGCAAATTCGCTTCAGTATTATTGCTTGTAGTAATATTTATCACAATGAATACTGTAAAATTGCTCCAACGTACGGATCAGTGGAGAAACAGTTTAAAGGACTTGGAAAAATAACATATGCAGCATATGCAGTTACAAATAATAATGAAAGGGGGAGAAACAGAGACAATATACTATTTTATAATTATTTATTATACTATTATTATTATTATTATTATTACATGACAGGTTGTAGAGCTTTATGAACCAGGTGTGTCCATAGTTTCAATATCCAATGAAAAAACTAGCCAAAAGATATATACAAGTTTTTTTTTAAGCCTTACATTGCCATGAAACGAGTGTGAAGGGTCACCCTCAAAAGGTTAACTTAGTTTGTCATTCTAAAGCACCCTTTTAGGTCTTATATAATATTCATAGGTAGGGTGCAAAGCACAATAAACTGCTACATTGCACCATGCCCTCTGCTCAGCACCTATATCTAAACATTTGCATTGTTCCCAATATCCCCATGAGATATCTATTTTTTTTTTTAATTAACTTGTTAATATAGATAAAAATACGTTTTTCAAAATGATTTTACTCCTACCCGCCCCTTATTCAGCATTCAGCATGGTGGTACTGTTCAGTACAGTACTAAATTATGCTGTCAGCACAAAGTGCAAAGCACAGACTGCACTGAAATACCCAAGTGCTATGTAACTGTACAGCTCCTATTCTTTTAATTTTGCTGTATGGTGATGCCCAGCCAGGCAACCACGGAGTACAGCACCTCAGTATACAGTGTATCTACTAAAATGAAGTGCTGGGACTTTTTATAAAAAATAATTATTGTGCTTCAGTTCATTCCTTTATTTTAGTGATTTATAAAAACATAAACTGGGTGCTATTACCGACCATCTAAGACAGGGGCCCTCAACCTTTTTTGCTCATGAGCCACATTTAAAAAAGAGTTGGAGAGCAACACAAGCATGAAAAAGTCCATGGGGATGTCAAATATAGGTAGCCCCTATATGGACTGGCAGCCTACAGGAGAGAATGTTTGGCAGGACATCTGTTTTTTATACAACCAAAACTTGCCTCTAAGCCAGTAATTCAAAAATAAGCACCTGCTTTGAGGCCACTGGGAGCAACATCCAAGGGGTTGGAGAGCAACATGTTGCTCGCGAGCTACTGGTTGGGGATCACTAAGACAAGTCAAGACAAATATCTAGTTTTATTTTAGTTACTACTCTTAGGGGCAGATTTATCAAGGGTCGAATTTCGAGGATTAAAAACCCTTGAATTCGACCCTAAAAAATGTTCCTAAAGTAAAATCCAAAAATTTGTATATCTAACAAAGTTAGTTACAAAGTTTGTACAAAATATGCATAAGCTGACGCGCCCCGTCAAGGCAGTGTCCATGCGTCAGTCCTATCCTAAGTGAAAAAAGCATTATCTTTGGGGGGAGAAAGACCATACCTGCTTTTCTCTTTATTTAGCATGATCTTTTCCAAAGACTTCATTATCAGCTTATGCATATTTTGTACAAACTTTGTACAAAAAAACAGAGGACGATCGCTCAGTGGTGCTCACTGAAAAAATCCAGGGTTATTTTTTAAAATAGAGCGCATGAAAGAAGGCACTCTGACTGTACCAGGTCCGGTCTGAGAATAAAAATACACCCTGGCATTTCAGGTTCATAGAGGCCCAAACAGCCCCCACCACCCCACTAAATAATGACTTTATATGGCACCTTATAGCAGCCCCTCTGGCATTTGCCCTAACCCACAGATTGCCAGTCCGGGCCTGTGTACAACTCAGTCTCCTTTGCTTGTGGGCTGTCCCACTTATGTGCTTCTGTTTCTATAACAAACTTTGTTAACATCAACAACACAAGGATCACTGATCAATGGCATCTTACAGCAGCAGCTATGGCATTTGCCAGAACTTGTGATTTTCTGTACTGAAAATCAATAGAGATTTTCTTTGCACACTGGGAAGTTATAACATATGACATAGATCAGGTAAAGGGACAAACATAGGAAGGCCTCTGCCAGGGGAGCATCATCTGCCATTCTGCTGATCTGCTCTAAATAACAACCTTGTTTGCCAATAATCTGACTCATAGTTGTCCGAGACGAATTCCCTTAAAGTTGGAAAAGACGTTACCATGGCTACAATCAAAACCTTTCAAGTATAAGTTACAGTTCTTAATGAACAATTAAAGGGTTTATTATAGCACAGCAGACACAGGTTAATGCAAGCCTGCACAAAAATAATAGAGAATGCAGCCACTTTACACCCTAGGGGAATGGATAGACAGAGAGGCTAAGGAAGATGATATGGGCTGAATTCCAGGTAAGGTCATACAAAATATATAGAAATATACCTCTCCGGAGTAGGGGGAAGCACTAGCAAAGGGAACTGAACTTAATTTGGCACGGCTCAGCATACTTTATGGACATGTAATAAAATTTGCACATGCATCATTTGATAAGGTCGTACAAGTAATTACAATATGATGTGGGTCAAAAGTCCTTAACCAGAATTTAAAACATTTAATAAAATTTTTACTCATTCATCAGCTGCAGGGACTACATTGGAACTGTGGTATGGGTCACCCCAATATTCTTTAGTTATCTCTTGTGGGCTACTTAGGATCCAGCTACCCTATACATAAGCTAGGGATGCTGTTTGGCCATCCCCAGAGACAATCACTACAGATTCCATGGGAAGGTTTGCTGTAACACTGTGCAGACTGTATCAGATGTCCAGTGCCTGAAAACAATAAGACTATATGAACACAGTCCAGTGTGCAAAGTGCAAATGTGTAGCTCCATGTTGTTTTTCCCACAATGCAACATTTACCACCCAGAATTGCAGCATAAATGACAGGTATGCAGCAAATTGCACCTGCTTCAATTGAGCCTGATGCATCAAAACAAAACGCAATTGTGAATATGTGTGTTTCCAAATGGGGCACAAGTTGCGGTTAAAATTTTCATAGCGGGGATTGTGTTAGTTCCAGCCCATGATGTTAAAAGGCACATGCTTGTCATTCATTTAGTGCACCTATTGAGCTTAATGATGCAGACTAATGTGGGAACCCTGGAATCCTACTAAGTTTAGGGTGGGGGTTACCTCCAGGGTTCCCCAGCATCAAAAGGCACACTTGTGCAAAATTCAGCAAAAGAGACAGGATAGATGCAATGACAACTGAGAGGAAATGCAGAATAGCGCAACTATACGAAAAGCAAGGAGCATGATTGGACTTCCAATCAATATATGCAGTTCTTGGTATATTTAAGCATGACTGCACTTGTGAATGACCATTTATATGATAGGCCACCTGGCCGGTCACAGTGGCCCATAGGCGAGCGTCCCCGAAAAAGAAATACGTGGAAGTGAGAAAAGGTGGGCTTGTTTAAAAACAGTGCATGCGCAAAAATGCGGCGCATGTGATTGTGATGTGCACATGTGTGAAAAGGCACACAGAAGGAAGCAGGGACTGGAGCAGGAAGTAGGAGGCAGCAAAGGTGCGTGTCTGGCACCCCCCAGCTTTGCACCCTAGGCACGTGCTTCCTCTGCCTACCCTGTAACCAAAGGACAAAGGGGCCAACTCAGTAGGGGCCTAAATACTTTCAGAACATCATTCTTCTAGACAAATACATATGTTGTGTCTGTGGTTTAATAAAAAGGAATTGCCTTTGTCTGTCTAAAGAAATCTAAGTTGCAGTAACCTCTTAAACACCAAATTTTGGCTTTTTCCAATTTGTTCAAATAGTCCACAAGTCACAACAATTTCAGATAGTAAATTAAAGTTTCTCAGACAGATAGGTAGACTCATTGGGGCAAATTCACTAAAGTGCAAAGAGTCTAACGCTAGCGCTAATTCGCCAGCGTGACGTCAATTCACTAACAGTGTCCCTGGCGAAAATTTGCTAGCAAAGTAGATAGACTTGCGCAACTTTGCACCCTTACACAAAGCGAAGTTGCATACTGACGAAGGGACGTAACTACGCTAATTCACTAAGATGAACATTTTTCTGAACATTACCTCTTACGCTAGACGTTACTTCGCCAGGTCAGACCTGGTGAAGTTCAATATGATAGATAGGAGTTTGAATAAAAACCATGAAATTCCCAAAAAAACACTGGCGTCTTACTTTTTTTAGGGTGATAGTCTGAAAAATAGCGGGTTTTTTGGGGTTACCCTCCTTCCCCCCTACATTTCCTAACATATGGCAACACAACTATACAGGGGACACATGTTTAGGGCAATAGGACAAAATTATTTTATTTATTAAAGGTTTCCTGGGCTTGTGTAGTGTAATGTAGTGGCTGTAACATACACCTCTATTATACGTTTAAGTTTGTGCTGTATGCAAACTAGGCATCGCTAGTGTAAATGCGCTTTGACTGGCGAAGTAACAGTAGCGCTACTTTGCTACCGTGAGCACAAATTTGCATCTAAGTGAATTTGCGTAGCGAAGTGCAGCGAACGCCGGCGAAGCTGTCGCTAGCGCATTTTCGTGCTTTAGTGAACTTGTCCCAATATGTACAAGAGCTTCCAAAGTGTTTTGCAGCATATTTATTTATGGGTTAAAAGGCAGTTCTCTACAAAATTCCTTTATTTTTACTTGTTATTTACTTCTCATTCCATGTATACAGCCATAACAACAACAATCTAATTTCTGTCTCTGTGACCCATTAAGCAAAAGGCAGAAAAAAAGCGATATTTCTATAGTGCCTATAATATACACTGTTGCTTTCTTTGTACTAGGGTGAAAGCATAGCACCACTAGCTGGTAAATATCTGACATTGCAATTCCTCTTCCCCAAGAATACAGACTAGCTATTAGTTGTTCTACTGGCAGGACCTAAAACATTTTAAAATATATGTAATATTTACCAAAACCATCTTTTGAAAATTTACTCATCGACAAATGTACATTTAATTTCCCAGAGCATTAATGTTAGTGTACATTAAAGTAACTTCATTAGAAGTAAAGGTAGAATGGCCATAATTTTTGCAGCCAGGACTGAATTCTCATTATAACACTCTGGGATTTTGCCTAGAATAACCCTACTTGAGCTTATATGGATCCTGTGCAAAATATTTTTTTCTTGTGTGTATTAAAGAAGAACTAAAGTTATATGAGGCTAGAGTAAAAAAAGCCAAACTTAGATGCAGCTTTTTCACAATATGTAGTAATTTATCTCCTACAGGAATACCATGGGCTTATGCACTTTTAAGTGAACAGGAGCACCAGTCCAGGATTATCAGATAAGTAGTGATGGGTGAATCTATCCCGTTTCGCCGAAAATGTAGCTGGAAATTCCCAAATTGGCGAAAAATTTGCGAAACGAGATGCGGCACGTTTTGACGAGCATTTTGAAGCGGCATTTACAACACGCGTCGCGTCAATTACGTTGCATTGTTTTCGATGCACATCACATCATTTTCGGCATGCGACTGTTTTTTTTTTTTACGCCGGCGAATTTTTTGCTGCCATTTGGCGAATTTTTCTCTGCCGTTTCCCGAATTTATTCGGCGGCGGGAAATTGTGGGAATTTGCAGCGAATTCGCGCCTGGAGAATAAATTCGCCCATCACTACAGGTAAGCGGTTATAATCTCTGGAAGTTACCCAAGATTTGACACCCACAGTGATTATGCCTTTCATTCTCCTTTAAGAACAGTGTCTTTTTTAGCAGATAAATGGTGTCCCTTGGCGCTGAGCATGAATACGCTGCAAATGTGTTAAGGGCTTCTACAGACTATGAAGTCTCCAGTCCGGTGTTCGTAAGAGTTACAAGGAGAGATTTCTGGCCAAGTGTTTGGAGGAAAGGTTTCTATTCTTGCAATTGGAGAAGAGGTTCTCTGGCCAAGCGTTAAGAGGAAAACTCATTGTTAGGAGAAGAGATCTCTGGTCCTGTGTTTGGAAGGAGTTTTCTGGAGTTGTAGGAGGAGAGGTCTCATGTGCTGTATTTGGAGAATAGGTTTCTGCACAAGCATATGCAGGAGAGGTCTTGAGATTGAAGGAAAGGTCTCTGGTTGAGTTTTAATTGGAGACGTCTCTGGTTGGCTTGAGTAAAACAGAGCAGAGGACAGGAAAGTTGAGCTCCAGTTTGACAAACAGTGAGTCACAAGTGCAGAATACTGTTTTATGAGGACTGGATACTAGGTCCACCTCATGGATAGGTAGGGACTCATAGATGAATCAAAACCATACAGACATCATTTTGGCCAGTAAATCTGCAATGTCTGTTTGTGCTCAGTGTCAGTACGAGCTGCTGGTATGACCTATTGTTTGTTCATGGCTACTGCTGTGGAAAGTGATTTATGACTAGTGGTACAATAATGAAAATAATTGAACAGATCCCATGATCTAATTGCTTACAATATGCACAGTGTATCATCTTTCAGGTCTCTGATAAAATGACTGAACATGTTACAAGAGGCCATAAACAGCAGCAAAAACTTCACTAATTTTACCAGATCTATCTCCAGTCTCTCTGGTATCACAGCACAACTATGTTTAAATTATCCTTTTTTCTATATTTTAAAGCAGTTCTTCGCCTTCAACCATTTTTTCCAGTTTAGCTGCTTACTGTATATCCCACAGATACTCCTCATGTAGCCACTGAATGTAGCAAATTGTAACAGTTCAGAATGGGCCCCTTGATCACTGAGCTGCCAGACTGAAACACCAGACAAACTTTAAACTTTCATTTTTGAAAAATGATAAAAAATAAAAAAATGGAAAGGAATCTTTATTTCTAGTGATCTGAAAACTGTTCAATTACTTTCCATTATTTATTTATTTTTTACTGTTTTTCCAAAATCTAAGTTTAAAGTTGAATGTTGGTGTCAATTCAAGTGCAGACTCTAAACTGTTACAATTTTGCAACATTTAATTGATACATTTCACAGCAACATCTCTGGAGTATTAGCAACTATTTTATCAATTCAGCTGCCTGTAATGAAACCCAGAGATTCTGCTCCATTAAATGTATCAGTTTAGAACAGTTGGGATTCGGTCGGCGACCCCCCACCCCCTTCCAGAGCTGCTTTAGAAGGTGAAAAATTACACTTTAGAAAATATTCAATATTAGAAAAATGATCACACATAGAAAATAGGAAGTAATTGGAAAAAGTTGTTATTTCTGGTGATCTATCTGAAAACAACTAGTTGTCTGAAGGTGAACAACCCCTTTAATGGCCAGTGTCTCAGTCCGGCACCTCGTTTTGGATGTGGGCGTCCATTTTTAGATGACATCGCATCGGAAAAATGGACGCCAGCATACAAAAATGGATGCCGGTGTCCAAAACGAGACATGGGCGAATTTTTTGCCAGGCATATTTTTCCTGGCGTTTTGCGAATTTATTTGCAGAGGCGAATCAGGGGAGTTCGCTGCAAATTTGCCACAGGCAAATAAATTCGCCCATCACTATTTACAGATGAAAAAGATGGCTGTGGTGATGCTTGAATCTGCAGCGAGGGATGTGTAAAAAGTTAGGGGCATTTTCCCGGGGTAGAAAGTAGGCTGGGGGGGGAGCAGGGTCTACAGGGAGGAGGGGGTAGTGTTTTTTTAAGGAAGGTTTTACTTCTCTTTTAAAGAGTCGGTGACCCCAGAAACTGTACAATTCAATATTAGAAACAGAAAATAAAAAGTCATTGGAAAAAGTCTTTGGAGCAAATTCAATAAGCGGCAAAAATTCAATAGCGTTGCCTTCGCTAACGTTCGCCGCACTTTGCCAGGCGAATTTTCGCCAGCGTTACGCAAGTTCACTAATGTGCGAACGGTAGCATAGTTGCGCTAGTGTTACTTCGCCAGGCAAAGCGCATTTACGCTAGCGATGCCTCATTTGCATATGGCGTGAATATCAAAGTATAAAAGAAGTATATGTTACAGCCACTACATTACACTACACAAGCCCAGGAAACCTTTAATAAATAAAATAAAGTTGTCCTATCGCCCTAAACATGTGCCCACTGTATAGTTTTGTTGCCATATGTTAGGAAATGTAGGGGGGAAGGAGGGAAACCCCCCAAAAAAATTTCGCTCTTTTTCAGACTATCACCCTAAAAAGGTAAAACACGCCAGCGTTTTTTTGGAAAAAAATTTTTTAAACTCCTATCTATTGTATTTAACTTCGCAAGGTCTGACCTGGCAAAGTAACGTCTAGCATAAGTGGTAACGTTCAGTAAAATGGTCATCTTAGTGAATTTGCGTAATTATGATCCTTTGTCAGTGCGCAACTTAAACAGCGATGTGCTCAGAAGTAATTGAGATCACTTGCGGTAAATATGTTAGCGAACCAGCTTAAGTTAGTGGTAATTTTAGCGAGTTTTGAATTCTCTGGTGACAAATTATGTTTGCAAATATTTATGCTATAAAATAGTCTTGTTTTATGCATTAATAACGGCGTTAATTATGGCAATTTTTACTGTGACATTTATGGCTAGAAATGCATCTTCAAAACTCATAAACTTTATTGACTGATGATTATACCATCCAACAACATTACCAGAGTGACACCAATCAAACATGTATGTATCATATAAACCCATACTTCATCCATCCACGCACACCCTTCTGCCAATAGAATCATATGAACAATAAATCATACCAGTTATCTCTTTGTATCATTTAAATGCACAGTTTAATGAGAATTAATGAGAATTAAACTCCCATTGAGAAATGTCTGGTAAAGTTAACGCCACAATTTAAATGGCGGTAAAATGCTGCGAATATTCTGGCGTTAATTTTGTCTTTCACACATTTTGCTGTGTATGTAGCGTTATTTTCAGTGAATGTGATAACTGGCGAACTCATATTCTTGCACAAGCAAATTCGCAAATTTATATTTACCGCAGATTAATAAACTTGCAAAAACACATTCTATATATAATATATAGAATATTTCTATATTTTGTGCACACATTTTTACCGTACTTTAGTAAATGGACCCTCATGTAGGAAGAGAGATGTATCCAATCCCACAGACCTCATGTTGGAAACACTGCCAATCTACCACTGAGCCTCAGCATAATGTCATTTATCAGCCACCTAAACCTATTCTAATCAGCAAAGTGCAGCATTTTGCACCTTTTTAATGGTGCTTTACCTTACTAAATGTAATATTTTTAGAAAAGTGTTTTGAGTTAGAAAAAAGAATGATAGTCTAATCATGTTTTGAAAGATTAAGAGTTGAAAACATCATAGTAATGCAATGGTGAGTGTATATTATAGATCCTCTTAGGGAGCTGAATATCAGCTTGGAAACAATGTAGGTGGGAAGTCATTGGCTATTATCCTGTGTTGCCAGTGTCAATACAATTTGCCAGCATGACGTAATTTCTTTACTTCACTGACTATTGAGCGCAGGCGCACCTTCGATATAGAAGGAGAGGTACGCTAGTGTTGCTTTGCTTTGTAACTGAATGTTACCTCTTGCGCCAGACTTGCCTTCGCCACCTCAGATCAGGCGAAGTGCAACAGAGTAGATAGGAGTTCATCAAAAAATAGTTGAACATTTTTCTAAGTCCCAGAAAAAACATTCGCGTATTTTCATATTTACAGGGTGATAGGCTGTAAGATCATACATTTTTGGGGTACTTTTTTTGGGGTACCTGGCTTCCCACTTTTCCTAACATATGGAGCATAAACTATACAGTGGGCACATTTGTAAGGCAATATAACAACTCTATTTTCTTTTATTAAGGTTTCCCGGGCTTGTGTAAATTAATGTATTTGCAGCAACATATGTTTAACTTCCTGCCGTATGCAAATTAGGCAATGCTAGCACAACTTCGCTTTGCTTGACGAAGTAACGCTTCGCCATACACCAGTATTTAACAGTTCTAACCTTATCTTTATGAGGCAGTGTCACCAGTAGAGGGTGCAATATGATTGGTCAGGAGAGGGGAGAAGGACCCTGCTTTTGTAGTCAGCAAGAGAAGCACTGTTGCCCTTAAAAGCACCATTTTGGGGACATTATTTAAAGAGGCAAACTGTTAAAAGAGGAATGGAGCAGATGCCTAGGAGCACAACAGCATTCTATTGTGAATCTGTAGATTATGATCTCCACTAAAACATTCCATGACTAAAGGTGGCCATACACGTAGAGATCCGCTCGTTTGGCGATGTTGCCAAACGAGTGGATCTCTCCCCAATATGGGGGGCCCAACGTTCGGATCAGTACGGGCAGTCGGATCGCGGGACCGCATCAACGAACAGATGCGGCCGCGATCCGATGGTATTTTTAATCCTGCCCGATCGACATCTGGCCGACTTTCGGCCAGATATCAATCAGGAAAGCCAGTCGGAGGGCCCCCCACACGGGCAGATAAGCTGCCGACACAGTCTGTCGGCAGCTTTTATCTGCCCGTGTATGGCCACCTTAAGTCACCATCAGTAAGAGATCGGAATGTATAGAAGCAGCTGCTGTTTTTCAATAGATTGTATTTTGGGGAAGATAGCTCAAATTGAGTCTTTCAACTGAGCAAGGTAGATACCTGTGTGTATTCCTGCTGCAAGCATGCATTGTCAGAAAAAGTTTTATAGTTTTTTTCTTAGGTTTATAGCTCTGACCTAGTAGCTGTGCAAACAGCCTTGTCACAACCACCAGCGCAAGCACCAGATCCGGACACTCACTTGGCAAATAGACCAGTGATCCCCAACTAGTGGCTCATGAAGAAAATTTGAATTCTTGCCTTGAAGACAAGTTGAGTTGCATATGAATCATGTTTTCTGCCAAACAGAACCTTTGTAGGCTGCCAGTCCAAATAGAGGCGACCAACAGTTATCCACAGTCTGTATTTGGCACCTCCAGGAACTTTTTGTATGCTTGTGTTGCTCTTCAACCTTTTTAACACTTGAATGTGGCTCACAGTTAAAAAGGTTGGGGACCCCTGATATAGACACACGGCTGCTGACAAAAGGAATTGAGTGGAGTTGTCTGAGTTTTTACCAACTTTTTACTAAGGTGGAATTAACCTATAATCTATGTTGTTTCTAATAAACAGCTGAATTAACAAATTTCCATTGCAAATCCTGGTTCCCATACTAATATCAATTCTACATACTTCTATCCAATTTTACAATAATATGCTTGGACATGGCACCAGTTACAAATATTCAGTTTTGCTCTCTCTTTGCTCTTGGATTTCTTTTTGTCCTGCAATGCCGCTAATAACCACAGGGGCATTTGAGAAGAAGTTACTGGGTGCTACAGGCATTGTCAAAAGAGACAACCTGACATGAAGGCTTATGTTTGCCACAGCAAACTAGCAAGAGGAAATGTTCTCACAACTTCTACCATTTAGTCTTTATTATGCAAATCAGTCTTTATTTCTCTGTGTTTATGAAATCTAACCGTTCATCTGCATGGCAAATATATTTCAATAATATCACAAATCTTGTTGTATATTGTCATACATTGATTGTTATTTATATTGGTAGTACATAAAGTAAGTTTGCTTTCAAAGGTTATTGGGGTTTCTCCAAGAAGATACTCTGTAAGTTCATCAGAAACTCTTCCCTTTTGGCTTATTTCAGACAAAGTTGGATCTATTACATGAAGCCCTTACAGTAAGTATATTGAGGAGACATGAGAAAAGTGAATATGCATAATAGCAAACAAAAAATAACAAGTAAACAAAACATCTGAAAAACATTAATAAAAAGATAAAACACTCTCACAAGGTTGTGTAATGGGTTACTAGCCACCAGATGGTGCTGCTTACTTATCTCCACAGCATATATGGCTAAAATACCAACAGCATATGGATTTCAGATAATGTCAATTCAGCAAGAACATGCCTTGTTTTCAATACATATTTATGAATGTAACTAAAATTCAGTCTTGAATGGACTGTTGATTGAGATATATGTCCATCTTTCTGTCTGTTATGTGCTTTCCAGTTAAAAACATTGGCTTCAAACATCATTTTACCTACAAGGCTGGAAAAATACTGGCCAGATGGTATCCCTACTGTAGCAATTTGTCTGCAGTTAAATATACATACTAATATGTTGCAGTAATAAGGACAATGCAATTAACAGTATGTCTATGTAGATCAAATTCACTAGTTTTTTTCTAGTTGGATATTCAGTTACGGTGTCAAATCCTGATGAGAACAGTCTTTCTTGTATGTCTTTAGTTGAAGAAACTTTTACTAGTTTTTTTGAATGCAGTCACAGACATAGAGCCCCATTTCTTCTACCTGGGAAATACAGGAATAAGAGATTGCAGCTTCTTCTTTCCTCTCTCAGATTCTCTCCATGTGATAAAAGGAGAAAAGAAAAAGAACACACAAGTGTCTCTATCATGTGATACCTTAGGAGTGAGTACATTTAGCCTGAGCACTTCAGATTAAGCTTACAATGAATTTTAGAAGTTATTGTTCAACAAAAACACAGTAGCAGCTGTCCATCACAGTCTAATTCCTACACAAGGCTGCAATAGTGTAACAAGACGTTACTGAGCCCCACGGTAAAATCCTTTCAGGACCTAGCTAAATAAGACATTTTTCATAGACATATATTTAAACTTCTTAGCAGTCAGTGTGCCACTTATACGTCTGGGCCCCTAGCAGTCATAGGGTCTGCTAGGGGCCCCCCAACCCTTTTCTACTCATCGGCAACATTCAAAAAAAATGTAAAAAGAGTTGGGAGGAACACAACAAGATGTTACTGGGCCCCACAGGAAATTAATTTTAGAGCCCCCAAGAAATCCAGAGGTTGCCCTGTATTACCAGTATATATTTAAAATGATCATTATATAGGGCTGTGATTGGCTATTTGGAAGCTCTGTTTGGCCGTATAACAGTTTTTTATGCAACCAAAACTTGCCTCCAAGCCTTGAATTGAAAAATAAGCAACAACTTTGAGGCCACTAGGAGCAACATCCAAGGCATTGGTGAACAATATGTTGTTCAGGAGTCACTGGTTGGTGATCACAGCTCCTGCTATAACATGAAGATTGTAAGGTTAGGAGGTTTCATTTATGCAAGGGGAACTGCACTTTTAGCCTACATATAAATGATTGTCTCCAAAGTAACTATACAACACTTATTTGGTATCAGCACCACACATGAGAAATGCCTCTAGTCTATGTTTTTAAATAGGGGCATATTTATAAATAGGGAGCCAAGTAAGAAAAGCGGTGTTTGGAAGAAACATCACAGCTTTTAACAGTTTAACATAAATGTTCATGCTAGAAATTCTTTGGTGGTTTATATCAGGTATGAGGTGCTGAAGAAAGACATACAAATATTCCCCATGAAGAATGGAGAGAGCTTCTGTTCAGTCCCCAGGTGGAATCCCAGTGGATAAAGCAGCACTGATTTATAGTGGATAAGGATTTAATTTAACATCTTGCTGATGAGTGAGTCTGACAGGATACAGTGAAGTTTAATGAGTAATTAGTGGCTACTGATCATGTTCTGGCCTACTCTGTATATAGTACTCACTTCTTCACTGCAACTGTGATGTTAAATGTTTAATGCAAATATTTCTCAAGGGAATATGGGAAGGTTTTATTTAAAGTCTTCTTTACATGTACAGGTACAAGATATAAGCACAGCGTGACTAATATTTAGTGAATACAGTACTCCCTATTGTAAACTACAAGGATATTATAAGTTACCAAGGAGTTTCATGACCATATAAAAACACGAGGCTGAAGGTCATGGAACTACAGGGTAACTTCTAATATCCTCATATTTTGCAACTGGGGGGTACTTTATTTATTATAATACACAAGTTTCAGTGAGTCATGTGACAGAAATTACATCAGAACTCACTGTTTATAGGGATATAATTTACAAGATATTCACAACTTTTGTGTATTATATGTGGATTACCAATAAGTAATTTTTTTGCATTTAATTTACATACACATTTTACAGACTTGTATAGCATACAATGAGACTTTTTTTTGTTATTTACTATGGTTAGTGGATCTATAATCCGGGAATCCCATTATCCAAAAAGCTACAAAAAAGAGAACTACCATACAATAGTTCTTCAGTTTACACTTATGCTTACTCTGGCTATTATGTTACATATCCAGTCTTTATACATTACATTATTGCCTAACTAACAATATTATAAATAAATATTATAAATACATCAATCAAGTTTTAATTTGTACACTGAACAATTCATGAAAAGTTGAAGAATTAGCAGAGCAGTAGTTGCAATACGTGTTCAAATAAAAGAAAAAAATAGAAAGTGGAAAAAACAACCAGTGGCATAACTACCAGGGGTGCAGGAGGTGCAGTTGCACCAGGGCCCCCACCCCCTTGGGGCCCATCCAAGCCACGGAGATAGTTATGGCAGGTGGTTATCTAGGGGGAGATTTTACAGCACACATGCCATCAACACTCCAGCATGGGATTTATAGAGGTAAGGGCCCGACAGGGGGGCCCAGGAACCCATCCTGTACCGGGGCCCACCACGGAGTAGTTAAACCACTGAGGGCAACAGACAATTAAAGAGAAAACGTTACACATGAAAGAAAGTTTTGAAACAGAAGATAGACGAAAAACAATTAAATAGATGAAGATAATAAGGGTCACTTGTCAGTACCTTTCTCCTTGAGAAAGTTTCTAATGAGGAAGGAAACGTTGGACTCTGGTATGTATTGACAATAAAAGTTTAAATATTTTTTAAAGGGTGTGCCGGTTATAAGAAAAATTTTCTACATATTGTTTGTGTACCACGATTTATATATTTTTGCATTCGAGTACAGATACTTCTACAATTACAAATACATGCTCTTGAGATCATATATTAATGCAATTATTATAAGGTACGGATGCAGTCACTTGGATTTGTAAGTTAAATGCATCGTGACTCAGGGCTAATTGAAGAAACTGTGTTATCTAAAGTCATCTTAACTCATTTAATGCATTTAACCTTTTCATTAGCATACCAAAGCACCATTGTTTTCAATGGTGAACTCTTTAATTGGATGGGATGCTGTGACACAATATTCTGTGCTAAGTGGGATAAATGGGATAGATGAGTTAAGTCACGACGCATTTAACACACAATCCAAAGTGACTGCATCTGTTTGTGCATCCAAACACACCCCTACACTTTCACGCACTTGCCAGTGCATCCATTCTGCCTCTTCAAATGGATGGTGCTACGAAATATGTTGGCACTATAGAAATACCTGTTAATAATAATAATAATAATAATAATAATAATAATAATGGTGCATAACTATGCATAGTAATGCTGGGAAACCCCAAAGTACCTCCAGTATTTACACAGAGGGTTGTTTCACTGGATAAACCAGACTTGGAGTAGTAAATCAGATGGAAACATTTTGAATGCATGCTCTGAATTTGATAGACTGTTTGCAGTAAAATGCATGCACAATGCCACTTTGCAACAATGGGTGCAATTGTGGTAGATGCAACTTGAAGCAAAGCAGAAGGGCCAGTTTCTGGGTGGCTAATTAGGCAGTTTTAAAAAAGAAAAAAATACTACAGGTAAGGCTTCTATCATACTGGCATAATAATTTGTATGAAGTATAGTCAAGCGTAAGTGCTACTTTTACGGATATGTGTATCATAATCATAACAATATAATTGCAATCATGGAAATATCATGTGTGAGATATGACATTAAAAGGGATACTGTTATGGGAAAACATATTTATTTCAAAACGCATCACTTAATAATAACTCCTTCAGAATTCTGCACTGAAATCCATTCCACAAAAGATTGTTTTACACAGTAGAACCCCCATTTTACATTTTTCAGGGGACCAGAAAAAAACGGTGTAAAATCCAGGAAAATGTAAAATGAGGGAAATGTATTATGTACAATATATAAGTGAGACCACAAAACAACAATGTAAAATGAGGGAAACTTAGGGGCAAATTTACTAAATTTCACCTAAAATCCCTCGAATCCCCTCGAAATTTGATAAGCATTCTACTATTGAATGCTTATTGAATAGTTCTAGGCTATATTTTTTCCTCGATATTCGATTTCTCGATGAAATCGTACGATCGAATACTGATCGTTTGATTTCACGAAAAAATCATACTTTTTCCTTCGAGGCGTTCGATAGTACGAATGGTATTCAAGCAGGTATTTGCAAAAGAAGCCTATGGGGGATTCCCATAGGCTTCTATTGGTATTCGGTAGGTTCAATCTGGCGAAATAGACATTCAAATAAATTTTAAACTTAAAATCCTTCGATCATCGAATGGTCGAATGATCGAATATTCGATCATTCGTTCTATTCGATAATAGCCAAATTTCCATATTCGATCCTCCGAAAAAAAAACGTACGATTGGTGTTCGATAGAACTTCGATCGCTTGTCTGCCAATTACAAAATACAGAGAGAATGCTTTCAGGCCGCTCTTAATTGAATTACTGAACAAAATGTTTGTAGTGGTACTCCCTTGAGGCATGGCGTCTGGGGTATTCATCAAATAGAAAGGTCACAGACATTTAAAATATTTTTGACTTTATTTCACAATTTACAGGGATAGTAACATAAAAGTTTCACATGAGGAAAGGACCAGTTCACATGAGGAAAGGGCCTTGTATACAAGGGAGATGGCTAATGTTATGTTTTATAGCTGTGAATTGAGGTGTTCAGGGCTGTTCCGGCCATGAGGCAAGGTGAGAATCTTGCCTCAGGCGGCACGGAGTGGGCAGTTACCAGGGGCAGCAAAAAGCCACCTCTGGAAACTTTAAGAGGCGATTTTCCGTTTTTTTTTAAACAGAAATTTGGCTCTTCTAGTGCATTGTACGCAATAGCTCTCGCTGCAGTAGTGATGCGGCCCCTCCTTGACCCGCTCCAACGCTACAAGTTAGAAGCGTGGAGCAGGAGGGGGAGCGGCATCAGGGCTGCTGTAAGGGACCCCGCGATTTCTAATGGCGACCCTACTTAGACAGGAAGCCCTTGCAAAGAGGTAAGACATTCATTGCAGGTATTCCCAAAACCCCAAATTCTGTTTTGGATTTAGCAGAACCTAAACCTTTTTTGTGGATTTTTTTTCATGTGCTGCATTTTTCTGAATATGCAAATTTAGATTTGGCTTGTGATTCAGCCAAATCTTTGGATGTGGATTGCTACTTTTTCCTTTGCTTCTTTTCATTTAGATTAGCATTTTTCCCAGCATCCCCCCCCAGCTTTTCAGAAGTGAAACTGAATGGTGAAAAAACCTATGGCTAAAACATTTTCTCAGCATATAGAATATCAAAGAAAGGTTATTGACATACGGAGCAGCTTTTATTGAAGCATCTGACACAACATGGATCTCCCTTATCATAGATTAAATGAACTGTGTCCCAGGTGTGCTGTTTTATGCCAGATGGTTCAATAAAACCTGTTCCATCATTTTATTGGGTAGACAAACAAGTATTCTGGTGAGTGTCACTAAAATGTCCTCTGTTTATTGCCAGTATGAAATAAATATAGTAGTTTAACATAGTGCATAATTCAGTCACAAATTGCCACAAGCAATGCAAGTTGCTTCCAAGAAACACATGATAATTTACTCCTGAAAACCACATGTAATGTTTAGCTAGGTAGATTGCTTTTAAAGAACACTACTATTCATGGTAATTTAGGGGGAGCATAAGTGATTGTTCTGAGGGGCCAAGTAGTTTCCAGTTTTGGCACTGCCATAAGCCCAGAAATACCCACAAGATTAGGAATTGACTGTAGCTACAAGAGAGAATATATTTAATTACGATATGAACTATATTCTGTATAAGGGGTCATTAACGTTACCCTGGGGAGCAAGTGCTAGAGTAATAAAGGGAGCAAGTGGCTCCCCTTCATGCTGCCTTATAGGAAGCACTTGTGCCGCCCTCTTGGTAAGTAGCACCGCTGCACCGTGTTCCTTATACCAGAGTGAAAATCCAGTGTGAGGAGCAAAGCACAGCGTCATGAGGTGTCAGGAGACGCTGCCTAACTTGCTTGTCCAAATGACACCTACATGCCTCCCCTCGCCATTATAGCACTGACTAATACAGTAATAGTATACTACAGTTATACAAAGCTGTTGGGAGCGAACCACATTAAGGCTTGTGGCAGATTCGGGAGATTTAGTTGGTGACTAATCACCTCTTCTTCTGTGTGACAATCTCCCTGAATTGCCTTCCCGTGCCATACCCACCAGCTTGAATGAAAAGTCGCTAGCGGTAGGGCACCCGTTGCACTTCATTTTCCGAAGTAGCCCAAAGTTGCCTCACAAGGAAACTTCGGGCGACTTTGGAAATCTAAGCGCTGTTGGTTGGTGACTAATCGCCTCTTCTTCTGTACAACAATCTCCCTGAACTGCCTTCCCGTGCCATACCCACCGGTTGAATGAAAAGTCGCCAGCGGTAGGGCACTCTCTGTGCTTCATTTTCTGAAGTCGCCCGAAGTTGCCTCACAAGGAAACTTCGGGCGGCTTTGGAAATCTAAGCACTGTTGGTTGGTGACAAATCGTCTCTTCTACTGTGCGACAATCTCCCTGAACTTATATTCAAGCCGGCGGTATGGCACGGGAAGGCAGTTCCGGGAGATTGTCGGCCAGAAAAAGAGGCGATTAGTCGACGAGGGACTATATCTCCCCAAATCTGCCTGTGTGTCACTACCCTAAGGGTGAAAACAGACAAAGCTACTTAGTTGCAGTTACTTGTCACAAAACACCGCAAAATACCCTGCCATAGATAAAACTGAGAAAGGCCTCTGCTAAAACACACCTAGAGACAAATATCAATAATCATCAGCATTGTCTATTTTAGTAGTTGTGACAAGTAGTTTTGTGTGTTTTCATCCTTCATCCTGATGGTTACTTAAATTCCTGTTAGCCATCACAATGCTGCCCAATCTGCACACTTTCATGCGATTCTTCAAATGTTTTATTGTAATGATTGCATGACTTTCTCAGGTAGCAGAATTACTACTGCTATTTAGTTTTGTTTTCTTTGTTAATAGTTAAAGGGGAGCTTTTGGGCATAAAGGTTCTTTAAAGGGGAACTCCAGCTTCCAAATAAAAATTTGATAAAAAGGTCCACTTATCACCGAAACCCCTTATATACCCATCGCAGTTATCTGTTTCTTCAAAAAGTATGAATAAATGACAATTATCTATGCTGAAATCCAGCTGTTTAACAGTTCTTCTCTTTCTGCATCATTTGAAAACCCTGGCAGGGAAGGAGGAGCTAAACACTGATGTTACAAATTGTAACTACTTCTCCACAGCTTACAGACAGCATGCATGAACTACATAACCCACAATGCATTGCACTGTGATGTTCCTTTCCTTATTGAAATTGTTGGGTTTGGAGGATGCAGGCTAAGGATATGTAACGCTAATTTGGGCTATCCAGACCACAAGGACTTAAAGTGTCCAACTAGTGATATGAGCATGGTTTACACTGTGACCTACACAGCAGGGTCAGGGCCTTCGCCAAGTGGAGGCTTTCCCTTTAAGAGGTAGTATAACTACAGTACACAGACACTGTAAATAAAAATAGATTAATTGTTTGGATGCCAGGAGGTTCTTATGGTGAAACAGAACGGATGTTTATTATGTCAGATACAAATATCCACAGGTTTACTGACGTACGAGTTGAGGCAGGTGTAGCATAAGACAGAGGAGGGAGGATATCAGAGGCTGGTACAGCACAATGCAGACTGTCACTCCCATAAGGCATAGTAGTCAAGTGTACATCAATTCCCAGAAGAACGATATACCTTTGTGGGGATCGGGATCACCAGTGAAGTAGTTAGGGAAACAAAGTCTAAAGCCTAACACACTCTATCCAATGAGTCCCTGCACTAAAGGCAAACAAAGAAGCCCATGGGAAGCTACTCCCTGCTACTATCCTTGATGGAGCACACAGATGCTCATGCTATATAAAGCTCTCTAGCTCACTCTCCTAGAGAGTCTATTAAAGATGTGCCCTATGATAGCTAACCTTGTTCACGGGGTTGCCTGGTCCCCGACTTAGTCGCCAAAGGTACAGGTCCCTTTGGGGCAATGGCTTTACTGGGGCCTTGGTGATCCCAGGTGCAATGGAAC
>CM044440.1:96627519-96638103 GCA_024363595.1 Xenopus borealis
TGCTATTCAGGGGTCCGGGTACATCTCCCCGAACCCACAGCAAGGGGAGTCGAACACCACAATTACTGCACGCACTTCACAAACTCCCAGGCAGCAAAGTAATTGAAACAACTTTATTAAATGAACACATTTCCTGACACATTTCATGTGTCATCACATGTAGTTCTAGGCATAAATTTTCAATGCACAACACATGATTTAAAAGGCATTAAGGGCCTACATCATCGTTGATGTATTTCCTTCCAGAACATTTCACCCTTTCTCCAATAAAATTCTCAAGAATTAAAAGCTGTGTTCATATTCTCAATATGATACAAATATATACAAATTCAAAGGTAACATTTCTCTGTTTCTGTTAATCTAAAATGTAACCATAAGACAAATATATATAAAATGATACTCACGCCTTCCATCTCTGTGTTCTCGGTTGACTACATGTAAGTTCATGAACAGCATTCATTCTTAGAATTTCATAGACTAATAGTTTCATATAAATTCATTAAAAAAATGTGATTTTAAAAAATCCATCATTTAAAACTCATTTAAAGCTTCTTTCTAAAACTCTTTCAATGAAAATAGAATAGAATAGAATTCAATTATTATCTATACGTAACTGATATCCCACTTAATATTAAGTCTGTTCAAAGATCCACTTCACTTCCAACTTTAATTCTTCCGTTTATTCCCTACCATACTTGAATATGTAAAAATGATCCATTTCCCCTGGCTAAATTGGGCAAGGTGTTGTCACTTGAGCAGCAAAAATATTCTTGTCCATTTAAATGGGAACCGATGATTTCCTGCTGATCTTTCTGACTACTTTGCTGAGCTGGCTGACATCCTCCTAACCCCACAATTCCCTGCACATGTGATTTCAATAAGGAATGGAAGATCACAATGCATTGTGGGGTATGTAGTTCCTGCATGCTATCTGTAAACTGTAGAGAACATCGGTGTTTAGTCCCTCCTTCCTTGCTAGGATTTCAAATGATGCAGAAAGGGAAAAACTGTTAAAAAGCTGAATTTCTGGTAACTGTAATGGGTATATTAGGTGTTTCTGTGTTATGTGGACCTCTTAATCAAATTTTGGTTTGGAAGCCAGAGTTCCCCTTTAATTAAAAGGGAAGAAAGTGGGTATTTCCAGAAAAGATGCTTGCTCCAAGGTTTCCGCTATGCTTCTTTCACAGTTTCTTGGACAGTTAGCAGAAATCTTCAGACAAAATCTAGGAATCAAGTGAAATTTCCTTTCTTATTTGTGGTTGAGTTTTTTTTAGGTGCTTTTCAAGTAAAGTGTGCCTGGGTCAAAATCATTGTAGGTGCCATTTTGATTCTATACCTGCCAGAAATGTTACTGTCTTCTATTGCTTAGTAGCAATAGTTGGTAATACCTGAAATGAGTATTGAGGTAGATTTTCCCTGGCCAACTCCAGAATACACTTTAGAGATGAATAAACTGTAAGTCCACACTGTTCTTGCATTTCAGCACTTTTAAAAGCTACATTTTCATAAGCCTTGATATTACCATACAGCCGCTACTCTTATAAATGAAACAGTGTCACGTTATCATGGCACACAGTGCCTCCTTCCTCCCCATTCCTTTGGTACTGTCCTTTAACAGGCTTAGGGATGTCCATCCTTTGAACAGTGATCATGAACCAGTGACTCATGAGTAACATGTTGCTCACCAACCCCATTGATATTGTTCGCAGTGGCCTCAAAGCAGGTGCTTATTTTTGAATTCCTGGCTGGAATGCAAGTTTTGGTTGCATAAAAACCAGGTGTATTACCATTACTGGAGCAGCACTATTAACTGATGTGTTTTGGAAAAAAAACATGTTTTCCCATGACAGTGTCCCTTTAATTGCTTAAGAAGGATTCTATGGGACTTGGCCTTTCTGTAATTTGGAGGTTTCCGGATAACCGGTTTCCATATTCATTTATGGGCAGATTATCTTTTATATTGCTGGGCAAATCGGCATTGCTTCTTATTGTAACACCTCATACCAAAAATGTTTTCATGTTCTGCCTGCAAATTTATGTTCTCTTTATGTTTCTTGGACCTTAGAAGCCAACATTTATTTTAATTTTTTTGCTTTACAGCAAGATTCCAATAACAGATATAATGCTCTTGGTGTACAGCATGAAATGTTAAAGGTAAGTAAAGAAAGGTCATTCAAGAGGCTTCTTCAGTTCAAGGAGTGGTAAGGAATTCCCCGACCTGTAAACCCTAAAACTGAAAAATTATGCAGAATAAGATTTTTTTTGTAATATAATTTATTAGGCAAAAATATATGATATTAATGTTGGAGTAAATAGAAGTATACATTTTAGATCAGTAAACTACTTCTGTTCTCACTCTAACTTGGTACCAGCCAGTGACTTCATAGAGTTCTGCATGGGACAAAAATACTCAACAGAAATTTGCTTTGCCTTATATAAGGCAAGCTCTTGAGATCATGATCCCAATCTTGTACCCTACCCCAACCTGGCCGGCACTTACATTTATAGACCCATGGTAGACCTACCCTACTCTGTCACAAAAGGGAGTCGGGCAGATATGGCTAGAAATGGAGGCCGGCAGAGTTAGGTCATGAGTGAAGAGAGAGGAAGAAAAGCTCAACCTGAACCTGCCCTCAACCGTCAAAATATGTGGATGTTTGGCCTTGTTGAGTGGAATCCCTGAGCTTCATTAAAGTCAGCTGTTATCATTGATACAATAGTTGCTAATATTCCACAGATGCTGTTGAGAAATGTATAAACTAATGTAGCAACTGTAAGAGCTCAGAAAACAACAAACCAAACATTTTTTGGGAAGTTGAAGAACCCCTTTAAGGAGTTGCAGGCACCCTTATGCCATTAAGAATTCAGAAAGTGCAGCTCTATAGCAGAACTGACTCTAGAATACTCTGATCTCAGAGGCGTGCAGAATATTCTACATTCAGAAGGATATTGTTAAATAATGTACATTAATGTGCATCTGTCAGCGCCAGCTGTTCTCGAAATATTCTTTAATTGTTTTTTTGCTTAGAGTCAACATGAAAGGTTACAGAAACAGCACAGTGAGCTGCAAGGAGAACATCAGAAACTGGGGGAAGACCTCACAAAGACATACAGCAATCACAAAGAGAAGTATTTACTTCTGCAGCAAGAAAAGGAGCAGGAGCACTCCAAGCTAAAAGGTAATGATGCTTATGTATTAAAAAAAAGTAATGAAAAAAATGGATAGGGTTTACTCTTCATTTGTGCACATTTTCAATCTGTAATGTTTCAGACCCTGTTTAGTGTTTACTGGCCATGCTTTTCCTTTGAAATGAAAGCAGCAGTTGCAAGCCGCCTCCCTCCCAAAGGGGGGTGTGCTGTGGGGTCCTATATGAGAGAATGAAATAAAAAAATAGAAGGAAACCGCACCTCCACTTAAAAAAGTTTTCATCCTTTATTGTGTTTTGCCATTAGGAAAAATATATATAAAAGCACATTAGCGCATCATTGCCTGACGCGTTTCGGACCTCTCCGGTCCTTAATCATAGGCTAAATGATATACAAGTGAAAAGCATATAAATATATGTTACTAAAATCACATGACATTGATATTCTAATTACAAAGAAAAATGACACACAGCGCTATGTACTCAGACCCTCCCATTTTTAAAGGAAAAGTAGCCTGCTATAACCTGTATAATCATCTTTTATATAGCATTCCTTATTATGCGCTAAATAAATATACATATTCGCAAAATATGGGGAATATTTGTGTGTCATCTTTATATTGGCTTATATAACCATTATGTGGTATTCCTCAGTACACACCATATGTTTTTCCCCAAATGTTGAGAATTTGAAGAATATTTTTATCAGTTGAGCATGTTTTTAACAATTCTTTTTATACAGAACAATCTATATCCCATCTCCCATTGAGTCTGGACTATTCGTTTTCAATTTAAAAATCCAAAATGAGAGTGTGCTCTCTAATACAAGAGCTGAACCTCTTATAAGGTTTGGCTTTTAGGGAAAGGGCACACAAAGTGTATTAATCGCTTCTCTCTGTATGTGGCCGAGAGAAGCGGATCCGTTCTAATCAGCAGCTTTCTCTATCTGCACTGAAAAGCACAGCTTCCACCTGTGTGCGGCTGCAGATATGGTTCATGGGCTCTTGCCCTTAAGACTCTTAAAGTAACCTACACTTGATAAGAGTAACTTTAAGCTATGCCCTCATTATATACCCTCTGCATATGGAGAAACAATGCAAGATAGGCACCACCTATAGATTAGTATTGGTGATAGCATTCCTTTTCACTCAGCTTTCCCTTTATACAGTCCAAGGAATTGCATAAGGTTGCTAAAAATGTGATCTCCAGTAGTTGTTTACATCCTCCATCCTTAGACAGCTGCAAATGAAAAAAAATCTCTTCCCCTCTTTTTCTTCTCGTCGCTTACGTTCTGATTCGTTATTTCAGGACAATGCAGCTGCTTTCACTGGTAGTTATGTGTTAGGGTTAATTTCCCATCCTCATAAAATGTTTCTAGCCATGTGGTGTTCATTTACTTGCTTGGACAGAAGCGTTACATATGTATGAACTTCCTTTGTCTGCCCTCTCTGTGTATTCAATATGACAGAAAGTATCTACAATCTACGCGAGGAGAATAAACAGCTTAGGAAGGCCCATCAGGATGTTCACATCCAGCTTCAAGATGTCAAGGTAAAATCTCTAGCATTATATACCACCAAGAAGTTCCTTTACCCAAGAGAATGCTCTGTGTCAGAACAAGGGAAAGTTTTGTGCCACAGCCTTACTGACTTGCCTTTTCAATTTAGTTTTTTAACATAGCATTGTTGTCTGGAATACAGTTTTGTCCTATACGATATTTATAATAGTAAACTTTCTTATTAGCTTTCTATTAAATAGTTTTTTTTAGCCAGAGCCGGTCTTAAGCACATTGGACCAATTTGGCTCAATTGGGCCCCGCTCTTATGGGGGCCCCGCTCCAGTGCGAACTCTGATTCCTATTCCCTTAATCCTCTAGTAGCCCAGGCTACCACTAATCCAGATTGGCCCAGCCCTGATTGGCTCAGGCCACAGCTGAATCTGATTGGCCCAGCCCACCCCCAAACCCAATTAAACCAGCCCATGCCAAACCAAATTGGCCCAAATAACAAGTGAAATGCATTAATGTTGTATATATAATCAATGGTGCTGCACACACACAGTTTATAGTGGTAACCAAAATTTGCACTTTGTTTTGCGCACAAACAACATGAGTGAACATTTTCTCCCAGTTGCCCAGCCTGCCCCCATCCTCAACTGGCAGCCGTCACTTGGACATAGGGGAAAGCAGGCACTATTTGCCCATCCAGCTCTGTGACCCTGTGACAGACAGCAAAATTCCTTCTAGGGGGCCCAATTGGGCCCCGCACTTGGTACGAACGGCCCTGTTTTTAGCTTTATCTCCCCAACAACTGTCCATGTCAGCTGGCATTGCTTTGCTGCTTCCCCTTCTATCTGTGTGGGCACATAAAAAATTGCCAGTAACAGAAGTAGGCCCAACACTGTCCAAACAGATCATGCAGAAGCTGAATTTTCAGACACAATTTTATTCTTTCTCTGCTGTCTATTGTGCCGTAAAAGAAAGTATTTGTGACATCTGTGCCTCTGTCTTATAATGAGCACTGAGAGGGAAATATGATCAAAATATAATTTCCATAATAAAGGGACTCATGTCTTGATTCAAAATAGAGCCATGGACTACATTATTAATTTAAATGAATTTAAAAGGTTTTTTTTCCGTATAAAGGAAAAATCACTTATTTCTGCCCAGCTTGTACATGACCCACTAAAGCTTACAACAGTTCTTTATGTAACTGGAAATGAGTAAGAGGCAGCTCTTCATTTACCTGAGCTGAACATGTATGAAACTGTGCCAGTGCTAGTATCCATAAGTAGAACAATTGCATTTACATTAGCGATTAAGGTTAATCAGGACAGTTTATTTGGTTTCCTAACTCCGACAGTCAAGGTATTACTGTAAGCCGTCTTGTGTATTTGCAGGCTCCCCACACAAGTGATCAGTAGTGGTAGCCATTTTAATGGTGTTGCCATCCTTAGGTGTTGTGCTCGGAAAAACCTCAGAAACACTGGATTCGTGCCTAATGGCCTAGCAAGTAGCCTGTGTGTAAACTAGATATTCAGATTAAGACGCGACCTACCAAAGCATTAAATGGAACATGCAACCTTGTTTTCGGAACTGTGGAACATGTAAATAAAACCTTATATTTAATTGAAAATAGTACAAAAATAACATATCAAATGTTGCAACTGAGATCATTTATTGTTTTATGAAATATGTTTGCTCATTTGGAATTTGATGCCAGCAACACTCACAAATTTGGGACATGGTCAACAAAAGACTGCAAAAGGTGTGTAATTCTAAAAAGAGAAGATCCCACAGAGGCTGGCTCTCTTGGAAGTAAGGAGGGGTACACCACCCTGTGAAACACCGCTGGTGCAAATATGGCAATGATTTAAGAATAACTTCCTCATCGTAAAATTGCAAGGAATTTGGGGCTTTGTCATCTGCTGTAGGTAAAATCATCAATAGTTTCAGATAATCTGGAGCAATCTCTGTACACAAAGGTTGAAAGCCAATATTGGATGGCTGTGATCATTGGCCCTCAGCACTGCATTAAAGGAATTGTTCAGTATAAAAATAAAAACTGGGTAAATAGATAGACTGTACAAAATAAAAAATGTTTTCAATATAGTTAGTTAGCCAAAAATGTAATGTATAAAGGCTGGAATGACTGTAAGTCTAACCTAAAAGAACAGGACACTACTACTTGCTTTTCAGCTCTCTTTTGTTTACACTGACTGGTTACCAGGCAGTAACCAATCAGAGAGTTGAGGGAGGGCCACTTTGGTCATAATTGTTGCTTTTGAATCTGAGCTGAATGCTGAGGATCAATTGCAAACTCACTGAATGGTTATGTCCCATGTGGCTCCCCTTCAAGTCGCTGACTAACTCAGATTTAGGGAGCTGAAAAGCAGGACGTTGGATTCTGGCTATTATATTTGACATCCAGTCACTCCAACTTTTATAGTTCACATTTTTTCCCTGACTAACTATATTAGAAACATTTTTTATTTTGCACAGCCTTTCTATTTACCCAGTTTTTAATTTTACCCCGAACTGTTCCTTTAAAAAAAAGACATTATTATGTAGTGGAAATCAAAAACACTGTCTATGAACACAGTTTGTTGCTCCAACACCACTGCCTTCCATTCAAGATGCTCTGAGGCAAAGTGAAAAACTGTTCTGTTATGTTCCTGGAACATGTCATGCCTTTTGCATTGTATTGTTGCTTAAATTCCATAAAGTTTGTTTACACCACGTAATTAACATTGGCATTCTGGAAACTACCACATTTTGTTTCGTACATTTTATAATGTATCAATAGCTGTCAAAATATACATGTCTGTGCGCGAAATTATATTGCCCTGGTGTAATAAGTGGCAGGTCTTGGAATAGTCCTTTTCCTGTAATATCGAGCTGATAAAGAGTATGTTGAAAGTTTTATATTAAGTATTTATAAAGTAGCTCTACTGACTAATTTATTTTTGATATGGTGGTACATCAGGAAGCATGTACAGTGTATGTATATATATATAATTCTTTTCCAAAGAAAGACGCACTCCAGGACTTCATAGTAGAATCAACCAAGGTGAAGTTTATTTGTCAACGTTTTTTTTAATACAGCAACAGCATAAGAACTTGCTCTCTGAACATGAACAAGATGCATTGAATTTGGAGAACCACAAGAGTGCGCTAGCTGCCGCACAGGTCAGAAGACAATTTCTGCATCCAAACTGCTGTCATTTCTCACACTTAAAATGTTGATCTGCTCTGCGTGCATGCAGGGAAAATCTTGGTGCTCTAACCTTTGATCTGATTTCATGTTGTAAAAGCATCAATTAAAATTCTAATTTCCTTTCCAGTATAAACCAAGGATGTCTAACTTGAAGCACTCAAAGCACACCCTTTTGCCTTTATTGAACATACCTTATTAAAATGCATGCTCTAAGCATAGTAATGGATTATTTGATGCGCATGTTTATTTTGTCTACTAATATCTTGTACAGGTAGTAGATCTGTTATCCAGAAACCCTGTTATCCAGATTGGCCTGAATAATGGAAAGCTGTCTCCCTTTTATCCAAATTTTTAAAAATGATTTCCTTTTTCTCTGTAATAATATAACATTACCTTGTACTTGATCCCAACTAAGATTTAATTAATCCTTATTGTCAGCAGAATCAGCCTATTGAGTTTATTTAATGTTTACATGGTATTATAGCAGTCTTACTGTATGAAGATCCAAATTACAGAAAGATTCATTATCTTGAAAACCCCAAACAGGTCCCATACCTGTACTTGGTCTCCACTGCTTTTCTTAATGTTGTCTATGCGCACAACACAGTTCTCAAATAACACTATTTAATAGCCAGGTGAGCTCAGGTCTGCTGCAATATGGCTGAAGAATCACCCAAAGACTTCCCTATCATCACTATGTGAGCACATATTACTTTATTAGGCAAGCAGTGTTCATGGGGCAAAGTCCTCCCAGGATATTTGCATTAATGTGCTGCTCCCCACTGGATCAGAGACAATGGCAGAAATTGAAGAGTATTTTTATTGGTTCAGATCTGAACTAAAGAAGACCATTATGATCAAACCTAATACCTTCAAAGAGCACCTTAACCTTGAATTTAAGGTAGCACAACATGAAAATTCAATATCGATAAAGAAAAATGTGTGGAAGCTAAAGCAGACATTTTGATTTGCTTTTTTAGCAAAGAAAGGAGCACCTTTAACACTAATTTAGTTGCATTCCTCTTTGTGGAAATCAACAACCTTTTGGCTTTATTTTTGCACTCACTGTTGAGGCCTGACCAGAATGCTAAAGAAAATATCAGATGTCACCTTTTGACTTTGTCAATTTGCAATCTGCCAAGATTTAAAGAAGATTTAATTTGCCCGTACCTATCTCTAGGATTACATGATTTTAATTTATTTCCTGTAAATCCTAATTTATGAAACCCTTTTGACAGTTGTTACTTTGTCTGAAAGCTAAAAAAAAAAAAAAATCTCTGCATTAATTATTGTTCCCTAAACATTTATTATTTTCCTGGGGCTTTTTCAGTAATATCAATTTTTCTGTCTGTTGCTTTGCTTGTCTGCATATGCAATCAATTGTTTTAACTAAGTTACTATATTGAATTCTGTTACAAATGAAATTTACTATTTATAAAGGGCACACTTTGTTTTTTTCCAGAGTCAGGTAGAAGAGTTTGTGCAGTTAAAAAAAGCTCTCAATAAAATGTCAAGCCTACGCCAACCAGAAAAGACCACTTTACCAATGGAACAAAATTATTCACCAACCCTTGTATCCACTCAGGAACAAGAGCCTAGGGTAAGTCTTGAGCCTAACTGATTGAAGGGTATTGTGAGGCTAAATGATTTGATAGAGCGAAAGATAGAGAGAATTTTTTACCTCATGTTTTGGTCAGTGTTTGTATTTAACGTGTATGTTTAACTTTTTCTTGCATGTATGAAGGATTGCTCATTGAAAACCTTCATTTAAAGAGTATGTTGAACCTTATTTCTGCAGACAATTGTTCAGACTCGGCAAGTAGTGGATCATGATGTCATCATCAGGTCAAGGGCTGCTGCCAATGATGATGCGGTACAGCTAAGCAAGGTGAAAACAAATCTCGACATGCCAAATGAAGACACTAGGCCATGGCGAGAGACAGCGACATCCACTGATCATCCTGTTGAAGTAGAAGAAGAACACAAAAAGGAACTGGAGGAAGAAGAAATGGAACAGGTTGGAAAGCCAGAACGTTTAGTTGAAGAACAAGATCAAGTACAAGAGGAACAGGATCAACGCAAGCTAGAAGACGAGGACCATGCATTGGAAGAAAATGAGGAGGAGCAAAATGAAGAGGATACCAACAATAGACAAGGAAATACACATACTGAGGTGAGATGATTATGTAAACATATCACATGTTTGAAAGCATGTCAAGCACATCTTCATTTCTCCAGTCCAATTAGGGCTAAATCGTTGCTACATAATACATTGTGACATATGGCACTGTAGCACACAGCAAGTTTACAGCAACGCAAGCCTACAAAATTGTAGGAATATAGATTCACAGGAGAACAGTCAGTCCACTACAGATGGAGCCATGGTAAGGCTCCATCTAGAGCATGCAATGCGATTCCAGGGTAGTGTAATTAAGTATGTACTAAAGTGCTTGGTAAGAGAGTTTTGTATTTGCCATTATTACTGTATGCGGTTAGTAACCATACCATACAGTATTAATGCCATGCAATGTATTAAAAAGTGCACAGTTTGCTTAATGTGTACTTAATAAATATGTATATTTTGTGGACCTTATTTAATGAGGAAGTTGCATCTGCCAATATATTTATATATGTATACTTTTTAAATATGTAAGACCTTGTTGGCAGACCCAGTAAAGGTCGCTTTTGGTTCATTTAAAAGACAAGGAAAGTCTAGAATGAAT
>CM044440.1:96640007-96690245 GCA_024363595.1 Xenopus borealis
TGTTTCCCTGCACAGCAGTTAGGGACCATCTGACAATTCCTGTCCACAGAAGTAAATGAAAGGAAAATTTCAGGTTTCTTATAAAAACTGTACACATTTTTTTTAATTTAAGTATATTGGAGATAGGTTTACAAAAAAGTAAAATTTTTATTTTGTTTTTTTTTGCTTTCACCTGCCCTTTAAGGAACCAAAATGATTCCTCCCAGAATAAAATTGAATGCAGCATTTTTTTTTTTTTAAGTAGCTTTACTACTGTTATTTCTAGTAGGCAGCCGACGTGAGCGGCATGAGTTTTAATACAGATGGAATTGCTGAAATGAATCTGAACTTAAATTATCTGGAAAACTGCATTTTCTATTTTTGGTTTTGGCTTGACAGAATACAAAGCATTAAGCAAAACTATATCTTGTAAAACATGCGGGATTTTTTTTCCAAAAACTGGATTGCTCCATCTCTACATTTTGCAAAATTGAATGGAAATGTCACTGGTTAATGTTCCTGTACCAGTGTAGGTATGTTTGTAGAACATAAACATGCCGTTCTTGCCCCTGTTTGTTTTTATAGAGGGATTCAACATCAAAGCCTCAGATCAAGAACAGATCTGCCTATGAGGAGCAGCTGGAGCAACAGCGACTCGCAGCACGGCAAATGGAGGAAGCTCGGCGCCTCAAAGAGCAACAGGATCTACTTCACCAGCAGAGGCTCAAAGAGCATCTTCTCCGCCAGCAGCAACTACATAAGAAAGACCTTGAACTGCAGAGGCAGAATAAATATAAAGAAGAGCAGCTTGCCGAGAAGCTAAGGTTCCCTTAAACAATATAATTTATGAGGGGTTTAAATGATGGGCTGAAATGGGCTGTTAAAGCGTAATTTTATATTTTCCCTATAGGTTTGTCTAATGGACATTTTTATTTTCCATTTATTCTGCCTCTCCATGAATGAAGTGAATATACTGCTTGTACTTCATGCAGTTTTAGCTTAGCCTAAACAGCCATTGTCTGATTGCAGGCTGGCCGAAAATGCCTTATCACTTCCCACAGGGATCCAGTTTTATTATGCCATTACAGAAAACCAGGGCCTAGCTGCCAAGCTGAGATACTGTGTAAACAGAATTTTGCTTCATCTATGAACCTTTTGGAACCGTCCCGTGAAATTAAAAGCCAGAGAATCTTTGAAAATTCTTTAGTACTTGGCTTTATCTAATCTCACTAAATATCCAGTCTTTCTTGTCTGGCATTCTGCAGTTGTCTGGCTTATTTGTTTAAGCCATTTCTGCTGCAGGCATTTTTTGCCATTTCCATGAAAAACATTTTTCTTGTTCCCTCTAATTCTTCCTCTCATTGGCACTGAGCATGGCATTCTGTTTATTTCTTTTATTCCAATGTTTTCTTCTCCGTAATTTTACACCATATTGTCTCTACTGTTAATCAGTTGGCATGTTAAAACCCTTTGAACCAAGCAGCTATATAGTGAATGCATATTTTTAACATTGCTGTTTTTTTGTGCTGTCATAGGAAGCAGGCAGAGTATGAGAATGCTGACCATGATATTGTACAAGGAGAAGAAGAACAACCTATACAGCAGGAGGAAGCAGGTATTTTCTTGTGCTATTGCCTTCCTGTGGTTTATAAACACCCCTGAGTATCACAACATTTGTTTCAAGTGATCAGCACATGTTTATAAGGGCAAGAATTGGTTGCTTATAGCTCAGTTTCCTACTCTGCATTCAGCTTCTCTAATACACACTACATTGGAAAATAACCTTGCAAAAAGTATGTTCAGCACAAGCCCTATTCGTTGAACTCATGTTGAACAAGGAGGTGTTCTGCCCCTTGTAATGTACACATTCTGAAGTTGTGATTTGTGCAATTGCCCTTCTGAAATCACTTTGTTCCTTTGATAGGAGCACTGGGCATGGTCTTCAGAGAAGGTGCTTGGTAATGGCTCTCCATGGGCATTGTATTAGCAGGATCTACCCCTATATTTTTTCTCTTTTCCCACAAAATTCTATAGCGGTTGTTTGCTTTGTTGACTGAGATGCTACAAACTTTTATAGATAAATAAATAAATGTATACCCATGGAATACAGTTTACTGGAGCATGCTCTGTCTTCCCATCATTCACCCTTCTGTATAGCAAGAGTCTGTATAATTGCGCAAGCTGTGCTCCATTTGCACAGAACGACATGGTGCTTCAGAAGTCCATTTTCTTTGCAACTTGATTACTATTTCAACCAATGCAAATTTTAGCCTTCTCATCTGGAGGGATACACCTGCCATATAACTGCTGAAGAGGCCCCTGCAGAATGTATTTTTTATAGTTCAAGCACTGTGAGAAATGTTGCTCCTTTAGGAATGACTTGATTGTTACTTGTATAAATGTCCACGTTTTCTTACTCCAAGAATCAAATTAAGGGATTACAGAAGGGTAATGCATTAAAAAATGCCTTTGCTGTAGAATTTATTGAAAAATAATTCTTACTCATTAACCTTTACAAGGTTATTGAATTCTATTACAATTGCTTACTTACCTGTACATTAACATTGATTTCCCCCTCCTTCCACAGTGCTGCTTTTTACTTTCATGTAGGATAAATACAGAGCAGTTCATTAAGCAGTAGGGAATAAAGTCAGAGACAGTGGAACTAAATCATCCTCTTCCTTCTTCCACAGTGATTCAAAAGCAATAAGATCCTAAAGCATTCATTCAGGTTATCATAGATATGTAGACTAAGGGGCCGATTTACGAAATTTTTTGGTACTCATTTTTTGGACGCTCAAATGAAATTTCACAATTTTTTCGTGAAATTGAACGATCGCTATCCGATCATACTAATTCATCGAGGAATCTAATTCGAGCAAAATGGTAGCCTAAAACTATTTGAGAATCATTCGATCAAATATCAATCAAAATCTAATTATTTTTGGGGAATAATAGTAAATTTGCCCCTAATTGTGGGTAAAGCTCAACCTAGTAGATTGTGTCAACAGCTTACATGTACGTACAGTATGCATGGCCAGATGATGCTCCAAAGGAATAAATAGCAACATAGAAATGTTGAAGCACTTGGACTTAATAATACCATTACTTTATTATATATTTTTTTATTTTGCATTATATATGTAACTATTCAAGATCTAATGTAACTATTTCAAGGTCCAATGCCTCTGTACATTTGCCTTATTTTAGCTTATGAAAGGGATGATCATCAAGATGAGGCAGAAGACATGGACATTGCTAATAATGCGAATGAAGAGCAAGCCTTGGATCAAGAAGCTGAAAGCAGAGAGGGGCAAGAGGTACACATAACGCATTGTTATATATTGATAGCTACTCTTTCTTCTGACACCGAGCAGTTGAACTTTATGAAAATCTTTACAGCATAGGTGTTTCTTTGTAGGAAACATACAGATTATTTTCATTGCTTCTTTAATGAAATACAGGATCATGTTATCCCAATTGAAGCTCTGGCATGCAATGTAGAGACATCTAATGAAGGATTTTAATTTTATTTATTTATTGATCAACCTCAGAAAGTTTGCTCCTCTGTACGGGTGTGTTTGTCTGGCACAATTGTATCCATTGACTTGTAGCTCCTATCGATTCATAATATTTCACTGACATGGGAGTATAGCGCTTTGTAAGAGATTGATTCTGTCTGCTCAGTGAAGCAGAATGTTTGCGGCGAGAATAAAGATGACTATCGTGCATTTGACTGGCTAAGATTTTAATGATAACTGTATCCCGTGTTAAAGAATGCAAATGAAAAAGTACAATTCCTTCTTAAAATTCATATGATGTTATATAGGTTTTCTACATGTGCATAGATATTCACTGGCTGTAGTCTATTGTGCCTTTGCTGTGGGTATGGCTGCATGGTCCATTTGATAAGAGTGGATGCTACAATCTGTTTGAGATGTTGTTCATAAAAAAAGGATCTCTATACAGTATGCTACATGAAGAAAATAATGTTTATTACTCTTTGAAGCCAAGTATATTTCTTAATAGGGATGCACCGAATCCACTATTTTGGATTCGGCCGAACCCCCGAATCCTTCCCTAAAGATTTGGCCGAATACCGAACCGAATCTGAACCCTAATTTGCATATGCAAATTATGGGTGGGAAGGGGAAAACATTTTTTACTTCCTTGTTTTGTGCCAAAAAGTCACGTGATTTAGCTCCCTGGCCCTAATTTGCATATGCAAATTAGGATTCGGATTCGGTTCAGCCAGGCAGAAGGATTCGGCCGAATCCGAATCCTGCAGATAAAGGCCGAATCCTGGCCGAATCCCGAACCGAATCCTGGATTCGGTGCATCCCTATTTCTTAATACTGTAGAAATGATTAAATATTCAAAGAGCAATGGCATACAATTAAGCGGCTACAGACTAAAACTGGTTATATTGGTCCCTGATCATGAAGACTTTAGATTTGGAGGGACAGACCAAAAACTGTTGAATGGAGAAAAATAACTAGTGATAGTTGAAATAAAGTACCAAAAATAGTTTACATCACAGAAGCAGGTTTGTAGCAACTGCTTGTAGCTGGGTGAAAGTAAGATTGCTGCCTTTTGTGCGGACCCCATAAAAAGGCAATGCAGTTTATTATTTGTCAGCTACAAATAACTGCTACTAACTCCCCTTTAGTAATATAAGCTCAGAAGAGAATATTATGAGATATAACAAAAGTATGAATGAAGTTGAATGGGAGTCTCCAAATAGTAAAGCTGTTGTTCACCACATTAAGTAAGAGGCCACTGTCCTGAGCCCTCAGCATGGGGAGCGGGTAAACTGAAAATACTATGGAGCAGGCACTCAAATGAAGGCAATCTTCCACCAATTAGTCGAAGCAAAGTAAAACAGTTTATTGTGTCCACAGCCTGTTTGCTTCAACTACCTGGTGAAAGATTGCCTTCATATAACAAGAGTAGTCCAAAGTGATTACAGAGGGTGAAAGATCTAACTTTTACACTCCAGCAATATTTCTTCATTTGAAAGTTGCCTGTGAACTACAACCCCCACCACCAGAAACTGTTGCAGAATACAAAGTGCAGTACCAGACACATGCACAGTCATGAGTGTGTCTTGCTTTAAAATTGCATAAAAGCCAGTACAAAAATCCTACATTTTCTGTAGTCTATACTAATCGTAAGCTGTGCAATGAGTGAGTATAATAAATAAACTTCACAAAACGACTTTATGTTGAACCTTAACCCTCCATATGTAATAAAATAAACACAGTTTTCCCAGGTACAGTAACTGGTAACCAGTTAAAGCTACTGACAGGTTGCTACATATGATTAGACCTGTTGCAAACTTTCCAGTTTTATTACATAACCCCTATAATCTCTTATGGCATGTTATAAAGAATAATATTTTTTTTCATAGGCTTCATAAGCTTCTCTTATAAGCTTCTCTATCAGATGTCTGATGATTGATGATTCATCATAAGTTATTTTCTGCTAGCCTTAGCCTGGATATTGCTTGCAGAGCAGAACGTTGTAAACATACTTTATTCTCTCTTTTCATTCTCAAGTACATAAGCGTAGGGATGCTGCAGTTCTCACCTTAGGGAAATTATGCACTCATATAATGTCTGAAGCTGACCTGGAAAAGAGCCCAGACTCTAACAATATACCACCTCATATCAACCCCCTGTGGTGAGAACCGAGACTGGCTGCTACTTCATTAACCCCTGAGTTATTTAAAAATGAACTAAGCTACAAGCTGGTATGGCTAATAGAAGAATTACTTCTGTTCTCTTTGATATTATGGTGCTTAACAGGTCTGAATATTTTAAAAGGTACTAGCTACAGTTTTACATTTTAAACCATGTTATATAGCATTATCCCCGTTACATCTTCTTCTTCAGCAATCTAAAGAATATGTATGTCAGTCTGTATCAGATTACATATGTGGTTTTGACAATACCCTCAACAGTCAAATTCCTTGGGTTTCATCTATCTTTGCAGTCAGGGCCAGATTTACATTTTGAAGCATGTACATAGTTGTATCCTATGTAGGCATAGTCAAGTTACATCCTCTAGCTCTACCAAAACTTAGCCAAAGGAAAACAGAACCACAGAATACCCGAACCACACACCATGCCCCCAAAATTAAGGTGGCCATAGACGCACAGATAATCTCATACAAAACTAATTTTCCTACTACATTTGGTGTGTGTACGGGGGTAAATGAGCCGACCGATATCAGCAGAAAACTTGGATATCGTTCAGCTCATCGATCGGGCTGGACGGAAAATTTTGTTCGGTTGCACCCTTAACATCGCCCATTATTAGTGCTGAATCCTCAGATACAGTAGCCATAAGCAATAATTTCAAAGAATAAATGCATGTTCTCTTACTTCAGGGATTTATTTGTACAAATTCACCAAAATCATTTCAAATCAGTGTTAAATTCATAGGAGGATCAGAGGACCTCTTCTGATGAAGCACCCAATGGTGCGAAACGAGTCAGGAGGGTGTAGTGACAATAAGACACGGCCATGTGGTAAATAAGAAATGAATTTATTTAACACTGTTTTAAAATGATTTTGGTGAATTTGCACAAATAAATGACTGAAGTGAGATAACATGGACCTGAACATGACACTCCCAGACAGCATATAATTAGGGTTGCCACCTGGCCGGTATTTTTGATGGTTGATCCCAATGTTATTAATAGGGGGAAAAAGGTAAATATATAGGAAGGCCGGTATTTTTTTCCAGAAAAGGTGACAACTGTACATATAACCATACGACGGTATTTATTTGATACATCTTCAGATACAGGTCAAATTCTATTTTATCTGCCGGTATATCTGACGATTCCTCTCTGCATGTGTGTATTGAAACGAACAATCTCTCTTGGAAATATCTCTTCCAAGAAAGATCGTAATTGTAAGTCTATGGCCACCTTTAGTGTTCATTTTGTCTGACGCAATAAAGCACTAGGGGTTTACGTTGTGCTTCAGTTTGTGTGCTGGTTCTGCCTTCCATTAAAGTTCTAGAGGGTGGGTGCTGATCCCCCTAGTGCTGAGCAACAGAGTGACTATGTTGGTGGAGGTTGGAAGTGCCTGTGATTAACACAGTCCCTGTTTCTGTTTGTTTTTTGGTGGCTACATTATAGTTCAGGGCAATGGTAGATGGAAAATATTAGTGCTAGGAATACAAACACGTGAATGAGGCAGCAAATAACATACAGAATATCTTTCATAGGACAACCCAGGATTCATTCACTCACGTATGCTGCCTATGGATTCAACTTTTTTCACTCAAAGAAAAAAGGGGGGGGGGCTGCACCCGCTTATCTATGCAGTGCTGGCAGCACCAACAGTACATAGTATATGGACCAAGGTGTCGGCATCTCTTTGCTATGTGCCTATCTTGCCAGAGGATAACCAGCTATAACAAGACAACCATTAAGTGCAGGGCTCTCCTGTGGCTTTGTGAGCTTATGCTAGATTTTTAATCTGGGGAAAGGCAAAAAGACTGCTTGCTTGTACCAACCACTGGTACACTGGTTATTGGCATCCGGCACAAGTGCACTGTATATGGGTCCCTACCATGTATCTTACTGTATAGAAAAGGGAAATATTCTTACAAATTATCATGCAAGCTACCTAACAAAAACAATGTCTGTATAGAAGGCTGCTGCAGAAGATGTGAATCCAGCCGATGATCCAAATAACCAAGGGGAAGATGAATTTGAAGAAGCAGAACAAGAACGAGAGGAGAGCCTGCCCGATGAGAATGAGGCACAGAGGCAACAGCAAGACCATGCTGAGGTCCAGGAGCATTTAGCGGTAAGCAGCTCTCCCTGTTCTAGATGATAGGGCCACAAGGAGGCAGAAGTACTCCACAAGACTGAAATCTACACAGCAGTTAGTGAAAACACCTAAGCTTTATCATGCTTTCTGAGCCAGTACAGGAAACACATGTATAAAGCTCAAATTGTTCTGCTTCAGCTGTAATGCAAATGGCTAACAACCTTTTTACTGCCTGCCACTATAATTAGTTTTTGCAAAATTCTCCTGTTTGTTCTGCCTCAAAATAGTACAGTGAAACATGATTTATGTTTATAGCCCTTAGGAGCCAGGCATTTGGTGAACACTGGTAAGTCATGCTGTGCTCTGCTGTTGTAAATGTGGAAGGCAGGCATCACACACAAAACACTTGAACCGACAGCAGAGAAATGAAAGTACTGCTTCACTCTCTAAGTTTGTGAGCATCTCCATATAATGTCTCCAGCAGGGAGAGCACAGATGGATTATTCTTTGAAACAAGTTGTTTTCTTCATACAAGCTGCTTTAATGATACCGGGCCTCTTTCTGTTACAGATGGCTGGAAACCCTGATCAGCAAGAAGACAATAATGACCAGCAATACCAGGAAGAAGAGGAGGAGGTATTCATTCTTTTTGTGTTGTTGACAATTAAGAGTTAAAAAAAAAAACAGGGAGACCTAGATTGTGTTCTCATTGGATGACTGAGCAAAGGACTGGCCATTCATGGCAGCCGACTGAGGATGAAGATAAAACTATTTGTACGAGTGTTGACTGCAACTAATTTCACGACTGGCAGAGCCCCAAATGGTTTTAGTTAAGGTCACTCGGGACAAGTGAATTGATTGCTTATGAGATTGAATTTCCAGTTGCATATTCCTCTTAGTAAAACACCACATTCTGTTTGTCCAATTGACCCAGTTTTTAGGCAATAACATTTTATTCTTTTCTAATTTATAGTAAGCCACCCTTGGCTGTTTCCTTAGATTTGTCTGTGTTTATAAGCTGCTTTGCTTGACTTTCCATCTTTGTATCACCTTTAATATTGTACAGCTCAGTTTGCCATTTGGCCTAAAAATTGTTAATTTTCATTCTGGTTAAACTACAAATTCTTTACAGCTAAATTTACAGCTAAATTTCTTGTGCCCGCATTTTCCCCCTTGGTCATGCAGAGTTGTCTATCCTGCATTTCTCCAGATCATAATAACCTACAGAATGTCTGTCTGTCTGTCTGTCAGGGGGTTGTTTGAGTGGCATTTTGGCTGAACTGAGATAGTTTGGCATCCCTAGTCTATGATATTAAAGTGACGGTAGTGATAGAAGTCAAATTGCTAGCCATTTTTAATATATAGGATGTCGGGAGTTACAACAACCTGCCATAATGTTCATAAAACTGCCTGTATATTGTTAAGGTCCAAGAAGATTTAACAGATGAAAGAAAAAGGGAACACAATGCTGAAGAGTTGTATGGGGACAATGTAAGGCTAATGGAGAAAACAATGTACTAGTTTTAGCCTTCTCGCAGTGCATCTTAACCTTAAGTTTGAATAATAGAAATGTTATTTGTATGCTACTAATACTGCATGCAGGGAAACACTGTGTTATGATGTGTAGCAGTTCAGGCTGCCCTCATTCCTAGCAAACAACCTTTCTGCATTTCTATGAAAAATAGGCTGACTGACACAACCGCCATCTACCCAGTCTATTCTCTACTGTAAATAATAAAATCTGTCTGTTTAACACTGACACTAGCAGCATATTGTAATGGAATACAGAAATCCATTTCATTGCTTATCTAAACCTCTGGGCTCCAGGGAGAGCACTGGCAGGATTTAAACCAGCGCAGAAGGCAAACTGTAGCGGCTTTATATGTTCCAGATATCACACACGGCTATTATTTCAATAAGTAGGGCAAATCACATAAATCATTTTATAAGCATGCGTGGGCCCGTCTGGGGCCTCTCTAGAAGCATAATATTCCCTTCTAATCTTGGCTTCTTTGTAGCTGGAGACAAAACAACTAAAGTACAGAGTCCTTTGGTTCAAATGCTGTAAAGAGTTACAGTGTGTTGATGCTATAACTGTGCACTGTTCTGTTCAGTGTCCATTTCACTGTTCAAAGAACTCAAACTGATACCAATGAATGGATTAGGGGCTTTATTGCAGATTTTGAAGCCACACATTTAGCAGATTTTGCAATGAAATAAGTGTCTAAATGTGAGTTTCTCTTATAGATAAGAATACCTTTGAAGCATTCAGCGTTTTCATAACCTTTTCAGATCTAATTTTACTCTAATTCTCCATCTGCTGTGTCTTCCTTTACTGTCACTACTCAAAAAGCAAATAAACAACCAGAACAGATGAATTATGAGCTAAGCTGATTTCGCATAGCTGCTGAAATACAAGTGCATTTTCAAATACCCCATCTCCTGTTTTCAAGAAATATATAAGTTTATGGATTATTTTTATTATTGTGCTATGGTGACTAGTCAGATTCTGATTTATAGGAATCCTATGGTGTATGGCTGTGAGTTAGGTCCTTGCATCTGCATATCTGTACAGTCTATGAATTCAAGAGACTTGTCATTATGTTGAGGTAGGACTAAAATACAAATGATGGTATCTATCTAAATAAATTTAGAAGTAAAAGGTATGAGATATATTGGAAGCAGTTGCTTCGGTATAGGTATGATTCCTGAGTCAAATGGGTTGTTGACCTTTAAATTAACTTTTAGTATAGCATAGAGATTTATATTCTTAGACAATTTGCCGTTTTTTGTTGTTTTGTGGTTTTTCAGCTTTTATTCAGCAGTTCTTCATATGCTGCCGGTGTCAATCACCCCCATATTAAAACTAAAATGATGTAGACGAGGTAGGATAATGGTTAAAAAAAAAAAAAAAACTAGAAAATAAATATAGTAAATAAATAGCGAAGACCAATTGCAAAGTTGCTAGGAATAGCATACTAAAACCTAACTTAACAGTGAACCATCCATTTAAGTAGTTTTGGGCCATGGAAAAAATGTTAAACAATCCTAGTTGCACAGACTAGTCACATCAAGTCTCCTAAATAATATATTTACTATATAATCTTTAAATCCCCAAAGCTTTACTTTTCTGCACAACATTGTTTATGTTAAACCTTTGTGCTCCCTCTGACATGCATTCAATTTACATTTCTTAACAATTTTAGCTTTCTTGCCTTGAGAGTCCTTGTTTTGGTTTGTAACATCATTGGTGTAATCGGTGGATTGTTGTTTTGCCCAGCTTTGCTAAAGCATGTAAACATGCATCAAAGTATTAAGGATACTTAATCCACTTGTCATGAATTTGATTGCATCTGCTGCACTAAACTATGGAGATTAGTTTTAAATTTGTTAAAAGATGTAATCCTGCCAATTTGCTAAACTGCCAATACTTTCAGAACATAAGATGCCATGACTGTCCTGTTTTGAATTTGCTTTGTTGACAGGAAAGACAGATTGGTGTGGAGAGAGAACCTGATGTACAGAACGAAGACAACAAAGAAAGAAATGAAGAGAACTATGAGGAGGAAGAGGAGGAAGAAGATGGGGTAGCTGGGGTGAATAAAAAGCAGAGAGCTGAAATGTAATGACCGCCAAGTCATAGAAGCAAATACCAAGTTGGCCTTTATCTTTTTCCTTTTGTATTTTTATATTAGAATATATTGGACCTTTATATATAAAGACTGTATTTTTATTAAACCACACTTTATTTTAATAACTAGGCTTTAAAAAAAAAAAAAAATAGTTCTACAGTTTAAACCCTTCTTTTTTCCAAGCATACATTTCAAAACCTAAAAATTGCCTTGTGTTGCATTAGATGCATCTAACGTATAGTTTTATGAAGCAGCACTTGGACAATTCGATGCAGTATGTGTTATATAAATGATAAAATATATATATTTTTATATATATATATATATATATATGTGGAATTTGCCTTTTATCAAAATGGAAAAAGTGTAAGATAATGTTTAGCTATGCCTCAGTAAGTCAAGTTGAAATAGGTCATGAGAACCAAGAATAAGCAACTTGTTAGTCTCCATCTGCTGCTGGAGGAAGCTTGTCTATGCAGTTCAACAGCAGCTTCAGGGTCTGTTATTGAACATCCCAGGTCAAGAGCAGCCTTTAAAAATTCCTCCTTGAGTTATGAAATATAAAGCTGACTTTCAGAAAGTTCTCTTGAATTATTAGACACTACAAAATAGTCTCAAGCAATAACATAAAATGTTGAACGTGCCAGTGACTTAGGACCTGTCCTTCAAATAAGATCTTATCTAATGACAAAGTGTCTTCTAATGCCTTACATTCTAAGCAAAGATATATGTAACTCTACATTTCCAACTGCAGATAGAGGAAGCAGTAAACAAATTAGGTACTTTATTTATTATAATACACATGCTTCAGGTGGTCATAATTTTGAGTGGCTTTTCTGGTTTCTTATCTGTCAGTTTTGCATAAAAACACCCAGCCTTTGAACTTCAGGAATGCTCACCAGTTACACCAGTCATCCACTGTAATCCTTTCAAACACTATTGATTTGCCTCTCTTTCTCCTCTCAAATCTAATGATTATGATTTCTGTCTTGCTTTTGATAATGTCTTGTTGCTAGTCTTTTCTTTGGTTACAAGCCACTAGACTGACATCAGCACTTCTAATGCCAACCTGCCATGTCTTAGTAGGAATCTCCACAGTTATCATATTGTGCATCAAACCATGTTAAAATTCTGCTTGCACTGGCATTTAGTGTATCATGTTTTAAATCTGTAAGAACTGTGCCATGACATTGAAAAAGGCCAGCTGTTTCTTGTGCGTGTGCTTGAACCACAGACAGCTCACTCTTACTAGGCAATTGGAATTATTGCTTTTCTTCCTATTATCTTGTGGATGCCCTTGCAAGGTTTCGCTAAGCCCGATTCACACGGAATCATAGGAAACAGATTGGTCAGCAGTACAAATATCATATACTCTGTCCAAATGTTTACACTGATTTCCCTTAAAGGAGAATTCAACCGTAGTAAAGAAACCCTATCCCCCAACCCTTCAGAAATTTCCGTCAATTTCGGTGCATGCGCTGTTGTCACGAACCGTGAAATTGCTCCAACTGTGCATGCGCCGATATGCTGCTTGCATTCTCACATTACCGAAATAGATAATGGAATTACCAGTAAACAGCCCTTCTCCTTTCACCCCTAACTGTTTAGAATTACAGATAAGCCACAGTGTGTTACACAGGTAGCTATATTAACCATTTAGATTTCTACTTTAGACTTTGGAGAAAAGAAGTTTTCAGAATACAAACTGATGGGTACCTAGTTCTAACAGATGCCATGCTCAATAATTCATGCAAAATTGCTTGACTGGTGTATCCCATATTAATGCATAATAGCTCGCTTATACTGATACTGTCATGGTACCATCCTTCAAGAAAATTAAAGAGTCACACAATGACTATTGTATTTCCTTTTCTGGTGGGATGTATAATAATGGTATGGAGACAATGGGGCCTACTTATCAAAGTGTTCAGTTGGAGATCACACAGTCCTCTAGAGTGAAATTCCGCCAAACTCTATTCATTTCTGTGGGATTTTTACCGGAATATTTCTGAAAGGATGAACTCTCACTCTCGCCCTTTGATAAATACTCTTTTAAAAATCCCATAGAAATTAATTGAGAGTGGCGGAATTTCACTCTAGAGGACCGTGGTTCTCTCTAACATCACTCTTTGATAAGTATGCCCAATTGTCTCCATATATAACCATTTATTATTAGGGATGCACCGAATCCAGGATTCGGCTGGGATTGGACCAGGATATGACCCTTTTCAACAGGATTCAGATTCGGCCAAATCCTTCTGCCACGGCAAACCAAATCCTAGGGGCGAAGAGGGAAATCGCGTGACTTTTTGTCACAAAACAAGGAAGTAAAAAATGTTTTCCACTTCCCACCCCTAATTTTCATATGCATATTGGGATTCGGCTGGTATTCTGCAGAGTCTTTGAAAATTATTCAGGCATTCGGCCAAACCCAAAACAGTGGATTCGGTGCAACCCTAATTATTATACATGCCACCAGAAAAAGAAAATACAATAGTCTCTGTGTGGCAGCTTCACTAAATCACCAGTTTTAACAGCTCGGAAACATGTGCAAGTGCCTATCTGCTTTAGAAGGACTTTGACGTTCCTCTGTCCAGTGGTGCAACTACTGGGGGAGCAGGGGGTGCAATTGGGCCCGGGCCTCACCCCCACAGGGCCCCACCAGCAGTCTTGTGCCCTCTGCAGCCGTCTGGAGTCAGCTGTAGCAGAATAGAAATTCGGCAAGAACAAGGGTGTGGGGGCCCAGCTGCATGGCCCGCACCAGGGCCGCCCCCACCTAGTTCCTTTACTGCCTCTGTCCTTGTCAAATAATGTGGCTTGATGAAGAACCACTCACATTCTCACATTGAGGTTGGCGATATTGGGCTGATCTGATCGTGGGCCCCTGGGCCCAACTATCACAGTTCAGTCCATACAGGTAGTCGGATCATGGGACTGCATCAACGGGAAGATGCGGCCGCAAACCTAAATAATTTTTTACCCTGCCCAATCAAGATCTGCAACTTTTGTCCAGCTATCAATCGGGGAAGCTCGTTGGAGGGCCTCACCCACTGCCAATAAGCTGCCGACTGGGTCTGTCAGCAGCTTTTATCGGCCTGTGTATGGGGGCCTTAAGAGATTCTAACTTAAAGGAAAACTATACCCCGAAAATGAATTTTTGAGCAACAGATAGTTTATATCAAATCAAGTGACATATTAAAGAATCTTACCAAACTGGAATAAATATTTAAGTAAATATTGCCCTTTTACATCTCTTGCCTTGAACCACCATTTCGTGATGGTCTGTGTGCTGCCTCAGAGATCAACTGACCAGAAATATTTCAACTCTAACTGTAACAGGAAGAAGTGTGGAAGCAAAAGACACAACTCTGTCTGTTAATTGGCTGATGTGACCTAACTTTATAGTTTCTTTGGTATGTTTGTGTGCACCGTTGGATCCTAGGATCCCAGGAGGCTGTCCTTATTTTTTAAAATGGCTATTTTCTATTTATGGTTACCCAATGGCACATGCTACTAAAAAAGTGTATTATTATGAAAATGGTTTATTTACATGAAGCAGGGTTTTACATATGAGTTGTTTTAGGTAATATCTGTTTATAGAGACCTACATTGTTTGGGGGGTATAGTTTTCCTTTAAGTTGCAGTCTTAATTTGAGCCCTCTTAATACAGGGCAAACCAGCACTGACCAAACCATAGTTTAGAATGTCATAGGTGCCAAAGCAATGAGTTCAGAACAAAGTATTCTCTAGAAAAAGCAGACCTTTCTAGATATGCGGAGAGATCTTAGCACTACATGTATATGAATTCTCAAAAGATGTCATAAGTAATGCAAGCCCTTGGAGGACCAGCCAAAAGGCTGCACAAATTGCTTTGTCTGATCCCCTTGGAAAGTCTGTGGATGAAACCATAATACAATCAAGTTATTTATTTATGATTGAATTATATGTGATTTATGTGCTTGCTTCAGCAAGGAGGGTTTGTGGATTTCGTTATTGAAATCATTTTGATCAAACTACTCATAGAATAAATCTTGCTCCATAAATATTTTAACTGCTTTTCATCCTACCACACATGCCCATGTCTCTCATTGCTTTGGGTTTCACTGCTGCCTTATAATCTTTTGGGAATGCATATATCATAGTTGCCAAAAGAAACCATGCTATTTGATCTATTATGACAGAATATGGAATCTATTTTCACACTCTTACTTAAAGGGGAACTGATATAGAATAATGGTAGAAATGCTGTATTTTGTATACATATATTCATAAACATGAACTTAATGCACCACAAGCCTAATTAAACAAATGATTTATGTTTTCAAAGTTGGTCGCAGGGACCTGTCATCTTTGTTAAACATCTTTGCAAGATCAAGACTCTACACATGCTCAGTGTGCTCTGGGCTTCAGTTGGGAGGTTAAGGGATCATCATAAATGATCACAACAGCACAAGTCAAATAATATCTGCCATAGAAGCTGATAAAACAAGACTGATTAATAATCAAAATATACAGACTGCACTGGGTCTGCGGATACAAATCTCTGTACCGTCGCTGGCTGCTCTACAGGGAAACAAACAAAGCTGCTAGAATTCTGGGAAGTAAGGTGGGGGAGGGTTCCCCCTGCAGTTTGAAAGTATGATTGTTTCCCTGAAGAGCAGTTAGGGATAGTCTGAAGTTTCCTATCTGCAAGACCAAGTAAAATGAAGGGGGAATTTCACTGCACACAGTCAGGTTTATTATAAAAACAGCAGGCAAATATATTGGCTATAGATTTCTTTTTCATTTAAGAAGGTAAAAATGGGATTTAATTTTTTTGCCTTTACATCCCCTTTAACAGAATTTATATGAAGTACTGTACAGTGAAGATTGGATGCTAACATATTCACGAATACACATCTTATTAATATGTGACTTGCTTGTTACTTAATACAGAATAAGGAACAAATCAAAATTGTGAGTTGTGGGAGGGTTTTATACTCTCAGATAACCTTGAATTTAGAATTTGTGTTTATGGACAAATTTGAATGTCAAAAACTCGGATGAAAAACGACGGGGAAAAAAACTCTAATGAATCAGGTTCATGGATCGCAAAAAAAAACAGAATTTTTACATTCAATTTTTGAATCTTTCTTATTAATTCACATTATATTTGTTTCAAAAATATAAGACAAATGTGTGAGTTTGGGAGCAAAAAAAGTCAAATTCTGGAAAAAATCAGATTCAATTTTTGAATTTTTTTGGGCAGTATATTGTATATTCATACTACAGCTTCTGCTGTTGTATAATTTGTTTTCCAAAAAAAAGACCTCTAACAAACTATTTGTAACTAGGGTATTACAAAACCAATCATAAAAAACTATACTGTAAACAACAGGAAATACTTTTGATATTATGAAAAAGGAACACCCAAGTGTGAGGATAATCGCCATTCGTAGTGCTACCTTTATACATATCTGGCTCTGAATTGTCTCCCCACCCCATGAAATTTGATATATATGTTTTGCCTTGGTGATGAATGACTGAGCATCAGTTCTATCACAATGCCTTATTTGTAGTTCGTTAAAGAGCCATGATGCCTTTACGTTTTGGCCATTATTTCAAGTGCACCATGGACAAGCAAATGACCCAGAATTAAAAGTAGCCAGGAATTTGCAATGTTCAATGTATCCAACTCAATGGGAAATGACAGCTGGAGGTGCTATATGTGACCTGATTAAAAATGATAAAGATAATTATTACATTATTTATTATGTAACTTAGACTTTGCCTTAACCAAAATCAGGTCTTGAAGGTCAGAAGTGGCCAACAATACACTAGTTATAGGGGTGCTTACTTATAACTGAAAACAATTTGCAATATTTTGTATAGTTATGTGCTTTTATAGGTAAGTATATGTGATGATGATCATTGTTGCCTACTTCATTTCTGTCATACATATAGTGCTGTCTTGAATCATGGCAGGAATTCTAAATGCACTTTCAGGAGCAGAGATATTCTCAAAAGTCAACCCACTTATATGTGGATACAGTAGTCTAAAAAACACAATAGGATTTTATAACCCTTTATGAGGATTTACATTTACTAGGTGCAGCTGCTCTATACAGGGACAAGGTGCAAATTGCACACAATGGCCATAGTTTTATACACAGACAGATAAAGTTCCAGATATCGGTCCTTTAGACCAATTCGCCAACTTATCTGCCTGTGTACGGGGCTTCTGGCCACGATATCGATGAAGGTTTCATTTTTCTAGTGACCGACCTGTTGGGAGTAGATTGCTCCTCCTTGTAATCTGATCTTTCAGATTACCCCCATATAGCGCTGCCGTTGTTGGTCATATCGGGGAAAGATCTGCTCGTTTGGCAGATACAGATGGGCAGATCTCTTCGTGTATGGCCAGCTTTAGACATGCCTGATTTAGCCATAAGACTGGCAGAGGTAAGAAAGCTTGGCAAAGGCAGGGCAAACAAACTTAAAAATTTAAAACCGACAACACTGCACTATTTAAAAGTGAATGAAAGGCTGGGGGCACTTGGGGTTGCCAAACGTTATGCACCTATGATTGATTGTATCTACCTACCTGAAACCCCGAACCGGTGCTCCTATCAGCAGAAATCTGCACCAGCCCGGGGTTATACAAGTGGGCACCACGGAGTGATCCATTTTCTTCTGTCATCGATTTCCCCGGACCAACACATGCGCAGACTTTTTGGCTAAAGTTTGGCTTTTCGTTCTACTGTTACAGAAGTAGACCTCTCCATGGTGCTCACTCGTATAACTCCAGGCCAGTGCAGATTTCTGCTGATGGGAAAATCTGTCGGGATTTTGGGTAGGTAGATACAACTATTACAATAAATATGTATCTTTACAAAGCATTTTATTTTAAATGGATTTAATGAAACTAAAAAAAAAGGAAGACCAACTGAAAAGTTGACTGAAGATTTTCGTTCGTCCAGGTCATGGTATAGCTAATATAAGTAATTAAAAAAACTAAAATTCAAACTGAAAAGTTGTTTATAATTACACTAAACACTAAAAGGTGAGCCATTCCTTAAAGCTTATGTATAAATTATATAGGACTTTTAAAGGCTAAAGTATTATAATGTCTCTTTATTAAAGTTGTGTTTACTATGGACTTGCATCAAACTGGCATCTTCTTTATGCCAAGCAATCCTAACAAGAGAAAGAAAGTAAAGGCAAAATGATTCCCTTGATAAGAAAAAACCTGTTTCCAGGCACTAGTTTGCCATTAATCGTTTTGCACATGTCCTAAAGAGACAAATTTGCTGCATTAATCAGGAGTCGCTTTACAGTGCTGCAGCACATTGTGTTTGCCCAGTCCCTCGGCTGCCATTCCATGTGATTGAACTTCCCCTTTCCACTGCTTGTCATATCAATGAAACATTGAGCAGGGACCAAGTGTGAAATTAAGGTCTTTTCATTGGAAATGTGTTTAATAGCCATTTTTGAGGGACCATTACTTCCTTTAGGATCCCCTTGTGCGAGACCATTTTGTATACCTGAATGGAATTTTATACCATAGGTACAAACGTAACGTCCATTTCTAAAGCTGACTTCTGAATATGATTGATAATATACTGTAAATGTACTTTTTAAGGAGCTGCTTGAAGACATTTCTGGCTGCTATAAATTCTGATTGGCCAGAAACGTTGCCAATTTTAGGCTTATCGCATATCATGGGAAAATAAGGACAATAAAAGCTGTGTAGTTTTTTTTTTTTTTTTGTAAAGTGTATAATATGTACATAGGTATTTCTGAATGCAAAACCTATTTTGATATCTTAGTTTGTGTTTTTAATGAGAATCCTTCTATTTAATGAAGTCAAAAGATGTTTTTAGTTTGTGTTCCCCTTCAGTAATGGGAATAAATTTGGACATGAAACTTTAAAACGAGTTGTCATCTATTAATTATTAATGTTGTTTAGTGAGGCAAGTGCATATATGTATATAGTGTATGATGATCATTTTGCTTCATGCTCGTTTCTTCAGCTTCTTCATTCTCTTATTCCAAAGTTGCTATCTTATTGTTTGCTTTAACATTATATTTTTCAATTCCTTTCACTTTTTTCTATAGTTATGAGCTTCTGTTCTTAAATGTTCTTTTCTTCTCTTTTTTTCATCCTCTTAGTAGTGATGCACCGAATCCAGGATTCTGCCTTTTTAAGCAGAATTCGGATTTGGCCCAATCCTTCTTCCCGACTGAACTGAATCCTAATTTGCATATGCATATAGTTTTTTTTATGTTTATCCTGCGACATTTTAGGAACTCAGGCATGCTATTGTGCTGCTTCCAGAATGGGGTGAGGTATATGCAGGGGCGTTACTGGGGCCGCATCGCTAGTGCAGCAAGCGATATTGCGCTCGCTGCACTAGAAGAGGAATTTCTATTTTAAAAACTGGAAATTCTGCCTTTTTGCCGCCCCTGGTAACTCGCCACTCAGTGCCGCCTAAGGCAAGGTTCTCACCTTGCCTCATGGCCGGAGCAGCCCTGGGTATATGGGTATGCTGAAGAGCTAACTACTAGCCTCCCCCCCATGATGGTCTTGGTCATAAAAATAGGCATGCTGTAGCGCTGCCATGAGTTAAGGTTGAGGTGCTACGGTATGCAGCAGCGCTACCACAGCCAAAGAGGTATGCTACTACGCTACACCCGGGCCAACTAGGTGGAATCTTTGGCAGGAGACAAAAAATGGTGCAAACTACCCGCCTAACCTCACTTGCTGTGACGCAGTATGCAGAGAAGAATTTTTGCTTTCAGCACCAGCTTGTTGCCGAACACGGCAGACGCAATCTCAGCTTCCCGCCGTTATGCGCAGAGCCAACAGGAGTTCCACCGCAGCTCCACCGACCGATCTGTTAGGCTAGATAGAGTTACCACTAGCTCGGTGCTCTATGCTTTGCATAATTTCTCTCTCTCTCTCTCTCTCTGGTGTCCCTAGTGTATGCTGACTAATTATGTACTATCTCCCGCAAACAACCAGCCAACCTACTAAAGGGAAAATGTTGCTACCAGACAGATTGGGCTGTAGTCACGACAGACACCAGCCTACAAGGCTGGGGAGGGTATTCGGCCAAAGGTTAGTGTAAGGCCAGTGGTCACCTCTCGAGGCGAAATTACACATAAACGTCCTGAAGCTTGGGGCTATTTACCTCTCCATCACACACTGGGCACACCTGCTCCACGCCAGACCAGTGAAGATTGGACAACACTACAACATTGGCGTACATCAATCACCAGGGTGGCATATGAAGCAACCTGGCCTGGCAAGAGTTGTCTCTGCTACTTCACTGAGCAGAGGGCAACCAGTGTCAGTTAACAGCAATCTACATCCCATGCCAGTTATACTGGGAACCGGACTTCCTCGCTGTCACTTCTTAGATCCTGGGGAATGGTCCCTTCAAAAAGCAGTTTTTTCAGACATTCGTCAAACAGTCCGTACTTCCCCAGATTGACCTCATGGTTTCCACTCCAATCATCAGGTGGACTCCAACTGCACCAGGTACAGATACCCTCAGGCATTTTCAGTGGAAGCAATGACAACCCTGTGGAATTTAGTTCTTGTGAATATTTTCCCTCCAATACCCATGATCCATCCCATTATCTAATATAAGTATTAGCTTTTAGCATTGATAATGGCCTTAAGTATATTCCCTGAGATAGTTGGCCAATAGAGTGAACTGCATGAAAATTATTTCTATGTTGGACACAAATTCTGATTTATTCCCTAGATCTAAAATAAGTTTAATGAAATAGTAAAATTATTAAAAAAAAAAAAACAGAAACTTCTCTTTGAATATGTATTAACCCCCAGGCACAGGTGTTACATGTTTTACTTTCCAGTAAAGTGGCAAAGTCTGGTTTCAGCAGCCTCAGACACATTTCAGCGTTGACATCTTACAGGGGGAACATGTCACCATTAACTGGTGGCACACAACTGCCTGCTCTCTAACCTTAAGCCTAAGTCACTCGTGTAAGTTTTTGTCTTTTTCTTAATAATACAGTTTTATTTGCATGTGATCAGAATTGCTATGATATGAACAACAGCTGCCAATTGAAATATAAATAAGGAGACCCCACCCAGAATATTAGGCCTGCTATCATTAGAACATACCTGCCTGTGCCGTTATTATACTCTGTCCCTGGCTTCCTTCTTCCAGGCAGGTTACATGCAGGGAGGTGGAATCAAGTTCAGGTCAAGTGTACCAAACAGCCAATTCCGGATAGGGAAATTTCTTTACACACAAACTAGTACAACTGAAGAACCAAGAACACACAAAGCAGATCTGCAGGACAGGAAATGGGGTACACCAAGGATATTGTTTTCTGTGCATATAGTGAAATGTTAATCTGTAAAGTTGCATTCATAGGTTTATGAATACTACAATTGCAGTTTGCTTTGGTAAAACGTGTAAAGAGGGAAAACAATGTGACCCATCCGTTTCCACTCATTTTCAATAATAAAGTACCTTAATGATGAAATGGGTCTGTTTATACCTTGATACAAATAATGCAGGTGCCTCAATAGGAAATCACTGTTCATACTTGCAGAATAAACACCACATGGAGCCCCATTATTTGCAATCAAAGCTGCAAGTGCTATTGCATATACAGTACATCTCTGGAAATATAATTTCTAATTTTCTAATGCTGATTCTATTTTTTTCATATTTAGCAACCAAACAGTAGCTAATTGTGAACAACATTATAGGATATATTTATTGACAAGATGTGTTTCTGGAATCAAATAGCCCAAAGAGGGGTTTTGTTTAACCGAAACATATAGAACAGAGATTTTTAGAATCAAACTGTATGACAGCAATAGTTTGCCCCCGGTTCATGCTCAAGGAACGCAGGAAATCATTCAGCACCCATAAGCATAACTGTTAAAATCTGTAATATCACTAGAATCATGACAACTCTTTCTGGGTGAAACAGAGAAATTTCTAGATGTAAAATATCCAGTTTTTGTATATTCAGGTCTTATGGTTACCTTTACTACATTCTAACATGGGCGCTAAGGCCTAGGAGGCCTGAAAACAATAAACAGTATGTCCCGACCGTGGTATAAATTACATACGCTGTGCTTCACAACAGGGTAATTCCATTTTGAATGTGTGGGTATGTTTGCATCTATTTTTCCAGAATATATGCCCCTGCATGAGATTAGAGATTAAAATCTATTATTCCATGATGGATAGGGTTGCCACCTTCTGAAAAATGTTATACCGGCAGGTGGGGGCGGGGCCAAAAGGGGGCGTGCCGCCCCGTCAAAGGGGGCGGGGCCACGCGAAGGATCGGCTGAAGACGCGAGAAAGGTAAGTTTTTATTAGATTTAAGGCAAGGCAAGGGCCAGGGGGTATTTCAAATTTACCGGCAGCTACATTGCCGGTAAATTTGTAATACCGGCCTTGGCTGGTGTTTTACCGGCTAGGCCGGTAAAATACCGGCTGGGTGGCAACCCTAATGATGGATAAAATCCACAGCAAATGTGAATTCATAGCCTAAGGATGCTGTAAGTGCCTGCTGCAGTAGCTATTGTGGTGCACTGCATTCAACCAATTAATGGTTTACATTTTAGTGGTGAGCACAAATTTCCCTTTTTTTGCTATGGCTCAGGGGTCCCCAACTTTTTATACCCGTGAGCCACATTCAAATGTTAAAAAAGTTGGGGAGCAACCCAGTCATGAAAAAAGTCACTGGGTGTGCCAAATATGGGATGCGATTATTTGGTAGCCCCTATGTAAACTGGCCGCCTGCAGGAGGTTCTATTTGGCAGTGCAACTGGTTTTTATACAATCAAACCTTGCCTCCAAGACTGGAATTCAAAAATAAGCACTTGCTTTGTGGCCACTGGGAGCATCGTCCATTGGGTTGGTGAGTAGCATGTTGCTTACAAGCCACTGGTTGGAGATCACTGCTCCAGCTCCATGTTGTAGGTCCCATCTATCCCAACTACATCCAGGTGATCCCAGTGGTGGCCAATAAAAAGGGCAACCACGTGGGTGTTTTAACTGTGAAAGCCAGCAAGTGGGAAATAAAACTTAGGCCCTATGTATAATGAATCAGCATAATTCTTTAAGGACTAGTAAAATTATTATTTTTTTTTTTTTAATTAGTTTGTCCTTGATGGAAAAAAAACACCAATTATTAAGAAATAACTTACCGATACTCTGATTCCGCCCCTCTTCAGAAAAGGCGATCCGGCGACGATCCATCGTGCGGCGCTCGATTTCTCCTCCCTGCCTATCACCTATAATATTGTAGTAATTCACTAAATGGTTCAGACTCACCCCTGCTCTTTAATATTAAATTAAAAGATGCACTGTAGAGAACTCCGTATGCAAAACCAATGGAATAAATGTTTGTAGGCACACTATCTCATGAAATAAAAAACACTGTTTATTAAACCATTAAAAACAAGTGACTGATGTGCAATAGACACCCAAAGCATTTCAGGAATGTCCCTTAATCAAGGGCTAGAGCTTTCCCTTTTTTGCTGCAGTAGGTATAGAGACAGAATGTAGCATTTGATACATAAAAGTTAACCTATCCAGCAGTTATTAAAGGTTTGTGTCTGGCAGCTATAACTTGTCATATTCCAAATCTAATAAACCCAAAGTATGGATCATATACAGATATATTGCTATTGCCGTATCCTGTCTTTTATTCTCCTGGCAGGTTATATTGAACGAGTGCAACTATGGATGAATCTGAAAGGTATGCAATATGTATCAATAAATAAAAGATTCTCAGCTTTGATGGAAAAAGATCTCAGTGTTTCTTCCTTTGGTAAAAGAATGACAATAATAATGACAAATGGGCAATTGGATATAGCTGAAAAAGTCATTATATTTATAATAAAAATGAAGCCGCTTTCAGACCGTTCCTAATTATTTTCTATGTAATGACTGGCTTGTGAAAAATATTACATTGCAAAATGTAGATTTTTATTCTTATTTATCCAACTTGTTTCCATTTATGACTTTTATTATATTCCCCGTGTGTTCTGTGTTGTTACATTCCCAAGTGTCAGTGAATTTTGTTTTTCGCAATGTAATATTTATTTAATTATTATTTTGTTGTGAGCGTTAATTGGACATAGCAAAGTGGTGTATTTTTTTTTACTGGCAGAAGAAGTTTTATTAAATTGACTGCTAAGTGGTGGAAACTATACACTTTGTCATGCTTTCACTGCTGGGTAGGTCACTTTGAATTCATGCAAAGGAAAACTTTTTGGCACAAACATTTCCCCAATTATGTTTTGTGTTTTCCAACAAAATTAAGACCTAAGGAGGCCCCTGTTATAAAGGTGTTTAAATATCTGAGCTGTCAATCAAATATTACCTGCCCCGCCTCTATGCCTGAGGTTTAGAAGTGAAGCAGTCAGTTACTTTTTCTTATAATCCAGCAATTCCTGGGTGTCACTGCCCTCCTCACATTCCATTCTCACACGCTAAAATGGTGTAGGGAACTGGTGCATATACAAGATTTTGGGATAATACACAATTTGACTTAACTCCTGCCTGCTTGCTGTGATTGCGTAGTTCCAAGACTGAAGGAAACCTTTAAATATAAAACATTTAAATATAATAAGTCAGCACAGATTTCCAAGACTGAAGGAAACAACATTTAAATAATATAGTGTAAGCTAATTTATTTTGCTCAAATAACACGCCTGGAGAATTTTCGCCAGGTGAAATTCTACTGCTGTTTCGCTAATTTATTTACCTGTGGCGAATTGCGGGAACTCAACAGTATTGAAAAGAGGTCCAGGTGCACCACCCTGAACCCTCAGCTGAGGGAGCGGATAACCGTACAAAGAAGAAGCAGACACTTGCATAGACCAATCTTCAAGGCAGACTTTGTCAAAACATCAGTACAGAGAGATACAGCCTTACACGTTTCATATCTCCAAGATGCTTAATCATAGGCCTATGATTAAGTATCTTGGAGATATGAAACACCTAAGGCTGTACCTCTCTGTACTGAAATACAGTAGAACCCCCATTTTACATCCCCTGATTTTAAGTTTTCCCTCATTTTACATTGTTGTTTTGTGGTCCCACCTGTATATTATGCATAATACATTTCCCTGATTTTATACCATTTTTTTCTGGTCCCCTGAAAAACGTAAAATGGGGGTTCTACTGTAAATACGTTGATGTTTTGACAAAGTCTGCCTTGAAGATTGGTCTATGCAAGTGCCTGCTTCTTCTCTTTGTACGGTTATTTCTTAAGGTGACAGGTCCCCTTTAATTGAGAAGGACAGACCCATAATATAATTATGACCTACTGAGACCTACAGAAAAGGCAAGAGTCTTGCTACTTTTAATGTTCACCAGCAGCCCAGCCCCATGGTACAGCCACATATTGTACTGTAGTTCAGCAGTTGCTGCAAATAAGTAATAAGATGGGGTCTGCTCAAATGAATAACAAGTTTGTATTAAACAATACAAAAACTATAAAATCCACATTAGATTATATGACGACACAGGACCCAGTGCAGTCTGTATATTCTGATTATTAATCAGTCTTGCTGTAATGGCATCTGTCAGATATTATTTGACTTGTGCAAAATAATTTTGTGACAATCCCTAAGAAGTCCAGATCACACTGAGCATGTGCACAGTCTTGGTCTTGCCAGCCTTTGCTTCTAGGGTCATTATTAAAGAGGTTGTTCACTCTTAAGTTATCTTTTAGTATCATGTAGAGCAGTGATCCCCAACCAGTAGCTCGTGAGCAACATGTTTCTCTCCAACCCCTTGGATGTTGCTCCCAGTGGCCTCAAAGCAGGTGCTTATTTTTGAATTCCTGGCTTAGAGGCAAGTTTTGGTTGCATAAAAACCAGGTGCACTGGCAAACAGAGCCTCAATGCAGGTTGACAATCCACATAGGGGCTACCAAATGGCCAATCATCGCATTTATTTGTCACCGCAAGTACATGATTATGATGCTCCTCAACTCCTTTTACTTCTTAATGTTGCTCACTGGTCCAAAAGGTTGGGGATCCCTGATGTAGAGAGTGATATTCTGAGACACTTTACACTTGGTTTTCATTTTTTTATTATTTATGTTTTTTAAGTTATTTAGCTTTTTATTCAGCAGCTCTCCAGTTGCAGTTTTAGCAATCTGGTTGCTAGGGTCCAAATTAAATCATGGTTTGATTTCAGTAAGAGCCTAGAATATCAATAAGAGATGCCTAAATAGAAAGATGACTAATACTAAGGGGCCGATGTACTAAATTCACGTGAATAGATCGAAGTTCGATCGAATTTCGAACTTAGGATTTATTCGTTTGGTCGAATATGCAAATTTTGGCATATTCGATCATCGAATAGCAAACGGTCGAATGATCTAAAACATTCGAATAGATTCGAATGAACGAATATTCGATCATTCGATCAGCGAAGGATTTAAATTTTTAAGTTTATTCGATTGCCTACTTCGCCAGATTGGTCCTACCGAATTGCAATAGAAGCCTATAGGAACCCTCCTATAGGCTTCTGAGGCTAAGTCCTGATCGAATCGTACGAATCATTTGAATGATCGAATAATTTATTCGACTGATCGAATAAATTTGTATTCGATCGTCGAATGATCGAATATCGAATTAAAGGTAGCCTAAAACTATTCGTTTAGCATTCGGCGATCGAATGCTAATCGAATATCAAATTTGGTCGAGCTAATTATGGGGAATAATAGTAAATTTGCCCCTAAGTAGCAATAACAGTAAATGTGTAGCCATATAGAGCATTTGTTTTTAGATGGGTCAGTGACCCCCATTTGAAAGTTGTAAAAAGTCAGAAGAGAAAGGCAAATAATTCAAAAACTATAGAAAATAAATAATGAAGATCAGTTGGAAAGTTGTTTATAATTGGACATTCTATAACTTACTTGTCAAGGACAACCACCCCTTTAATGGCACTGGTACCATTGTTACTGGGGTCGTATTAATTCAGTTTTGTTTTCTGATGTAATATAAAAGGGAATGACACTATTCTTTATTGAACTGGGATCATGTTTATACTGCATGGTATTCTGAGCTATTAAACTAAAACTCTATTCTAGAGAATGATGTATCAGCTTGGTACTGCATTGTATATGAATGCTTGTGCCATTTGACTATATAACTGTAAGATGCCTCCCCAAAACAAAATACCACCCTCTGTCTGTGCCTGTATCACTACTGGAGTTTCCAGCACCACTAATATGTAAAGAATCAAATGAATGTCTCCACCTGTAGCACAGTGGATATTTCCTAAATTGATTTACAAAATATATATATATATCCAGTGCTTGAATAGGAGTGAAAAAAGTGAAGGGATGCCCTGTGTGGTGAGTGTAGTGCAGCATTCTAAAACAAGCCCCTCCCACACCCATAAGCCACACCCATTATATTAAACTTCACACGCACAAAACATGCATGTTTTTCTGCAATAAAGCACACAAGAGGATTTAAGAAGCATAATACAAGCTCTCCGGGTTATCTTTCATATTGTGATTTACAAATTTTGGCATCCTTACACGGGGGCTTCAACCTGTTGATGAGCAGAGATACAAGGCATTTGGAAGATTTGGACAACTAAATTTCATTAGCAGACAGATAAGACTCAGATTGAATAACAAACAGAGTCTTGGTGAAAGAGATACAGGTGGAAATTCACTCAAGATGCGAAAATTCGCTAGCGTTGGCTTCGCTAACGTTCACCGCACTTCACCAGGCTAATTTTCACTACTACGCAAATTCAGATGCGAATTTGCGCTCAGGGCGGTGAATGTTAGTGAAGAAGTGCTACCGTTCGTTCGCCAGGCAAAGCGCAGTTACGCTAGCGATGCCTAATTTGCATACGGCGGGAACTTAAGCATATAATAGAAATATATGTTACAGCCACTACATTCCACTACAGAAGCCCAGGAAACATTTAATAAATTGTCCTATTGCCCTACATGTGCCCCCTGTATAGTTGAGTTGCCATATGTTAGGAAATGTAGGGGGGGAAGGAGGGTAAAAAAACGATCTTTTTCAGACTATCACCCTACAATGGTAAAACACGCCAGCGTTTTCCAATTTTTTTTCAACCTCCTATCTATTGTATTGAACTTCGCCAGGTCTGACCAGGCGAAGTAAAGTCTAACGTAAGTGGTAACTTTCAGGAAAATGTTGATCTTAGTGAATTTGCATAATTACGATACTTCGTTTGTGCGCAACTTCACCTGGCGTAAGGGTGCGAAGTGGCGCAAGTCTATCTACTTCACTAGCGGAAATTCACCAGAGTCGGTGAATTTGCGAAGTTGCGAATTGACGTCATGCTGGCGAATTAGCACTAGCGTTAGATGCTTCGCGCTTTAGTGAATTTCCCCCACAGAGTTCTTGCTGATCTTTTAGAATTTCATTGGACAGCATTTTGGGCTAAATTTCTCCTTTACCTGACAATATTGCCTAGATCAGCATTCGGGTTAAAGGTCTCTTTTTGCTGTTGATTATAAAGTACACCTTCATTCTTGGATGGGTAGCTTTGCCTCGGGCCCATGAGCGGGTGCCAGGATTTGGGCCATCGCTTGATTATCGGTAACCTGAGGGTGATGAAGCAAAGGTTGTGGGGCTCCCCGATTGTGATTAAGATTAAGGGCAGCAGCATGATTTATAATATGGATTAAATAAAATATTTTGTATTTGTAATCAGTTTTGGTGTGCGGAATCCACTCTCCCCCTCCTCTTTGCTTAGCACCCGCCTGCACTAATGTGCGCTGGCGCAAGAGCGACTGCGCACACACACACACATATATATATATATATATAATACACCCACTATTTATTTAAAAACTTTTGCTTTTACACAAGAGTCTATACATGCTGGCATAAACTTAAAAAGGAATATTGAGAAGGAATAGAGTTAAAGGGGAACTACTGGGAAAATGAAGATTTAATATAAGCGTCAGCATACTGAAATATGACATTTTCTAAATACAATCGATTAAATATTCTGTACTGTTTCTGAAACAATCAAGTTCAACTTCACTATTCCTCTCTCATCATCTGTTTCTCTTCATTCAGCAGTTGGGTGTCAGATAATCATTGACAGTTGGATCCAATATATCTTATAAGGGGGCTCTTTTTTCGGGTGAAGATGTAATAGAGCTCACTCTATTAAAATCACCAGACATCATGTCTCTCTACATGCAGGATTTGTGCAAAATGCAGTTATATTGTTTGTACTGGAATCAGTTATTTGAGTGAGCTTTAATAAATCTTCTAGGCAAAAGGAGCCCCCCTATAAGACATATTGGATCTAACTGTGAATATATGACACCCAAATGCTGCATGAAGACAGAATGAAGAGAAACAGATGCTGAGACTAAGAAAGTGAAGATAAACTTGATTATTTTAGAAATGATGCAAAATATTTAATTGAAAATTAGAAAGTTTCTTATTTCAGTATGAATAAGCATATATTATATTTCCATTTTCACAATCGTTTCCCTTTAAGGTTTGAGTGCTGGGACCATTCTTGTTCTTATTGTATGCACAATTAAAGTATCCATTCATTCATACAAATTAAGAATTATTTAGAGTCATGCTATCAGATATCCCCTTTAAAGGGAGATGCTTATGAAAAATGTATAAAGCTGCCCTTTGCTGAAACCTATACGCCTTCACTATGCATATTTCATCAGTGGAGGTAAGTACAGTGCAGAATTATAGTGGTGCACATTATGGCTGTGTTTCAGGTGAAACAGCTCTTCATACAGCTATCCTGAAACAAGATATAGAATCTGTTTAACTGTTACTAAAGTATGGTGCCGATGTTATCAACGCCAGAGCCTCAGGAACCTGCTATTTCCCTGGAAATGAGAGCCTGTGCGACTTTGGTAAGATATATATTGTTATCAACTCCCCTGGCTTCAGTTCCCAATTCCCAGCTTTACTGGGGCTGCTTACTATTCCCTTCACAAATGCAATTATCCTCTACACTTTGTAAATCTCGATATGGTTTCCCAATTTGTTTTATCTAATGTTCTTTGATGAGCTACAAACAGGAGGACTACGGAATGGACACGGATATGATCTAACCCCACACACATGATTATGGAGAGGAGTAGACCATCAGATCTGCCCTATGTACCAAAAAATATATCTTTGTTTTTCTTTCCAAAATGACCCTATCATTAAATTTTCCCAGTATTACCACTAATAAAAACTGCCTTGTCATGTATATGAACAGTCAAAAACAACTCATTGGGCTATGATAGAGGCCACATGCACTATATGCCTTTCTGTTGCTTTGTCCTTTAACCCTGCTATTACTACAGGTGCCCCAACACATTTTTTTTTTCTGGTTGGAACACAATTTTTCCATGGAAAAAACTAAAATGTTTTGAGATTTATAAAACCCTGATGGTGTCAATGGCACATCCAGTCAGATCTGAAGAAATGGTACGATTCAAACATATTGTGATCTTCACAGATTTTGTCTTAATTTTTTCTACAGTAACCAGACTCCTAGACTTTCTTTTTTCCTTACTAGAAATAAAACTCTGTATTTCGATGCTGGAACTATTGTTAGGTGTGGCAACCTTCAAAGGAGCCTTTGCAAAGTATTTCATCAGAGAAAGAAGTTTAATTTTATAATTCAAATGCATTTCGGCAGCTCGAAGACATCTCACTCTAGCTTAGCGTTACATTACTTTTTATAATACAGAGTAAACCACATTATCATATCATTATCATATCTGTCATTTGATTGGCTATAAATTGCTTTATCACTATGATCTGTTATATGTTTGCTTTAATAGTGAATGTTATTCAAATATGTATGTTATAATAGTCTCTAGGTTAACTGCTATGCCCGCTTCTCTAGTTTTTGCCAATTTTTTATAATAATTCATATTTGAAATTCAAATAGTTTTTATCATTGTCAAGTGTTTATCACAAGGCTAATCATAGCACACAGTCATTTAATGACAGGTATTAATATTGATATAATGCACATATAATCATCACTAATCAATAAGAATCAATGCTCAGCCCTAACACTATATTAGCTGAAAAATAGTTGCACTGTGTAAAAATGCAAAAGATGTTTAACCCATTTATTTACAGCCATAGAAAGCCACAAGCATTCACATTTGGGCTAACACAGTGGAACTAAGCCATACTTAAAAGCCCAACCAGACGGTCCCTCCCTCCAGACTCCTCCCACAATCCAAATTCAGTCAGGGCTATTGATGAGCAACAATTCACCAGGCATGGATTTATGAAATTCCACATTTCTCCTTCACGCACAATGCAAAATACCTACTGACCCCAAATGATCTGCCCAAAAAGGTTCATTGACTTTAAAGGGGTGGTTCACCTTCAAGTTAACTTTTAGTATATTGTAGAAGGGCCAATTCTAAGAAACTCTTCATTATTTATTTTTCATAGTTTTTTAATGATTTGCAATTTTCTTCTGTTTCTTTGCAGCTTTCAAATGGGGGTCACTGACACCATCTAAAAACAAATGCTCTGTAAGGCTACAGGTTATTGCAGGTTATTGCCACTTTTTTATTACTTATCATTCTATTCAGTCCCTCTCCTATTCATATTCCAGTCTCTTATCTCTCTTATTCAATTCAATGCAGGGTTGCTAGGGTAATTTGTACCCTAAAAACCAAATTGCTGACACTGCAAACTGCTGAATAAAAAGCTAAATAACTATAAAACCACAAACAATAAAAAATGAAAACCAATTGCAAATTTTCTCAGAATATCACTCTCTACATTATACTAAAAGTTATCTCAAAGGTGAACAACCCCTTTAATGTATTTTGCTCACACACAAAAAAAAATATGAATTTTGCAAATTTTCTTGCAGTTTCATGACAGATTCACTCATCACTAGGCAGGACTCAAGCAAGTAGAGTGAAGTTTTATTTTATCGAACTTAAGGATGCAACCAATTCAGGATTCGGTTTGGGATTCAGCCTTTTAAAGCAGGATGTTGCTAAATCTAAGTGCCTGGCGTAACCAAATCCAAATCCTTAACATCAGGTAACCTTTCTTCACACAAACAAGGAAGCTAAAAGTTTTGAACCACGTGGTTTTCTTTCGCCCTTCCTGACTCTATTTTGCATATGCTAATTAGGGTTTGTATTCAGTTTGTTTCTAGCCAAATCTTTCCTGAAAGATTCAGGATTCGGCTGAATCCCAAAATAGCGGATTCATCGCATTCCGATCAATTATAAGGTTTTGTTTGGTGTATTATCAATCCATTACTTTACTATAGCTTTGTTGTAGACAGTGGGGAATATTTCATCTTAAAGCAAAACTATACCCCCAAAATGAATACTTAAGCAACAGATAGTTTACATCATATTAATGAATCTTACAAAAATATTCGGGGAATGTAATAAAAGTCGGTAACGGAAAAGTTTTGCCGTATGCAAACAAATTTGGATTTGTGTGAATTTAATATATCTTTTGCGAACCCGGATACTGTTTAGCGACCACATGACAGTGGAAGAACATTTGCAAATTTTATAGTTTGCACCAATGCGCAGTTAATGTAATAAACCTTCTTACTGAAATAGTTGTTATGTTTGCTCCAAAAGATTACAACAGCTTCAAGCAATTAAAATTTGCACTGCGCAATAACCATTTAAGGAACAATATTACATGGTGAGATGTGGATTTTTATCCTTACTGAGGCAAATGTTTTCTCTCTGCAACTTTATTTACATTCCCCCCTATATATTTAAGTACATATTAAATTACATTATATATTACATCTTTTGCTTTCGTCTCCATTTTATGATATTAGCTGTTCTGCCTCAGAGCTCACAGGACCATGGTATTTTTTGCTGCCCCTCTTTATAGTGATACAAAACTACCTTCTGTTTCTTGTGGGTTTGTGCCAAGTTCCTGTGTTGCCTTCACTTAAACTAGAGAGCACGTATGTTCTGCTATTCAGATATACTTAGATCTAAGCGATATTATGCTTTCTCAATCCAGTACTTGGCAATCAGCTGAATATTACTTGCCCAAATAAGTGCTGATTAGCCTGTACAGCAAGCTTCATAATGGTATCATTAGTGGAAGCATTTAGCACTTTCCGCTCATTGCTATGTTTAACACTGATCTATTTACTTGGCTTTGAGTGCTTATTCAGCACAGTGGAAGTATGTAAACACATTTTTAAAATTAAACTTTTAAACGTTCAAAAAAGAAACTATGGTAACTTGTATAGGAAATGTTTCAGAATACACGTCAGGCTTATTAGTGCAGCTCTTGCACGTCATGAAAAATGACCAGCGCATGTTAAACAGCATTACAATACCTGTATTTAGGGTTACCACCTGGTCGTTATTTTGCCGATCTGGCTGGTAAAAATGGTGGTTGATCCCAATTTTATGAATAGAGAAAAAGCTAAATATATAGGAAGGCTGGTATTTTTTTCTATAAAAGGTAGCAACCCTACCTGTAAACATTGGGCAGAACACTAGTGCAGAAAGTGCAATTGCGCTCAATGCACTAGAGATGATGACCCCCTTTGACCCTCTCCACAGTTGATTTTGAAGCATGGAGCGGGAGTGGGGTCAAGAATCACCCCTAATGTACTGTGTACTGTACTGATTCAACCCTTTCTAAAATTTAAAAAAAACCTACCCCCTACCGTGGGTAGACCCACATCCCTCCTCCCCCTCAGCCTAGCTGCCCTCCCGTGCAAATGCCTCTAATTTTTTACTTAACCCTCCATGCAGATTCTGGCCTTGGGACTTCACAGGCGGCATCTTCTTTTTATGTCTTCTTTAGAATCGTGATTTTCTGTGTATGTGCAGTTGTTCAGGACTGGAAATTTACTACTACTACTGTGCATGCGCCGGAAACGCCAAAGGAGATCGAAAAAAAGAAAATGGCATCCCAAGGCCAGAATCTGCACTGAGGGTTAAGTAAAAAATTAGGGGCATTTGCCCGGGGGGCAGGTAGGTTGGGGGGAGGAGGGACGGGGGTCTACGTAGTCTAGGGGTTGTAGGGGTTTTTTCTAGAACAGGTTGAATTCTCCTTTCAATGTTAAAAAATAAATGGTAAATAAATTGACTGACCAACTGAATTAGTCACTTTCACTTTAAATTTGTAGTGCCACTTCAACTAACACAGGAAAAATGTGCCTCAGTGCAGTAACTCATAGCAACCAGAGGGCCAAATATAATTATTGATTGTCTGCAGTTGGGAAAATTTGCCCAGCACTGGCAAGTGAGCCCCAGAACCTAAAACCATATGTTTTACAGCATTATCTTTTATGCACAGTAATAAGATGCGTGCCCATTTGTTTCCCAAATACAATATATGAACATTTAATGGAAGCAGAACCAGCCTGTTGGCTTTCTTTAATGTTTACATGATTTTCCACTAGACTTAAGGTACAAAGATCAAAATTACAGAAAGATCTGTTAGCCAGAAACCCCATATCCCGTGCATTCTGCATAACAGGTCTGTAGACCCATATCTATACTAACTATATATTTTAGCCTTGGATATTATGTCTGTCCAAGAAATCATCCAGGCCCCTCTTAAAAGCATCAACAGAATGAGCCATCACAACATCACCCGGCAGTGCATTCCACAACCTCACTGTCCTCACTGTGAAGAACCACCTACGCTGCTTCAAATTAGTTATTTTCTCCTAGTCTGAAGGGGTGGCCTCTGGTGCTGTGATCCTCTTAATAGGAAAAAAGTTCCCCTACTATTTGTATAATGTCCTCTAAAGTGTAATCAAGTCCCATCACAACCTTGACAGTCCACCCTCAAAAGTTTCATAACTCTAACCAGTTTAATCATACATCTCACTCTCTCACCAACTCATTTATATTGTTCATAAAGGGGAATGAAACCCCCCGGCACTAACTCAAACCCCCCACCCCCCTGTCCCTCCTCCGTCCCCCCGGCCTACCTCTCCCCTCAGGCTATTGCCCCTAAATCCCTACGTACCCCTTCATGCAGGTCCACTCCAGCAATGTTCATAGGGGCCAGCTTCTCTTCTAACCGATTCTAACCGAGGCGGCACCTCCACTGAAAGTTTACGAAGTTCAATCAGCGAACTCCGTGAACTTTGTGCACTTGCTCAGTAGTACCAGCGCCCATTGTCGTCAGATCCAGGAAGAATCGCTTAGAAGAGAAGAAGGCCCCTGTGAACATTTTGCACCTGGGGGTTTCATACCCCTTTAAGGACTGGAGCCCAAAACTGCACTCCAGGTGAGGCCTTACTAGGGACCTATAAGAGACTTTGAGTTAATGCCCTTTATTTGTTACAGAATGACACTCTCCGCAATTTGATAACTTATCTACATAAACGCCTAGATCCTTCTAATTACATGAAACCCCCAACAACCTTCCATTTACTTAATACCTTGCATTCTTATTGTTTTTATTATTTGATTATTACATTGACTCTTTTAGGAGAATATCCATTATCATTTGCAGCATGTACAGGAAATAAAGACATTACAAAACTTCTTCTGTTGGATCATCAAGCCTCATTGAATGGCCAGGATTCTTTAGGTAAATTTGCACCATAATTGGAAAACAAATCTATTTTTTTTTTTAAACTGTGTATGTATGTATGTATAACTTTATTTGTAAAGCACTGTTCAGGAGCTGCAACGTTGTACAGTGCATTAAAGTACAATATATATAAAAGTTAACCGAAATGGAAGAGGTACGCAAGTTTGAGGAAACACTAACAGAATCTGATAAAGCTAAAATACCAAGTTTTTAAGCTTTACCATGCAGATATGAAGGTTGTTCCTTTGCAAAGACAAGACCAATTACTAATTTAATAACTTAATTAACGGTTATGTTCTTTTCCAGGTCATCCACGAAAGCAGTAACTAATCCTACTATGTCTGATACTTTGGAGTACTTGAACTTCTTTCTTTCCCCCTTCTCTCCTCCCCACCCTCTCTTTCCCTCTCTCTCCTTTTTATATTTCTCTTCTATATTCCTCTCCCACCCCAGGACCTCTACCCATTATGGACAATTGTACAGACAGCGGACAGTGAGTGTTATGTTTAGGCCTACACAGGCGTTACCTTCTTAAAGAAATTATGTAGGAAATTAAAGGTGCCAGGGAAATATATGTCTGAACAATATTCTAATGTACCTCAAGTAAGCACATTACCACTGTATACTTGCATTATTGAGGACCTCACATGTTCCTTCCTTTTTTTTTCTTTTCTTTCTGTGTTCTTTTCTTTAAAAATTTCAATAAAAACTAATATTATAAAATTATATATAAAAGTATACATGGGGGAGACAAATCACATAATAAATATATAAAGAATGATAGGACAAAGAGCTATGTGGTAAGAGACTGCGGGGCTAATGCTAGCCAACCATTAAAGTACATTAAAGTTGTATGGACATCTTTATTAGTGATTGTTGCTGAAAATGCTTAAATTGGTCACTTTTTATTTCTAATGTCCAAAGAACCAGAATAAAGACAGAGGAGATTCTCTTATGCCCTACACACGAGCCCACCCTAAAATGTGCCATGCCCCTCAAATGTCTGGAAAACAATGTTAACATAAAAATATTTGATAGTTTGAACTTTTGAAGGTAATTCCACTTTAAAAAAGTAAAACTCGTCAGCATTTTTTACAACTTTAATGCATTTCCGGCATACAGGATATGATGTCACTGACATAAGATTGAGGAAGATGTAGCCTCAGTAAAATTTGCATCTTGAATGTGCTGAGTTATGACCATTCACCAGCCCAAAAAGTCACTTGAGATAGGGTGCAAATGAATGCAAACTGTGATCTATGCCCCCCTACTACTTGCGCTTTGGGTCCTACGGGAGAAAAGCGCTTTACAAATGTTGTTTGTTGTTGTTGTTGTTGTACTACTTGCCACCATTAAACACAGTGGGGCAGGTTCACCAAAGTGGCCAGCACTAGGGTACAAAATTAAGTGTATAGAATTGATGGGCATATTGAGGACCATAAAAATACTTTGAGGGCCCTTCTTTAGGGTATCCTTTACATGTTGCCTTGAATACCTTCAGATTGTTACTTTTTACACCGGTTTCTTTATTTTTAGTGTATGTTTACAAATGGAAAATAAAAACCAGCCAGTCAGCAAGATTTCTTGCACGTATCAATAAACAACCAATATTCTTCTCTCCTCTCCTACTTTGTTCTAGGTAACACAGTGCTTCATATTCTGACCCTGCAGCCAAATAAAAATCTAGCCCGTCCCATGTATGACATGATCTTAGAACTCGTGCCGCCCAAGGATTATAACTGTGTAGAACACTTTCAAAATAATGATGGCTTCACTACATTAAAATTGGCATTGAGAGACATCGAAGTTAGTGAATATGTTTGTAAATTATTCATCATAGCTGTGCTTCTAACTAGCATCATTGGTTCAGCTCCTTTGTTACTTTCTGAAATTCCATTTTCTTGCAAAAGTCATAAATAATGCAGTGGGCCTCCACATGCTCAAGCAAAAGAATTTCAGGAGAGTGCTAAAAAATCTTTTTTAGAAAACAAGTAAAAAATGACTTTTTAGCATCATTCCCATATAATGTGTTTTACAGCTCAATATAAATGTAATATTAAATATAAGATTGCATTAATCAAAGTGTATTACAAAACTTTCCCTTCAGTCAGCACCACGTGGATTCATTTTATTTTTGAATATCCGAATAAATGTGACTATTTGGTAGAATTGTGTTAGTTGCCTGAACAATTTTTTTGCACATTTTATTAGTGAGCTTATAGATTAAAAACACGGACTTTGATGAACATTTCTTCCATTATTGCAGACAAAGCTTGAGTGCTGATTAAGCAAACACACCATACTTTCCCGTGGAAAAGGGGGTACAGTTGTGTGTGAGTCAATCAGTTCTGCTGCATTTGTATAACAGAAAAAGGGAAAACGTTGTAAGAGAACCAGCATGGTACAAAACAAATAGAATCTTTCCATAAGGAAGGCATCAATTTTGCACTTTTTTTAAAGACTTTATTTATGCCATATTTTTCCTCCTATTATTTGTATTATCACCTCCCCATAAAAATATTCTTATGTATCTAAGCTTTCCTATAGAAAGAACATATATAAGAAATGTCCTAATTATAAAAAATATAAGTAAAATAAAAGATATCAATACAAATACCGGTGTGCATCTGGAGCCTATCTACTGTAGCACTTGCACTTTAGTTAGCATATATTATAAAGATAGAGTACCCAGTGTCTTCTGTTACTGCCTATTTGTAATGTGTCACTGAAACAGAAAACCCTAGGCTACATTTACTACAGCTGGATAAGAAAAGGTCAATACCAAATCCATATCAGACATGTGCAGCTAGGGATAGAATATAGGACAATGATTCTTAACCTATGGGTTGTGACCTAAGATTGGGTTCCCATGCTGTTAATGGTGGGTTAACTTAACTTCCATTTGTGTAATGAAATGTTTTCTTTAACAGTGAATAATTAAATCACTTTACTTATACATGCTCTGGACCTGGGGCTTTCTGGATAACTGTTTTTACTGTAATTTGGATCTTAATACCTTAAAGGAATTGTTCAGTATAAAAATAAATAGGCTGTGTGGCCCCCCTTCAAGTTGCTGACTAACTCAGATTTAGGGAGCTGAGGCAACTGTGTAGATGTATGGGCCATAAACAGAATTAAATACACTCTCTGGATACTAATTATTCTAGGCAACAATCCAGGAAGTCTGGCATCATAAATAGTCCATCAAAACAGAAGAACTTGTCTTGTCATTCTTGGATCTTCCTTATCCATGGCATTTTGTCCTGTCTAACACTAGACATTTAGGTATGCATTGGTCAGTTATTTTATATCGTCCAATTGAATTTGAGATTTGAGAATACAAAGAAAAAAGCTTTTAGATAAATACAAAATTGGAAAAGGCAGCAATCAACGGGTGAACTTTTTATCTTAAGTAATTGTTTGTGGAACCTTAAGCTATCAGTTATAATAAAGAATAACAAGTAAGGGGCATGATGTTATGGACCTTTCCTTGTCTATAATTCTTACTAAGAATGTGAAACAAAGCAGTTACATAGGTCTTTGAAATGTGCATGGCAATACAAAACTAATAAACTTGAAAAACAAGTGTATTTATCAAGAGTATTTTGAAAACCCACAGATGTTCGACTCCCTTATAAAGAAACAAAAGTTAATATACTGGACTATTGGTACAGTTTCATACAGCATTTATAACCTAACTGATATTGACACATGGAATACAGAAAGATCTGTGCTTGATATTATTACATCCAGTAAAAACTCCAAGGTAAATAGGAAACTCCCTGCCTGTATTCTCTGTATCTGTTCTCAATTTCATGATGATATCACCTCAGGATTTTTTTAAGTGGGTAACAAACTAAGGAACAAGGTGGCTTATCTATAAAATAAATCTACAATCAACACTGTGAGAGAATGACATTTCCACCTGTGCCTAAAATACTGAGCCTTTTTATATTACATTATGTTATGTGAATCAGTGCTCCCAAGAAATTAGCACGTATTCATATCCAGCAATACCATTTACTTTGTCTGCTCTCCTTTCTCCTGTGTGTGCAGATAAATGTTATAATGAAAATGCATAAACTTCTAAGAATTTTTTTCCCTGCATTCACACATTTCTGCAAAGGTCAGTGAACTGACTAAATATTAATGCACCTCATAAATATTTTGTTTGGACAATTAGGAAAAACTGTCATTCGTTTTGCTCTAAAATGTATTGCCATAATAATGGCTGAATTAAACATGAGCTCTCATGTTTTTATATCATTAACCTGTTCTTTTACAATTCAATTTCAAGAAAAATAGAGGATCATTTTATTGGTTTGGAGGCACTGCAATATAAACAACAAAAAAAAATCTGTTTATAAATATAATAAATATTCTGTATACACACATCAGGGCAGATTTACTAAGGGTCAAATTCGAGGGTTAAAAACCCTCTATTTCGACCATGGGAATTGTTGGGGAACTAAAATCCTTCAAATTCGACTATCGAATTAGGAGGATTTTACTGCAATTCGATTGGTCGAACGATCGAATAGAAAATATTCGATCGATCGATAAAATCATTCGATCGATTTTAACCGTTCGATCGAATTTTTTTATTCGATCAAAAATAATGAAACCCAATTCAGTAGCTTTGATCTGGCAAACTAGGCAGTCGAATAAAAATTTAAAGGGGAAGTAATTCGACTGTCGAATAGTCAAAGAGATTTTTATTTGAATTATTTGAATCATTCGATTCAATCGAATTTTCAAAATTCACTGGTCGAAAGTTGGTCTTCAAAAACATTTGTAAATTCAAATCTTTTTGAAAATTCGATCGAACTTTAAATCCTTCATGTGAATTTAGTAAATCTGCCCCATCATGTTCTGTATTCACACATCATGTTCTGTATACACACACCAGCACTGCATAAAATGACAACACTCAAAGTGTACATTTTAAATGTATTTTTCCTTTACAGAGAGGTTAGACTTTAGTCACAAAAGGGTTTATGATGAAGGTTTCCTGTGACTGAAATGTAGCAAAATAAATCTAAAATTTGCAGTTTTATAAGTCTTGTCTACTTATAACTTTAGTTTCACTGGTGCCCGGTCCTTGGCACCAAGTAATGGAGTGCATTGTTTTTAAATAAGCAAAAGAAAGAAATTGCACTCAAATATTAAGGATCCCAATAAAGATACCCACAATTATATATATGTGGGGAAATAGCTGTTGTATAAAAAGGTTTTTCTAATACTTACTTTGTTATTTATAAGGTTTTTAAACTCATTGATGTAACGCCAATCAAAGAATTGCTGAATCTGAAATGGAGGCTGTTTGGACATAAAAACTTTATAATGTGGATGATCAGCTACCTGCTCTACATGGTTATTTTTACAACTGTTAGTATGTTCCGACCTCTCAATACTGTGAACATTGGCCAGTTGAATGACATTTCAGTCATTTCTCAAGAATCTGTCATTGTAAGTACAATACATCATGGCTGCCGCAACTGTTGTTGTGTAGCTCCTGTAACTAGAGCTCTGTTTTTTTAATACAATATGTTGCAAATGGTTCTATAATGGCAATATTATGATGAAATGCAAGTATGCCATATCCAGAGATCATATACAGGGATTCATAAGAACAGGTGTACCAGCAGTAAATAGGAATGAATTATGGTCAGAACATGTCAGACGCATCTATTGTGTTTTATGAAGACATAAATAGAAAACATTACTGAGACCAAGGTACTAAGGAATATTTATACATGTATAAACGTAAGGGTTGTGCCAGAGGACTCAACCCTGTTTCTAGTTCCTTCCATATTTAAAAATCCTAAATGAAATCAAACCAAAATATGAAATGACTTAAAGGCGGTCATCATCAAGGCAAAAAAAGTTATATTAAACATGACTCATTTGTTTTTAAGCAAACAATCATAAAACTTATAAATGTATTAAAAATGTTGAGCTGTCCATCATAGAGGTGGTACAGTCAACAACAGCGTCCACAAATTATAATATTATTATACATTATTGTAAATAATTTAAATGTTGTTCCCTTCAGTCTTGGAAATCACAATCACAGCAAGCAGGCAGTTATTTCCAACACTGAAGGGAACAACATTTACATTATATATATCATGTAACTAAAGTTAAGTTGCTAAACTAACAATAAACAGAAGTATTTGGAATTCAAAATCAAGGGGGCAGCCACAAGTTGGGCATGGAACCCTGTAGTCCAGTTTAATAAAAATTGATATAAAGATGTGGGATCTATTATCCAGGATGTTTGGGGCCCTGGCAGCATTGGACTGGGGGGCCCGCTGGGCCAGCTGCCTAAGGGGCCCCCACACTAACCCTGGACCCCCCACACTAACCCCGGACCCCCAGCCACAAAGCACCCTCTGGCCCCCTCAGCCGCAACCTTCCTCTGGGCTCCCTATCCAAGTTGCAGCCTTCTCTTGGCCCTGTTTACCTATATTCTTCACTACAGTTAACAGGCCAGGGAGAAAGGTCAGGGCAGTGACGGTGGGTCACAGAGGGAGGTAGTGGGTCTTGTCTGCCCAATCCAACCCTGGGTTTTCTGGATAAGGGGACTTTTTTTTACCTGCTCCAACTTACAGTACATACAAATTCAATTTAAGAAGAAACCTAAAGAACCTATCTTGTATGTAAACCAGGGACTGCCTGTACTAATTGGATAGAGCCATGATTTTGAATCAAACCAATTTGATCAAACTGGTTATTTGGGTTAATCTCAGAACTGTAATCATTTGGTACAGTTAATATATCTTCCCCAAATCTGCCCCAGTTTTATAATTTTCTTTTTTAGATCCCACTGCTCATCAAGCTAGGCCCAAGAATATATATCGGGAATGCATTCACCGGAGGGCGGTTTTCTTGCTGATGTACGGTAACCTGCTACTGTTTATATACATTATAAAACAGATCAATTCAATGACAAATATGCCACAACCTTTCATGTATATGAGATGTGTTCAAACTGTGTTTGTATTAACTGGTCAATGTTGTCACATTTGCGTTTTCTTTCAATTTGCTTTTATGATGCCATTCTTGAAATTCAGACGAAATACAAAAAATGAAGAGTGGAAAATTGCAAATATAACATGTACACTACATACATCAATTAATTGCTTTTCGTTTGGTATGTTAAAATATAAGCACATATCTGTAAGGCAACAGTGGGTGTACAGTATGTTGATGTTAATCCTATAATACAGCTCAATATAACCCATGGCAAAGAAATCAGCTCTGATATTGGTTGTTAGGGAAACAAGTTGCTGTTCCTGTAAATGAAGTGCTCACAAAAACTGAATCATTCTAGCATTTGAAGAATTTCTTTTCTATGCTCTGGTGCAGCTTTCAGCTTGTTTGCCACTTTTCCAATGTGTTTTCAGCAGCATCCAGTGCCACACCAGCTTTGCTCATAAAAGAAACATCTTTTATTCTGCTAATCAGGGAGCATTACTTCTCATGCAAAAATGAGCAATGTTTATCTGCTCCCATATGTACAGGATTACACCTTCTGTCTCTGTTTTCTCACATCAACGAAATGGAATTTCAGCTCTTTTGTCTATTACTAGTAAAAACTATTAACCCCAATAAAGAGCCAATTGGCTGGCAGTATCTAGAATACATACCATTTCAAACCAAAGTAATATTTTATATACAAAGCTGTCAAATCGTATTCAGCAAATGTAAAATGGATATAATATAAAATTCCTTTCACTACAGGTATGGGACCTGTTATGCAGAATGCTCAGGACCTGGGGTTTTCTGGATAACGGTTCTTTCTGTAATTTGGATCTTCATACCTTAAGTCTACTAGAAAATCATGTCAACATAAAATAAACCCAATAGGCTGGTTTTGCTTCCAATAAGGATTCATTATATCTTAGTTGGGGTCAAGTAGAAGGGACTGTTTAATTAACACAGAGAAAAAGGAAATCATTTAAAAAAATGTATTAGTTGGATACACTGGAGTCTATGGGAGATGGCCTTTCCGTAATTTAAATCTTTCTGGATAATGGGTTGCTGTAAAAAGTATCCCATACCTGTAATGCATCACACTATGGATGCTACACAACGCAAATATCTTCAAATTCTAGTTCCATCCTACTGGTTTCTATCTATGCCATCTCTGTGACCTTGGATCAGATCTAAAAAGTTAAAATTAATGTCCATGCCCTTTTATTATTGTGATATGATTCTACCTGTACTCTCTAACATGATTACATTTCCTTTAGGGTGGGATATTCCATATTATTTTTTTCTGTTACTCCATGTGGGGGAAGCTATTCCACTTTCTCTTGCTATATTTTTTGCTAGAGGATTTAAAATGCTGGGTCAGTTTTCCATAATGATTCAAAAGGTAAGTTGTGAGCACATTATAGCATTAAAAAAATAAGTAGAAAAAGGCATATTTCCTTCCAAAAAATGTGGGAGTAATGTAATAAAAATTCTAAAAAGTCTAGTAAACCATAGCACCAAGTAGTGATGGGTGAATTTATTCGCCAGGGGCGAATTCGCGAAACGCCAGCAAAAATTCGCCAGCAAAAATTTGGCAAAAAAAAACGAGTTGCGTGTCGTTTTTGACGTGACGCGCACAGAAAATGACGCGACGGTAACTACGCGATTGACGCGACGCGCGTCAAAAACTACGCTCCACTCGTTTCGAGAATTTTTTCGCCAATTCGCAAATTTCACTGGAAAAAAAGTTAGATGGTTGCTTTATAACACATAACCTGTATATGCTACCTACCTGCTACTAACCATGTAACAACCTTTGCAACTTTTATTACATTACCCTCATGGTGTCTGTATTTGTAAGACCAGAAAGAACCCTATGCAAAGTAAGTATCTGAAATTGTATTTGTAAAGAATGCCTTATAAAGCTGCAGTTGCATGTACAGTTTTTTGGTACCGTTATCTCGTTGAAAAAGTTATAGGGTAAAACTTCTGATATGAAACATAACAAAAGTGGTATAAAGGTGATACCTTTCTTGGCCAACTAAATGATAATCACAGCTTTCAAAACATTGTAGTTCCTTCTTCAAAGCTGATTACAAAGAAGCAATGTTGCCACTGACATCTACAGTATACAGCATTTTGTATATAAAAAACTGTGAGGGACAAAAGGAGAAACAACACATAAGAATAATTTGTATTGCAAGCAGGGACAGACTTACAGGGAGGTGAGTTATGCACAGTAGTCCAGACCAGGACGAATTAGACCTAAGGTGTGAAGCAGATAATATATTCCTGTAGTAGTTTGTTGTCTCCCCAGAAACAATTTATGCATCGGTTTCTAGTCTTGGTAATTAGCCATAAATCCATGGCCTAAATTCAGTCCTGTCTCCAGACTCCTAAAGGTTTGCATAAGTTTGTATTCCCACACTTTGCTTTCATTCTCTGTTTTGAAATTGCCTTTGATAACAGAAATTTGGAAGCCATACAGACTGTGGTTGGGGCTATTAAAATGTTTCCAAAGTGTCCAGCAATAGGCACTTACATTGGAGAAACTGGACAAAGCCTCAGAAAAAGGACCAATCACGTCCGCCAGTAGGTAAACATTTTAATAGCCCCAACCACAGTCTGGATGACTTCCAAATTTCTGTTATCAAAGGCAATCTTTCCCATTTTCTGATCGTTTGCGCTCGTTGGTCCATGGGTTGATGGGTTTGAAAGTGCACCTGATGGGCCTGTGTTTGATCATCTCAACACACATTCGCCTTGGAAAGGCTCTGCCACACTTCTCGCAACTTTGCAGCGTGTACAATAATTTCTCAAAATTGCGAAGTTACACCAAAAATGTCCAAGGTATTAAAACAAAACAAACAGATCCTTTATTGTCCTAGACATGAGCCCACCGTAATATAAATGTGGCATGACCTTCAAATAATGGAAGAAAAATTTTCCAAAAAAAAATGTATTTAAGTTTTTTTTTAAACAAAATCCCACTTTAAAACATGAAAAAACACCAGCATTTTTTATGATTTTCCGGCATACAGGATATGATGTCACTGACATATTGTTGGCAATGTAGCTTCATCTTACCAGTTTGCCAGGAATGATGTAGCGAAGCAGACTCCAGTGAATATGGTAACGATATTAAAGAAAGGGCATGGAACTTCTTTAACAAGAATTTTCTCTAGCGACGGCCACTTCATGGACCAGTGTTTTTTTTTTTTTTCAATTCCCTTTACCCATGTAACATAAAATTTGCTTGAGAACGTTCTTTTTAAATGTTGTGGCTGAGAGTCTGTACTATACAAAGACATTAAATTCTGCATGTTTTCTTTTCCACGGATAATATTTGTAGACCTTTTACCCTTGTTCTGCTTGGTGTTTATTATTATCGTTGGCTTTAGCTCAGGTGAGAGGCACATCATATAATGTACTAAATGTTGAACTAGCCTTGCATAAAACAATGACATTGTGAATGAAATGCATCACTACTTTACAGTTAAGTCTGTGATTTTTAACACAAGAGGCTCAGGAGGATATTGGGTCACATTAAAAGAATAGAGCCTTTTATGAATATAGCTTCTGGGGATTTTCCAGTAAAACAGAAACAGGGAGGTTATCCATCAAACTAAAGTGTATTCACCCACATGGTAAGATGTACGGTCTACTCCTGCACTCAGCAATTCATATTTATGGTCTATGAAAATGGAAATGGACAACTATAAATTACAAAATGTTAAGGACACATAAAGACTTGTTAACTATTTGCATTGTCTTAAAGGAATTGTTCAGTATAAAAATACATACTGGTTAAATAGATAGGCTGTTTAAAATAAAAAATATTTTCAGCATAGTTAGGCAAGTATGTAATGTATAATGGCTGGAGTGACTGGATGTATAACATAACAAAACACTACTTCCTACTTTTCAGCTCTCTTGCTTTCCACTGATTGGTATCATTAAGGGTCATAACTTTTGTTTTTGAATCTGAGCTGAATGCTGAGGATCAATTGCAAACTCACTGAACAGCTATGTCCCATGTGGCCCCACTTCAAGTCACTGACTAACTCAGAGCTAGAGAGCTGAAAAGCAGGAAGTTGTGTTCTGTTAGACATCTAGTCACTCCAGTCTTTATACATTATTTATACATTTTTGTGAATACACAAGAGCAGGGTGGGGTGGATTCCCAAATCCATAGGCCAGGTTTTCAGGAGGTACTAGGCCTGTTTTTAGTACATCTGAAGATAAGCAGCAGAGCTGATGAGGCTGTGTGAGAGAGAAACACGCTGCTGGATTGCTCAGCATCAGGAGAAAGATAAAAAAACATTTATTTTTGTGTTAGCCAGGAGGTTGTATATTTCTGTTCAAACTGTTATTTTCTTCTCCCTGCGAGGGGAAACTTCTGCAGCCACTGAAAAATAAATGTAGGCAGTAAGCCCTCACACCGGTCCTGGTGTGTGAAGTTGCCTCATTTGCAGCCTACCAGCGAGTGAACCCCCACAATTGGTGTTGATTGCCACACGAGGGAGTTGCCTAACCACAGTAAGCTCCATGTGGGTATTGTGTGGACTTTAAACCTTATATGTGACATTTAAAGAGACAGTGTCCTCAAGGTTTTGTTTCAGTCTAATGCCACCCAGCAGCAGATGCTCAGCAACAACAAGCCAATGCTCACCAGCAGGAGGCAAATCATTTTTTGGAGGACCAGACGGTGGCACTAGCGCAGGCCGCAGGGAAAGATCTACATCTGCTAACTGAGGTGGTAAAACAACTGACAGCCAGGGTCTCTGGGGATGCTACCCTGACCCCCGGAGTGCCCCAATCCATCCCAGGCAGCCACCTCCTTCAGAGAATGACTGGGCAGGATGATGAGGCTTTCATCTGTACCTTTGAGAGGACGGAGGAGCAGAAAGCCTGGTTGAAGTAGCAATGGGCAATGATTGTTGCACCACTGCTAGTGGGACATGCCCAGAAAGCTTTTTGTGACCTGTTCTCCGAGGATGCCAAGGACTATGACAAGCTGAAGTCTGAAATCCTGCGGAGTCTGGGGGTAACCACCTCTGTGTGGGCCCAGCGGGTCCACAGTTGGGACTTTATGGGTAAGGGGTCACCGTGCTCCCAGATGTATGATCTCATTAACCTAATGAAACGGCTGCAGCCAGACTTGCTTACCGAGCCTCAGGTAGTCGAAATGGTCATGATAGACCGATACCTGAGAGCCTTTCCCACTGAATTATGGTGGTTGGTGAGCCAAGCTGATCCAAATACAGTAGACCAGTTGGTGGAACTGGTGGAGCGATATCTTGCCGCTGGACTTCACTAATCGGGCGGTGTCCACCCCAAAGAGGCCTTCTGCAGTTGTCCCACCCAAGAATTCGGCTACAGTGGAGAAGCCCAACCCAGAGGACCCCAGAAACCCAGGTTCAGAGTCAACAAGAGGAAGATTGTCAAGTAGGAGTGGTTTGTGTGCATGGGGACTGTAAGAAATACCCCACCGCCCTAGTTACTTTTGTTACCCCTGCAGGGACTGTGTGCCATGAAGTGGCAGTGCCTCCCATACTCCTGCACAGTATAATTTGGGCAGAAACTTCCATTTATTTTGAGAACTGTGCCAGGAGCAGGCTCCAGAGACTGAGCATGGGGAGGTGAGACCCCCACCCTATAGAACTGGATACTTCTACAAGGAATGTTAATGACAATAGAGTGTCTGGGGGAGAGAAAATGGTACCACCCATTTCAGATGTTATTGTAAATAGTACTGAGGATGGGTCAGAAGATATTGAGTTGTTCCCTTAGCTGTATTAGTTGGCGAATCTGAAGCACCTAAGGAGACTGTTAAGGAACCTAGCATGCCTGAGCTAGAGGTCTCCCGCAATAACTTTGGAACCGCCCAGCTAAGGGACCCAACACTCACTAAATGTCACCATTAATAATGGTAACCCAGATATTCCTGGTATAGATTGTGTATTTCCCCATCTCGCTGTATAAAATGATTTGCTTTACCATATGGATAAGGCTTGAGGAGAGATTGTGAAACAGCTAGTGTTTCCCCGGCCATATAGGAGAACAGTTCTCAATCTAGCATATGAGAAAACCAAAGACCGAGTGTTACAGTGGTTCTTTTGGCAGTGAATCCTGCCCAGAGTGTCAGAAATCGGCTCCAGTGCCCCATTTTCATAGCCCGTTAGTCCTGTTGCCTGCAATTGAAATTCCATTTGAGTGTGTTGCAATGGACTTGGTAGGGCCACTAATAAAATCTGCTAGGGGGAATCAGTACATTTTGGTAGTCATGGACTATGCCACTCGGTATCCAGAGGCTTTCCCCTTAAGGAACACCTTATTAAAAAACCATAGCCCGAGAGCTGTTCCACATGTTCACCTATACAGGAATTCCAAAAGAGATCCTTACAGATCAGGGGACTCCTTTCATGTCTAGAGTAATGAAGGAATTGTGCAAGTTTTTCCACATAAAACAGTTATGCACATCTATTTATCATCCCCAAAACTGTTTATCATCACCAAACTGACGGTTTGGTAGAAAGGTTCAATGAGACCCTCAAGGAGATGTTAAAAAAAGTGGTGGATAAAGATGGGAGGAATTGGGATGGTTTACTTCCCTATCTTATGTTTGCCATTAGAGAAGTCCTACAGGCCTCTATGGGGTTTTCCTTCCCCCTTCGAGTTGTTGTATGGGCGCCACCCACGAGGGCTGTTGGACGTGGCAAAGGAGACATGGGAATCTGAATCCACCAAGTGTGGTATAGCATGTTGCAGACATGCAAGACCATCTTGCAATGGTCATGCACCTTGTGAGAGAGCATATGCTTCAGGCCCAGGAAGCTCAAAGCCCGATATATAATAGATAGGCACATGTCTGAACTTTCCAGCCTGGGGACAGGGTGTTGTTCTTACAGTGAAAAGTAAGTTCCTGGCCAAATGGCAGGGCCCCTACGAGATTATAGAGTGCGTAGGGGATGTTAATTATAAGGTGTCCCAACCAGACAAGCGGAAAAAGGAGCAGCTCTATCATATAAACCTAATTAAGTCCTGGAAAGATAGGGAAGCGCTGTCCGCCTGTCTTTCAGCTGTAGAGGTAGAAATCCCTCAGGTGCCTGTGGTAAAAGTGTCTGATAAAAAGAGTAGCAGTGAAAAATGCATGTGATAGCCTCAGAGCATAAACAAGGTGCCAAGAAAAAAATGCCCATAGACTCTAATGTAATTTTCGGAAATGTCACGAATTTGGGACAGATTTGCTCATCATTAGTTTTTACTGATCTTGCAGAGTTTGAAAAAT
>CM044440.1:96701053-96721798 GCA_024363595.1 Xenopus borealis
TCATGTTTATGTTTAGTATACAAAATACTCCATTTCTAGCCTTATTCTATTTTACACTTTACTTGCCCTTTAATATCTGAAAAACCTCAACATAAACAAAAAATGAAAACCATTGCACATCCTATGGAATACAAAAAATGTCATATTGGGTATGTACATTTAGTTATTCCTGTTTTTTTTTTCCTTTGGATGTTTTTTTCATCCCTATTTCTTCTTCCATGTATATTCATAATACAATGTATGACATTGTAGTGTTTGAAAAACCACCAAGAAATGTGTAATTTGGTTTGGAGACCACAGTGGTGAACTTGCTGCTACGTCTTGTGGACTAAATATATATAGGAATATTATAAAAAATGCTTCTGAAATCTAAGTGCAATACTGCTTGTCTTTATTTCTCTATTATGATACAAAAGGGAATGCATACTTTTTTTACAGAGCTAAGTTGAACTATTTCAGTGGTAAGACTTACTGTAGCCGGTAGTCTTCCAAAAACTCACATGGATTGGACTTCAGTACAAGGGACTCCAGTGGAGAATGCTTCAATTTTGAAAGGTCGCTCAGTGTTTCAATGTTATTCTCTGATAGCGATAGGTGCTGAATTGCAGGCAGTTTTGGCAATTTTTTAAAAGATGAAAAATGATTTCTGCTTAAATTTAATTCAGTGCACCTGGGGACAGAAAAATATTATGCACAACTTTAATTACATTCAAATGTATCTGTATATAAACACACAAGAATAATATGTTGTTTTGTATAAAATAATTATACCAGAACATAGTAAGAAAGGGTAAGATTTGCTAATGAGTTTCAAGATCTGTGATGTTTTGAATCCACTGATCCCTTCCCACATTCCTCCACCATTTTGCACACGTCCAGAACCTTGACTCTAGTCACAAGTCACCAGTTAGCACCTGTTCTAGCTGGTTAGTCATTTCTAGAGAAAAATTATCTGGAAAAATGAAGCAAAGGTTCTCTAGCAATTAGCTTTTTTGCAGGGAATTGTCTTTTTTTGCCTTTTAGAAAATTTAGAAAATGTGCTGTGAATTGTAAATTTGGTGAATAGTGATGGGCGAATTTATTCGTCAGGGGCGAATTCCCATGATTCGACGCGAGTCAAAAACGTGCCGCGACTCGTTTTGCAAATTTTTTTGCCAATTCGTGAATTTCGCTGGAAATTCGTTAATTGTTCAGCGAAGCGAAACTGGGTAGATTCGCTCATCACTATTGGTGAATTTTAACCAAAAAATTTAGCAAATTTGCCTCCTGGTGTCAAAAGCAATGCCGACATACACTCAGGACTCTCAAGATAATCAAACATCCCCAAGCTTTCTACTCTCTCCATTAATTGCAATATTCAGAGAACCTTTCAGTGTCCTGTCTCTAAAACTATTTTCTAAAAATCACAGCCAAAAGCTTAGTTCTATTGGCACTATTAACCCCTACTACCATAGTTCCTGGAAAATGTAAAGTTAACTCCCCATCAGTTCTCCATTTGTTGTGATTTTCCAACCAAGAACAACAATGTGAGCCACTACATTAGCAATGATTGTAATAGTTGCATTTCCATTTCTATTATTGGAAAATACTTTGTTGCAATCAAAATACTCAGAAATGTGAATGACCATTTGCCATTATTGTCAAGTGTCCCGCGAGGTTTGCGTGCTTACCAGCGAAATAATCTGCAATCATGTCTAGTTATCTTGATCATTTATAGAAGAGTGCTACATTGCAAATGCAATTCAGTTTACTCTAGATCATTTGTTATAGTTTAATTTATATATTATACTTCATATTTTTATGCACATATTTTTCTGAGGGATGAGTTTTAGAGTTTTAGAAATAGTTCTTAATAGATCCTAAATACTATTATCAGCAGGTGCATAGACAACTTGGACAGAAAATAATGAAACATTATCCAAAGTCTATTACCAAGATTTTGGATGACCATACCTATCATAGTACCACACCACACTTAATAATATATAAAGATTATACAAACACAAAGTGATCATTTTGTCACCTATGGATTCTTGCAACTGAGTTAGGATCAAGTACAGGTATGAGATACGTTATCCAGAAACCCATCATCCAGAAATCTCCGAATTATGGAAAGGGCGTCTCCCATAGACTCCATTGTATCCATATAATGCAATTTTAAAATGATTTCCTCTTTCTCTGTAATAAGAAAACAGTAACTTGTACTTGATCCCAACTAAGAATAATTAATCCTTATTGGAAACAGAATCAGCCAATTGGGCTACTTCAATTTTTACATGACTTTCTGGTAGGCGTAAGGTATGAAGGTCCAAATTATGGAAATATCTGTTATATGGAAATTCCCAGGTCCCAAGCATTCTGGATAACAGATCCCATACCTGTACAAGGTACTATTTTATTACAGAGAATAGGGAAATCATTTTCAAAAATTAGAATTACTTAAGAGAGACTCTACAGGGAATGACCTTAATGCAATTTTGTTTTCTGGATAAGAAACTGATGCCTGTATGGTACTCAACATTTACATCTGTGTCTGGTTATATTTATATCTGATTGCAGCACAGGTGATTACAATGGGATGTAGCACTTCTTTGTACTACAATGCATCCTGGAATAGAATGAAACCTCTATTTAAGGTCTTTTTGGCTGCTTTCTCTAATTTACCAAGCAAGACCAAAGCTGGGTCTGCTATAAAGATTAAGTGTTGAGAGGAAATATACAAACCTTGGCAATCGTATGGCACTCAAGTCTTTCAAAGAGTTGTCAACCAGCCAGAGTCTTTCTACTCGTATGAGCCTTCGAAGAATCCTGTGAAAATTATTTTGTTGATAAGGATCTCCAAGGCCCTGGTATGAGAGATTTACGTTCTAAAAATAAAATTTAGAGGGTGTTAATAGTAGAAAAGCACAGGTCAGAACAACACCAGCTAAAACAAACTACTCCTTTCTAAAACTCTCTAGACCACTGTGTTTGCCCCAATATCAGTGATTCTTAAAATTACCAGTTTGTAAATATATGTTGGAGATGATATCACACCTTCAACCTTAACCACATGAATGACCCTTCTGGTGTTCAGGAAGCAGAAATATAATACATATACAAAGAAATATTGCAGTGGAGCAAACCTTAATTCCATTATTATTCCAAAATGTGGTGGAATAAGTATGAAAAAAAAATATGGTGGAAAATGCAAGTATTGGGATGCTGGCAAAATGAGTGGATGCAGGTAATAGAAGCACAAACTCGAATGTTTCATTGCCTTCTTTCATGTCAAGCAGAATAAAAATAACAGAATCCCGTTTTAGAAGTGTAACAGGCAAGATGTAAGTTACCACACTCCTGGGGCAAATGCTCCCATGAAGTAGAGCTTTCTGTGCAGTGGTACTCAGCCTGGGGTCTTGTATCTTGGCACCCATAATGTTCCACAAATCACTCCCTGAAGTCCCTGCACTAGTGCCAGACTCACCACAGGGTAATAACCCCACCATTTCTCCTCGTTGGAACAGAATCTGCTCACTATCTTCCCTGAGCCTTCCTCTTCATCCTAGGTCAACTATGACAAAACTTTCTAGCACTATATAACTTTTTCTAACCAAACTGCAGATTTCTCCCATAGAGATGAGGTCCCAGAAAAGACCTTGAACACATGGGGTTAAAACCCTTTATAATTTTACATTCTGCCACCTAGTGGGCAAACCTTGAAATAATATGGACCCAGGCACAGGGACATAGCTGTCTGTGTATACTAAAGGCCCACTTAGGTGTCCAAATAGTAAGAGGAACTGCCTGAGTTACTATACCTAAATCTCAGGGTCCCTACGCTTGTGGGAAAAGTCCAGACAAAATCGTGTAACAATATGAATTATGCAACTTTTTTTTAATTGTCGCCCGAAAAACTTTTTGAAAACCAGCGTCAAACAACCCGAAATCATCAAAGATTGTGAAGGCAAAAAACATCTTCTAATTGAAATAGGGACATTTACCACTGACTTTTATGGGACTTTGACAGGTTTTAGCTGGTGTATTTTTGGATTTTTAACAGCTTTGGAGTATAATAAAGCTTGAAAAGTTTTTTTCCCCTCAACCAGTAAAAGGCGTAATATTTAGGAACCAAAATGTCTGTGTTGTAGACTATAGTATTATACATAATCAGTGGCAACTAAGAATTGGCAGAGGAACATGATATAATAACATGAGGTTCCAAAGCGGCAACTGTCAGACCACCATCTGCCACTTTTACTGTTGCACCAAATGTGGTATGTAAATCACCATTACTTATGGTAAGAGAAAAGGCCCCATATAATGCTTCATATGATGGAAAGGGGCAGATTTGTGCCAGTGTGACATCCAGACAGCAGTGCATTATACAAATGCCAGACACATATTGGGACAACAAGCACATTTTGGGGTATTACTAAATCTGCTTCAAACTGACACAGGGTAGTAATTCTTAGAAAAGGCTATGTAAATCTTTGACTTTAAATGTAAATGTATGATTTATAACACTAATGTACATTACATTGTTATCATTGGTAGTAAAGGATTCTGAGCAGTAAAATGCCAGGTCTGAATGATGAAGGCAGGTCCAACACCTGTCTCTATTATACTCCATGGCTGAATGGAGCAGAGCTAACCCATGTTCCTCATGCCCATCAGTGTATAATGTTACCTGGATATATATGACTTATTTAATTCCCTCTTCCTCTCATTGTTCATGACATTTTTTTTTTTTAAATCAAGAACATAAATAATATATGCATCATTGCCTTCTTAGATTTGGAACCAATCATCTAGGCAGCACAATTTTTTGGAACATTACTAGCAGAACATTCATGGAACACTAAACAGGGCATCCTGGATCTTGTTTTGAAAATCCTCAATTAGTCTTTGAATTTATATGAAAAGCCTTGTATATCTGTTAGCAAAACCAGAATGACATTTCCATGAAAGGGCATTTCCAATGGAATAATTATCTAAAAACTGGAAGGACATCACTCGTTTTAAAATGTAAGTGTTATATTCATGAATCAGTAATCCCTGGGCAACTCCAGTGCCAGACCACAGTGCAAGGCAGAATTTAATGCTTGGGTTGTAAGTCAGCCATGTGTTGTGTTTGTTATGTATTTATCCGCAGCAATCAGTCTTGCGTAGACACAGGAGTCCTCTTATTTCCCTAGGGCAGTCTCTGCCTATGCAGGCAAAAGTACAACTGCTCTTCTTCTACACAAATGAAAGGAACATTTCTTTAGGCTAGACTATCCTTTTCCTATTGCCTTTGTATGCCTTAGCAATGTCCCACATGGTCATCTTTTATATATGATATTGTATTTAGGTCAACAGCATGCGAGTTACTCTATGTCTATTTAAACCATGACAAGATGTCACATAAACTGCAAGCTGAACAAAAAATGAAACAGACTGGGATGCCATAATGCCTGATTGTTTGTTTCAATGGAAGCAGTCACCTGAAACCTCTCTCACAATACAGATCAGTCAAAGGAGATTGGTATGTTACATGAACTTATGTTATAAGGAGGGACTTGCTGTTATTCTCACTGTTAACGCAGGCTGTGCTTGAAAAAACGTACAATTTGTGGCACTGCATGCATAGTGTACACTTGTGTGTGAATAAATGTATGAATTTGGGATGTTGCTGAACTGGTTTTCTCACTGAATCAGTATCAAGTGTACAAAAACTATATCCCAGTCCTGGAATATAATCAATGTAATTGTGCTGTTTCATATATGCAATCTGTGTAATCTACGGTAGGCGAGAGTCCCCATAAAAGTGCATTAAAAGGTACAGCATGTCAGCATAATTCATTCAAAACTAACGGTGGTGGTAAGGACTCAGCACCAAACACAACATAATCCAGCTCCATGTGCACAAAGTTATCCATATTTCTAGTATTCAAGATCGTGTGTAACAGTCTGCATTTATTTTCATGGGCAATATAGGGAGGTTCTTGTTAATGATTAATATAAATATATTGGGGGTATTTAATAAAACTCAACTTTTTCTTATTATATAAACAAAAATATTTAACCAAACCCAAATTCCCTTAACAGGGGACCTGTCACCAAAAAAAAAAAATGATTCCAAATCCTATTTTATAATGTTAGTCAAGCAAAATGAACATTAATTACACTATATAAATGTTTTGAATCTTGTTTCCTTCAGTCTGGGAATTCATAAATCTAGCAAGCAGGCAGGAGCCATTTTGTGTTATTTCTGTTATTAAGACAAGCCTTGCATCATCTCAAAATCTTGTTTGTGCACCAGAATGGGGGACCTGATGTCCATCCCCATGTCCTGGCTACACAATTAAATGGAAAAGAGAGAGGGGGAATGTGTGGGGAGCAGTGACATCTAGTAATTGCTGAATGGAAAGTGAAAGTAATTATCTGCCCCGCCTCTATGCCTAAGGCAAGGGGCAGACAATATTTGATTGACAACTGAGCTTTTAAATTAGTTTACAACAGCTATGAATGCTTTAATAAAAAAAGAATGTGGGTCTCATGTTGTATTATACAGCTTTTTATGTCAAGGTTTTAGGTTCCCTTTAAAGGGGTTGTTCCCCTTTAACTTTTAGTATAATGTAGAGAGTGAGATTCTGAGACAATTTGCAATTGGTTTTTATTTGTTATTGTTTGTGGTTTTATAGTTATTTAGCTTTTTATTCAGCAGCTCTCCAGTTTGCAGTGTCAGAAATTTGGTTTCTAGGGTACAAATTACCCTAGCAACCCTGCATTGATTTGAATAAGAGACTGGAATATGAATAGGAGAGGGACTGAATAGAATGATTAGTAATAAAAAGTGGCAATAACAATACATTTGTAGCCTTACAGAACATTTGTTTTTAGAGGGTGTCAGTGACCCCCATTTGAAAGCTGCAAAGAAACAGAAAAATTGCAAATCGTTAAAAAACTATGAAAAATAAATAATGAAGACCAATTGAAAAGTTTCTTAGAATTGGCCCTTCTACAATATACTAAAATATACTAAAAGTTAACTTGAAGGTGAACCACCCCTTTAATTTACTAAATGAAAAAAGTTAATGGGAGAAAAAGTGTATTGTGCATCAAATCAGATTGTGCAATTTTTTCAGTTTGATGCCTGAAAACGTGACCTTTCAATTTCATGCAGGAAAAATGCAAATATTTTGGATTATTTAACAAAACATCTTCAAATTGGTAAAGGGACATCTACCATTGACTTTTGCATGAATTCAAAGGGTTTTAACTGGAGTATTTTCAGATTCGGATTTTTAAGCAGCTTTGGAGCATAATAAACCTTCAAGTTTTTCCTCTTAAAAACCTCATAAATAAAGCAGTCCAACTCACTTTATCCTGATCTGCGCTGGGTTTTGTTCAACAATCAGAAGATTTTGTGGTTTTGGGTGTCAAATCGAAAAAGTTGCAATTTTCAGCAACTAATATGAAAAAAAGTACCAATCTGATTTTTTCAAGATTTCATTGATTCTTTTCCCACACATGAAATTTTCGTGAAAATGTATTGATAAATAGGAGGAAACAGTCTGTGCAGATTTGGTCGGAATGGTTTTCAGAAAATGATTCAAATTACCCAGAGTCAAACCAACAGGTGCTATCTCTCTATATCCATGCCTGTCCTACTGGCTGGTGATGTCAACATGGGTGGCTCAAGCTCTGCTATTTAAAGGAGAAGTAAACCCTAAAAATGAATAGGGCTAAAAATGGCATGTTTTATATTCTGAACTTATTGCACCTGCTTAAAGTTTCAGCTTGTCAATAGCAGCAATGATCCAGGACTTCAAACTTGTTTCAGGGGGTCACCATCTTGGAAAGTGTCTGTGACACTCACATGCTCAGTGGGCTCTGAGCAGCTGTTGAGAAGCTGAGCTTAGGGGTTGTTGTCACTAATTATCCAGCAGAAAATGAGGATGGCCTGTAATATAAGCTGATGCTACAGGGCTGATGATTACATTCTGATGCTAGTTGCACTGGTTTCTGTGCTGCCATGTAGGCATTATCCATATAAATAATCAGCCTTATACTGTGACATTTCTATTCTATGTGTACTATATATTGTGAGTGGGTCCCTAAGCTCAGTAAGTGACAGCAGCACAGAGCATGTGAATCTGTGAATCCATAGAAAAGAAGATGGGGAGCTACTGGGGCATCTACTGGGGAGACAAAGATCTTTACTGCTGGACTGTGGTGGTTGCCTTGGGCTGGTACAGAAGCACAAAACAAAATTCTAGCCTACTTCTTTAGTTTAACTTTCCTTGTCCTTTAAGAGATCACAGCACACCATTTGGGCTCAGTCTAAGGTTGGTTAGGGGGATGTGCAGATATGTAGGCCACAGTGGCCCCACTGGGCCTCAAGGTATCCGGCTTAGCAGGGGATTCTCAAATAAACTGGTCTATTTGGGGCCTCGGAGTGACACCAGTTAGTAATGAATATATAAAAAATCTTTTGTTAAGACAAGTACATGGCTCTGTCTGAACCTTTTTGTCAATTAAATTTCTGGCTGCAGACATTTTCATTACGTGAAAGCTTGAAAGAAAAGCTCATTTACTTTGGTCTGAAAAAACTGTTATCATCCCCAGTGATGACTGATAGAGTTTATTACAAAGTAAGTAGAGTAGCACCCACTAGCAGCTGAATCACAAGCCAAAAACAGAAAACAAATGCACAAACTACAAAAGTGTTTCTAATGCAAATAAGATATAATAATAATAATAATAATACTGACTTGGAAGGCATGGTAAAACTTTCACTTGGGAAAAAGGAAATGTGCCACTTAGAGAATTCTTACTGCACAATGTATGTACAATATGTAGCCTGAAATAACTGTCAGTGCAAAGGTTGGCAATCTGACACTGAATGCATGCACATACAGAAATGCTCAAAGTGCTCGGAATTGTATTGAGAGAACACTTGCCAGACCTAAGGCAAATTTAACAGCAGAAACAGTTGCTATGCCATTTATTCAAAACAGCTGTGGGTGGGGCTAGCATTCCCTGCTGAGTAAATACCTGCACTAGATTAAATCATGAGATTTTCATTTATACCATAAGGCTGAGGACAGACAGGGAGATTCGGGGAGATTGTTGCCTGCTATAAAACGCCAGGCGACAGAATCTCCCCGAATCTCCCTGTCTGTCCCCAGCCTAAGGCCATAGCATTTTTAATCTACCAGCCTGTCAGAGTACACCTTATAGAATCGTGTATGATTAAATACATTTACCATAGGGAAAGCATTTACACAAATGGTTAAAAGGAATAGTAATGGTACAGAGCTTCACAATAGTCATCCACCTTGATTCTTCAGCTTCTGAATGGTGGATGGAAGGAGCTACTGTAGATAAAAGAGCTGCACTAGACAGACCACTTTGATCCATACGATGTTGTCCAATATTATTTATTCTTATAACCTATCCATCAACCATCATCTACAGTTAGCCAAAGTGCCCACAATATGTGGATTTGATAGAGACCTTAAATTGTAAGCTCCACTGGGACAGGGGCTGTTCTGAATGATGTATTCTCTGTAAAGTGCTGAATAAACAATCTAATCTACTTAGGTTTCAAATTTCTGTTACATCGGTTGCTTGGACTAATTTAGCCAGGCAGCAGTCTGCAAGTCGGGAAACCAGTAGGAGATGGCCTAAAAAGAAATATGAGAAATGAAAAATAACATTTAAAAATAAACTTGTAAATGGAAAGGACACCTAGGGTTGCTACTTTCTCTTGAAAAACATACCGGTGTTCCTATATATTCATCTTTTTTTCCATTAATAATATTGGGATCAACCATGAAAAATACCGGCCAGGTGGCAACCCTATGTACACCGCACGTACCAAGAAGAGTGCAAAGGAATGCAACAACAACTTAAATTAATTCTCTGCTAAAAGGGAATATGAAATTCTCTTTTTAATCAATGCTGGCAACCCAAAACATTCAGGTGTTCTTGACCTACAATGCTCAACATCCTATCAACAGTCAAACCATCCAGATGTTGAAGCAAAACCTTCAAAAATATAAAAGGTGTCTCACACATTCATAATGCAAATACTGTAGTTGTTCAATACACCCCTTATTCACTGTGGAGTCTAGGTTAGTGCTGGTTGTTAAAGGAGAAGGAAATATCCAATCGTTGGGAAGTGACCAATTTTAGGGCACCTCCAAGGATTGTAATCACTTAACTGGTTGGTGCTCCTGTTAGCAGAAAACTAGACCAGCCCAGGATATTTGTGTGTAAGCAATCTTCTTCCTCCATGATTTTTTGGGCTATTCACTCTATCATTCATGCACAAGCAGCACACAGACAGGAAGAGGATTTCTTGCTCGCAGGTACCCTGGGCAGTTTTCTGCTAACAGAGGCACCTGCACCAGCTATCAGGCAAGTTATTACAATCTTTGGTGGATGCCCTAACATTTGGCAAATAAACAGTTAAATTAGATCCGGGTTGTATCGGAGCTCACCCAGTTACTGGGTCCATCCAGACGCTGCCATCTCGGTAACATTTGGCACCCCCCATCGATTGAATCTTTCCTTCTTCATTAAGGGGCAAATGTCACCTCTGTTTAAAATGAGCCAAATAATTCACTGTGAGGATTAAAACACCCCATGTAATATAATGAAGGCTTTAGTTTAAAGAGAAATAATGATCTCTTTTATGAGGCTCAGCCTTCCCCTCATTGTTACCTATGTTCCATGCCTATAGATAAGGGCGGGTTAATTATACAGTGAGTAAATTATACAGTGAGTTTAATTTGATTAACCGCATTCTCCTTTAACATTTTTGTTGAGCAATAGTGTTTTCACTGTAATACAACAAATCAAAAGATATTACTGATTTATACCTATAGGCAGAATGTATTGCCAACACAAGTTCTAATTCTTGGGCCTGTGTTGACAGAAGTGTTTTTGTATTTTGGCAATATAACCTAAGCTGGCCATGCATGGACAGACTGAAGCTGCTGATGAGAAACTTCAGGCCAAGTTGGCAGCTTATTTGCCCCATATGGTACCTCTCTGGCTTCCTTCCCATCTGATATCTATCAGCAGCTTTCAAAAGGCCAGCGGAGTGTAGACTGCATCAATAGTTTGATGTAGTCCTCTCCTAACGGCTTGTATTGGCGGCATGATATGGCCCACTCATCTTTGCAGAATTGTTGTAATTCAGCTTTATTTGAGGGTTTTCTAGCATGAACCGCCTTTTTGAGGTCATGCCACAACATCTCAATAGGATTCAGGTCAGGACTTTGACTAGGCCACTCCAAAGTCTTCATTTTGTTTTTCTTCAGCCATTCAGAGGTGGATTTGCTGGTGTGTTTTGGGTCATTTTCCTGCTGCAGCACCCAAGATCGCTTCAGCTTGAGTTGACGAACAGATGGCCGGACATTCTCCTTCAGGATTTTTTGGTAGACAGTAGAATTCATGGTTCCATCTATCACAGTAAGCCTTCCAGGTCCTGAAGCAGCAAAACAACCCCAGACCATCACACTACCACCATCATATTTTACTGTTGGTATGATGTTCTTTTTCTGAAATGCTGTGTTACTTTTACGCCAGATGTAACTGGAAGCGCACCTTCTAAAAAGTTCAACTTTTGTCTCGTCGGTCCACAAGGTATTTTCCCAAAAGTCTTGGCAATCATTGAGATGTTTTTTTAGCAAAATTGAGATGAGCCTTAATGTTCTTTTTGCTTAAAAGTGGTTTGCGCCTTGGAAATCTGCCATGCAGGCCGTTTTTGCCCAGTCTCTTTCTTATGGTGGAGTCGTGAACACTGACCTTAATTGAGGCAAGTGAGGCCTGCAGTTCTTTAGATGTTGTCCTGGGGTCTTTTGTGGCCTCTCGGATGAGTTGTCTCTGCGCTCTTGGGGTAATTTTGGTCGGCCGGCCACTCCTGGGAAGGTTCACCACTGTTCCATGTTTTTGCCATTTGTGGATAATGGCTCTCACTGTGGTTCGCTGGAGTCCCAAAGCTTTAGAAATGGCTTTATAACCTTTACCAGACTGATAGATCTCAATTACTTTTGTTCTTAGTTATTTTTAACAAGGGGGGCAATCACTTTTTCACACAGGCCCATGTAGATTTGGAGGTTTTTTTTCTCCCTTAATAACGTAAACCTTCATTTAAAAATTGCATTTTGTGTTCAATTATGTTATCTTTGACTAATAGTTAACGGTTTTTGATGAGCAGAAACATTTAAGTGTGACAAACATGCAAAAGAATAAGAAATCAGGAAGGGGGAAAATAGTTTTTCACACCACTGTATAGGTTGTTGGTGTCCGCACTCTATTCTGGTCAAGTTGAGGTGCAAGATCAAGGTAACATTATATAGATTTGTTGAAGGATCAGCACACTCTCAGTAAGATTCGTGCATAAAGTGATTGGCCGATCGTGGCGTCAATCAAGCTAATCCCGCCCGGTTTTCCTTATTTGGAAAACTGGGCAGGAAGCATTGACCCAGGCAGCCCTTCAAAATACCGGGCTGTCCGGGTCAAAACCGGACAGGTGGCAACCCTATTTCGGTCCCACCTGGGGCCTTCAGCCTCGTGTTTTTATATGGTCATAAAACTCCTTGGTAACTTATAACATCCTTATATTTTACAAGAGGGGGTACTTTATTCACTATATATTGTACTCTTATGCAATGTACAGCTCTGTGGCTCCTTAACAGTGTTTTACAAATAAAGTTTTACATACAAAGAAAAAAATCATTCTCACACATCCCATTATTTTTTTCTTGTTAAATTTACACATCCCATTAGTTTTTTCTTGTTAAATTTAAGCCAACTCTATTGGAAATATCAGCTGTGAAAAATGGAGAATTAAAAATCTGCAGTGTTGGAAGTTTTTGATACTTGTTCATATGTTCATATGTGAGATCAAAATGAAAAGAAAACACAAAAGAAAGCCATGGCTTGTACGGTATGTCTCAGCCTTACCACGCACTGCTCCCAGTTTTCTTGGAGTCGCTTTCTCCATATCTCCTTATCAGTGATGTGTATTTCTTCCTGGAAAAGATGCACCTCTCCTCTGGTTACAAGTTCCTCAAACGATGGCCCTTTGTTCCAATGAAGCATGTGAGCACGTCGGAAACAAAAAGGATCACATTTCAATTATACTGAACACTAAGTAAAAACAAGGAAACTGTAATGAGTTAAAGTCACAGTAGTTGTTGGCACTGGAGGGAAATAGGGCTATTTAGCACAGCATAAGGAAATGCATTTCAACAATAAGAATGCTGAATGCTATTACTTTACCTTCCCTTACTCTGGGGCAGCGAATTTGAGTCCCTTGAACATCGTGTTCTTTTAACTCGTGCCAAGTTAGATATTTGAACGGATCACATGGAAGCTTGAAATACAGAGAAGAAAGAAAGCTAATTATTCTTTGAAGTATTCTCATGCTGTTTCATGGAACACTTGAAAATGATTTTCATCCATAAACTCAACACATTCAAACAAGCAAAAGTCCTACAAGGATATTTGTAAGATCAAAACAGAAATGCACAATTTTTATTAATATATTAAATTGGTAAAACAGCCATATAAATTAAAGGGATGATGTCATTAAAGGGCATGTAAAGGCAAAAAAGTAAACTCCCATTTTTACTTTCTCTAATGAAATAGAAACTTATCTTCAAAATATTTATTTAAAAAATGTGTACTTTTTTTTTATAAGAAACCTGACTGTATGCAGTAATGTTCTCCCTTCGTTTAATGCTGTGGATAGGAATTGTCAGATGGTCCCTAACTGTTGTGCAGGGAAACAATCATACTTATGAGCAGCTGGGGGAGCCCCGCCTTACTTCCCAGCCTTTCACAACTCCTGCAGCTTTGTTTCCCAGTAGAGTAGTCAGCGACTGTGTAGAGATTTGTATTGGATTTTATTTTGCCTTTACAACCCCTGGGGACAAAGATCATGATAAATTGGGATTCTGTTTGGTGCATTATTTTGCTGTAGGCACTGGTTCTGCAGAGTTGGAGAAAGTTTGTATTAAACAATACAAAAACTATAAACACCACATTAGATTACATGACAACAGAGGACCCAGTGCAGTCTGAATATTCTGATTATTAATCAGACTTGCGGAATCGGCTTCTGACTGATATTATTTGACTTATAATTATTATTATTATTATTATTATTAACATGTAGTTCTATAGTGCCAACATATTTCCTGTTCTGTAAAGTAAATTTGATTATACAACTAAATCACATGAAATATATACATAGAACATATGGAATTACATACATCACAATCAATCAAAAAGGTGAGGCAGGCCCTGTGCAGAAAAACCTTACGATCTAAAGGGAAGTGAATGATACACAAGGTGTAGGAGTGGGCAAGATCAGAGAGATGTGGTACTGTATGTGGTATTGCATTTGTTATTTAAGCTAACAAATCTAGTAGTCAAAGTGTGAAGACCCAATTTAAAGAAATACCCGTTATCCAGAAAACCCCAGGTCCCGAGCAATGTGGATAATAGGTTTCCATACATGTATCTAGCAAATAATACCCTTTTTTTAATTTGTTACCTGTCATTCATACAATGCTGGGCTTATACATCATTCACATTAGTCCCATGCTCAGTGGAGCTCACAATCTAAAGTTCCTATCACATTTGCACACACTAAGGCCAAATTTATCAGAAGCCTGTTTGTTTTTTTAACTGTGGGAGGAAACTAGAATACCTGGATAGAGCTTAAGCAGATGCTAGGGCAGTTATCCCCAACCAGTAGCTCGTCGTGAGTAACTTGTTGCTCTCCAACCCCTTGGATGTTGCTCCCAGTGGCCTCAAAGCAGGAGATTATTTTTGAATTCCAGGCTTGGAGGCAAGTTTTAGTTGTATAAAAAACAGGTGCACTGCCAAATAGAGTCTCCATGTTGGTTGAAAATGTACAAGGGGCTACCAAATGGCCAATCACAACACTTATTTGGCAACCCAAGAACATTTCTCATGCTTGTGTTGCTCCCCAACTACTTTTTCTTGTTGCTCACGGGTTCAAAAGGTTGGGGATCCCTGCGCTAGGGGAACATACAAACTCATTGCAGACAGCATCAAGAATTGTTACCCACTGAGCCACCATGCTTTTTCCTTTATTAGTTGATTCAATGGTTTATTAGCTCTAATACTTCTATTATATCTGAAATAAACATGGGTGAAAAGTTTCATATATAGATTCAGTCTTTTCAGCAGGATTCAGATTCAGCCGAATCCTTGCGCACGGCTGAACCAAATCCTAATTTGCATTTGTAAATTATGTGTGACTCTTTGTCAGAAAAACAAGTAACCCCTGAGCTGAAAGGGATTGATATTATTGAAATGGTCAACTGCCCATAAGAAGTTTGCTCTGCACATGCACATCCGAGCAGCCAACATGATAATCACATGACTAATGCTTCTGCTTTATTTTGCATGGATTTTTAATGCGCACCAGCACTGAAGCCAAAGCAGCTTTATCACATGAAGTACTTTGCAGTATGCCAGAAAACCATTCATTTCCAATAATGACACTTTTGTTGTGATGATAACCCTTAAAGCCACCATGATGCTTTATGGTGGTTTTGGTCATTTTTACTTCTTAGAGCCCTGTCTGCAACTTCTGCAATTGTATGTGGCTATGAAACCCTCTCTAGATGGAAACCCAAGATCTTTGTCACTGCATAAGGAGTCACAGCATGCCATGTTGGAGAATGTTAATTTAAGAGGAAGATGTTATAATTATACTTTTGAACCCCAAACATAAATGAGCTCCAGTCTTGATAGACTGAATACATACTATGTAGGAACATTTACTTTGTGTCTACTAATTAGCTGTAAAATAACCATAAGGAAACATCTGTTTAAATAAAAAAAATATATTAGCATTATCCCTTAGTAATCTAACACTTCTCAATCATTTTTATTCCAGAAGAGATCACACAACAAGCTACTGAGCCGAAATAGCATCCAAGTGATTTGCTTTGCCCTCGGCATCTGTTAAACACTTTACAAATGTGTATAGTTGTCTCTAGAAGCCAATTGAACCGTTAAACTTCCATATTATTCCGATTTTGGAAAAGCAATGAAATACAATTCCTTCTTTAGCTTCCCTTCTAAAAAACAGCATATGCCTATGTATAATTAGGCCTTTAGTTCCTTTATTTTCCATGATATATTCAGCAAAATATGAGTTTAGTACTGTGGATTGTTTGGACAGACTTCCCATTTACTTTATGAGCATCTGCATTTAGCCACAATTGGCAGCTTCCATCACCTGCCAATCTCCTCATACAAAGTAACGGAGTCTTTGTTTTTGTTGGTCTATTGAGATTAGTGAGATGTGATAGGGGATGGTGAGTGACATGTATAAATGCAAAGAAACATCATTGCACAGAATAAGTAATGATTTTAGGAGAAGAGACATGGAGGATAACATATACTCAAACAGTATATTTGACATATAAAATGATGAGTATGTATATTAGATGCCAAAAATCAGAACAGCACCAGCTGGTAGAAATCACTGTTTATATAATGATTCGACAAACAGCTTGTTTTCTGCAAATAATATGGACTGAAGGCATTGAACATTTTATCATGACCAAAGGGAAAGGCTCTTTATTGTAAGTTTTCTATAACCGCTTTTGCTTTGATCCTTCTTGGTATCATTTAACTTTAATTAGGGATGCACTGAATCCACTATTTTGAATTCGGCAGAACCCCCGAATCCGAACCGAATCCGAACCCTAATTTGCATATGTGGGAAGGGGAGAATATTTTTTAATTAAGCTGCAGCAGGATAATACTCCAAATAGAATCATGATCTTTGTCCCTGAAGCTGGAGTTGGAAACATTAAAGGGGATTTAAAGGCAAAAATAAAATCCAATACAAATCTCTACACAGTCACCGACTACTCTACAGGGAAACAAAACTACTGGAGTTCTGCATGGCTGGGAAGTAAGGTGGGGGCTCCTCCTGCTGTTCATAAGTATGATTGTGTCTCTGCACAGCAGTTAGGGGCCGTCTGACAAATCCTATCCACGGCAGTAAACAAAGGGAAAATTTCACTGCATACAGTCAGGTTTCTTATAAAAACAGTACACATTTTTTAATTAAATATATTGGAGATAGGTTTCTATTTCATTAAAGAAAGTAAAAATGGGATTTAATTGTATTGCCTTTACATGCCCTTTAAGTAGTTGTACAGGATGATACATTATATAGCTTTAAGAAGGGGTTGGATGGCTTTTTAGCAAGTGAGGGAATACAGGGTTATGGAAGAGGCTTCAGATGGGTTTTTTCCAACTGGCCACATGTGGAATAGAATCTCATACTTAACCTTCCCAGAAGAGTTGTAGTTATTCTTTGGGAGACCATCTGTCAGCCTGTCCGCACATGGCCAGCAAGTCCTGTTCCTGGTAGCAACAAGATAATGATATCTTCTTTGTTTTTTCCAACAGTATACTTTGGGCACAATGGTGGCATGTGGTTGGAACAGCTGCCTCATAGCGCTGATCTGTATTCCACTATGAGCATTATAGGAGACATAGATCACATAACCTAAGACCTTTGCAACTTGACCATCTTCCAAATCCTATACTCATGGCTCAAACACTCACTAACTACTGTTGTTTTTTTCACTATGCATTCACCATCACTTAATATCCTAACTAAGAGGAATAGTATAATCACACTGACTACCCTCACCATAAGTCTCACTTCTTCTCCGTCTTGATAGTAAGTTCTCCTGAACACAACCCTCCCCAATATTGTAACTAGAGTCTTCCAGGCCCAGGCGCAAGATGTGTCCCCTCCCCTCTAGATGTGCAGTTTATTTACTGCAGCAATCTCTGGTGGGACAGCTGCGCTGCAGCATGATCGCTGGTGGGCCCCAAGGGTAGTTACACCAATGCCTTCCCTATTATCTTCTAACAATATCCAGTTGTAACTGTGAATTGATTCTGGTTAAAGATTTTTCTGTATATGTAAACTAGTAGGTCTTGTCTTTGTATACCTGTAAAATTCTGCGGGAACAATATACTGGGTCAGGGACTGATGTGAATGATGTATAATCTCTGCAAAGTGCTGTGAAATATACAAAATATATTGGCAATTCGAGCACCAATCTTTTATGGCACTAAGCATGCATGTCACCTCTTGGGCCAATGTCACACAGTGCATTTTCTCTGCTGGCTCCATGCTGCCCATGCAAGCAGCAACTGACTTATATGACAAGCATCAGGCAAATTTTATCAGGAAAAAGCTTAAACTAGCATTTTCTGTGTGCGTGTTTCTCCACCAGAGCAGAAAACACACTTTTGGACAAGCTATACAACAACTGGTATCATTTTAAAAATCAACCACCCTATTTTCTCCCACTGAATCAATCAAAGAAGCAGCACTGTTTAGCTCTTCCAATGCAACTCCTAGGCAGTAACTATCATTAAAACTATGGAATGTATGGTCTGCAAAAAATGCCGTCTCCCAGAAGATCCTATTTGAACAAATTTTCTCTCCATCATTAAAACAGTACCTTCTACTTGATGGTAACCAAGCTCAATTAAAATTGATCAGTCCTATTGGTTTATATATTTAGTGAATAAAGTACCCCCTCTTGTAAAATTTAAGTATATTATAAATTACCGAGGAGTTTCATGACCATATAAAAATACGAGGCTGAAGGCCGAGTGTTTTTATACAGGTCATGGAACTCCGAGGTAACTTCTAATATCCTCATATTTTGCAACTGGGGGTACTTTATTTATTATAATATACGTTTCAGTGACTCATGTGACAGAAATGACATCAGAACTCACCGTTTATAAGGATATCATTTACAAGATATTCATGGTATTATAAAAACATTAAGGCATGGTGGTTGAAGTTGCAGAAAAACCTCTTATCTGGAAACCCATGGCTGTATAAATACTATAGCTGTATTTTAGGATTAGTCACTTTCACAAAATCGAATGCCCTTGTCCTATTGCTTTCTATTATCAATTATTTTTAACCATTTAAAAAATTAATTGAGTCCCCCCTAATGTTTCTAAACTGTTAAAATTCATATCAATTTGTATAAATTTTATGTATCCATTGAGACATTGATCAGCAGTTCCAGTCCCTGCACACTAAGGGGGTTATTTATTAAATTCCAAATACAAAAATCACAAAGAATTTGTGATTTTCTTTTTATAAAATCGGACTTCTAAAGAAAATCAAATTTTTTGGAATTTATTAAACCCCGAGGATGGAAAAGTCTGAATCTGAAAATCAGACCTGTCGAAGTTGCAGATAAGTCAATGGGAGAAGCCCCTTTGATTTTTTGATGTGTACTGGGATTCGTGCAATACCCTGAAGAACCAGGAAAATCGGATGAAAAAAAATAGGAAAATTGGATTTTTTTCCTGCAAAACAAATTTTCGGGAAAAGATATCATAAATATGCATTAAAAATCTGAGATTTGGTCAGAGTTTGTAGCAGAAAATAATGAGAAAAATTTGGACTTTGATAAATAACCCCCTAAGCTTTTGGAATATCTGGTACAAAGCAACTGTTTAACAGGTTCAGGAACTTATGTAAGAATGGTAAATAGTAAAAAAGTAAAAACAATTTTAAAAGCATGATTTTGCAAAGGTGTATTGCCCATTTAAATACCGCAAAAAGGAAAAAAAAAGATTTATTTCTAGATGTAGAATTGTGTTAGCAAGACTTATGATGTACCGTGACTGGGGCTTGGCTCCATTAAGGAATGAATTCCATTATGCCTGAAGCACATATCTGAGCAAGACATTTATTCCCATTACAAGACAAAAAAAGTAATATGCTGTAGCCATGTGAGGCCTAGGATATAGAAATTCATCTGGGATAGATGTCTAGAATATTTGTGTCAAATGTATTCTTTGCAAAATAATTGCTGATAAGCCACTGGGTCTGAATCTGGCACTTACAGGATTTTGTCTTTCATTTACACTGTACATGATCACCTGAACATATATTAAAGGAATTATCATTTAAATGAAGCCCAGGGAATACAGAATTCATGTCCTGGAGATGTAATTTTGTAAAATGATAGTTTTCTGAAAACATTGTGAGATGGTGCAATGGGATACTGCTTTGGCTGCTAGAAATTCTTCCACGGTGCTCAACTTGGCAGCTTGCATTAATAGGATTAACATGGGGCCTTTTATTTGCTCAAATTAGACTTGAATGCTTCTATTGCTTACCATTTCTGCTCATCCTCATTCAAGCATACAAATACTGGCCCATTACTATGGGTATAGCATGGGTTCTATCACTAAGGGTAAGGGGCACAAAACTGTCCCTTCAAACTTATATTAATGGCATAACTAAGGTAATGCTCATTAAAGAAATGACTGCATGGCATCCACTTGCAATGCCCAATCAATACATGAAAACTTTAAGTGCAAATAGATAGCAAGGTACATTATGGAGAAAAAAGCATGATGATTTATACCTTGTCCCTTTTGCCTAAAACAAATACAGACATATACAGCATAAATATGTGTGATATCTAACAAAGTGCAACATTTATTATAGAAAAGGTTTTCACTTCTACAATGAAGCCTTTATTAAAAGTTTGGGCAAGAAAATTTGAGTTGTAACATAAATGAAACATTGTTGTTCTACACTGACTTAAAGGGTTACTGTCATGGGGAAAAAATGTTTTTTTTTTTCATAATACATCAGTTAATAGTGCCACTCCAGCAGAATTCTGCATTGAAATCCATTTCTCA
>CM044440.1:96727684-96753494 GCA_024363595.1 Xenopus borealis
GCATAGAGGAAGCTCTTCTAAAGCATCTTTAAATTTCTGCAGAAGGAAACATTCCTTTATGACTTAAAGATGCCAATTGGACCAGTCCCAGGATCAACTTGTACTATGAGCTATCTTTCACAACCCTGTATCCCCTCTCTTGCTAGAAAGCCATCCAACCCCTTCTTGAAGCTATCTAATGTATCAGCCAAATGGACAGTCCTAAGTGAAATAGGTAATTACATTTTAAAGTAACTAGTAGTAGGTATTTTGTATCCCAAATCACTTGAGCAGGGATTTGATAAGACATGGTGGCTCACTAATGGCAGCAACATGGTGCTGAGGGCCTCAACAGTTTAAAAAACAAGGCCTCAAGACCAAGCCTAAGAGATGCAAAAGAACCTTGGTCATTTAATTTAATTCAATGGTAGACTTTTTCCATGAAAAGTGGCTGGTCACATGCCATTCTCTGCAGCAGAACCCTAGTCAGCTGTTAGCAATAATTGTGTTTGAACCATTTTAATTTTGACTTACGCTTTTATGTTCATTAACATTTTAATACAATGGAGGCAGTTATTGATGCTGAAACCAACACCCCTGTAATAATATGAAATGAATAAGTACTTACAGGAGATGATATGCCAGAATCACGGCTCTGCTGCAGTAATTCTCTATTTCTTGACAAAACCAGCACAGAATTGTTGGTATCAGTGAAGACTGAGCAGTGCGATGAATAGGATTTAGAAAAGCTATTACTGCTGCTATTCACACCTGAGGAACTAAAAAAGAGATAAGGTGGATAAACAAAGCATGGAAAGCACAATATCTGCTTCATTTCCAAGGGATTTCAGCTTTCATTGCATATATCTCTTCCACAATAGGACATGGAATGTTTTATCTGTGCTATGAACATATATTATTTTATTTTAACATTATACATTTACATTGGGGCTTTGCATGCATTTACAGTACATGCATCAATGATGTCAGCTTAGCTAGTTCATTGTAGTAGTGACTATTGTACAAAGAACCACTGCACCCAAAACAATACAAAGGAATAAAGGGGTCCCCCCCCCAAAAAAATCGGATTTCTGTCTCTGAAACAGGGACCTTTAAAGGGGATATAAAGGCAATTACATGAAAAATAAATCTATCTCCAATATACTTTAAATTAAAAATGTCTACTGTTTTCTGACTATCTTCAGTGAAATTCTCCCTTCATTTCCTTGCTCTGACAGCTGCATATAGGAAACGTCAGACGGTCCCTAACTACTGCAGGGAAACAATCATATTTTCAAATGGCAGTGGGGAGCCACCCCACCTTACTTCCCAGAACTCAAGCAACTTTGTTTGTTTCCCTGTAGAGCAGCCAGCGACGGTGTAGAGATTATGTATCCACAGATCCAGTGCAGTCTGTATATTCAGATTAATCATTCTTGCTGTATTGGCTTCTATGGCAGATATTATTGACTTGTGCTGCTTTGATCATTTATGAGGATCCCTAAGCTTAACCTCCCAACTGAAACCCAGACCGCAGTGAGCATGTGCGTAGTCTTGGTATTGCAAAGATGTATAACAAAGTTACAAGATGACAGCCCCCTTTGGCCAACTTTGAAAGCATAAATCATTTGTTTGATTAGACTTGTGGTGCAGTAAGTTCATGTTTATATTTAGTATACAAAATACACCATTTCTAACACTATTATTTTGGACTTCAGTTGCCTTTTAAACTGTATCGGTGATTTTCTCTGTTTCTAGTGTATACACTCATTATTATACAGTGATGCAGAATATGTTGGGGGTTTATAAATAATGTTAATGATAATAATAATACAGTAAATGGCAGATATATCAAGTGTCAAATTTCAAGGTTATGAAGCTCTGTTATCCTCCATAAGGGCCTGCACCACAGTCTGGGAACCACTAGCTGAGAGGGGACATTGACTCTGTCAAATTGAAGGTACCTGAAGAATTTGAATACTGGGCAGACTGTGATAACAGATCTATACATAGATACTAAAATAAGAAATTCTAATTAATGGCGAACCAAAGTCTGAGCAACAACCTGATCCGCACCCCACTAGGGCCCCCAAAATGTAGCCATTTGCTGTGACTTATTCTGACAGTGGGGTTGATGTTTTCATCTCACACATGTTCAGGTCCTCTTCTCCTCTGGAGCATGCAATGGTAAATATGATCAAGATTTCATCTTTGCATGTCCAGCAGAGAAGGGAACCTGAAGCAGTGATAAATTACAATATACATTGCAAGTCCCCCTGGGGCTGATGCGAATTATGAATCCTCTCTATAAAGTGCAATATAAATATGCTAATTATAACAATAAAGTCATTTTCTACAGCCAGCGTGTTTTCCGTTTAATGATAAACAGAAGGACATTACTGATTAAGCTCACGGGACATATATTTACACATGACCAAGACAATAATACAACACATACATGATAACTGGGCATGTTGTTGCTATAGATAGCTAAGGAGACTTTCCTTCGCAGAATGAAGCAATATGTTAGTAATATGGATCCATTTAGACATGCAGATGCAAAGTAAGAGAAAATAAAGAGACATTGAGCCATTATTACAAATAACACTCACATCCCCATTCAGTAGCAGGAAAGGGTTAGGCCTTGCATTAACATCTCACTTCTTGCACATTGCAAACAGTATTCCAGACTTAGCAGAAAATAATAGAATTTCACTTAGGTATCAATCATTCTGAAACAAATGTGCGGAACATGCCACGCAAGGAACTGTGCACTATGCAGTTTTTACTATGCATGCTTAATGCTATATTATTTCAATGGCATTCTCAATGAGATCAAATAGAACTACATAACTCAAAGTGATAACAATGGGTCTGAGCATTCAGGTTTGCATTCAGAGCTATTAAGGAATAATACAGAGCATAAAGTCCTGCCGCACAGAACAGAAACATTGGTGTAATAAAATGCTTCATTCCAAGTCCTGTAAATTACACTTGTCCTGGGGAAATCGCAGTGTTAATTTATTCGTTTAATTTAGCTCATATAAGAAAAGTATCTTCATAAACAAGAAGCCAAAGTTTAAGGCTCATTTAACAAAGTGCTTCTTTCGTTGTAGAGAATACACTTGTTATCACTAATAAGTGTAAAACTCCCTGGACACATTTGTAAAAGATACTTAATCCTGTGCTGTAACTCTAGATTGTCTTTCATTTGCTCCCTGAGCAGACAGTGTACAGAAAGCTGCTTAATCCCCCCTCTCTTTCTTACCATTGCATTTAATTTTCCTTTCCTACCTTTCCGACATGACTTCATGTGGTCACTCTTCACCGTGTGCATATAACTGTGACATCCATTCGCAGAACTTCCTCCCTTAGATCCTCCGCCTCAATCTTCATGGTTGTGGGTCTGCGGCTGCCATTGTATAACACTGCAGGATGTTGGAGAAGGATCCATGGATTCAGTTTCCTCTGGGACAGTATCGGTTACTTGCTAAGACTTCGTCATTTCCGTTTCTTTGCTCTGAATGTTTAACCTTATGAAAAATAAACTAAAGGAAACAACTGCAATCAATAAATGTATTTATTGATTTAAGTGGATTTATATTCCCATGTAATGATAAGTAGGATTCTTATTGTACTTGTAAGTGATTCTGCTTGAATTAGGAAATACATTTCTTTTCACCACCTGCTAAAAAAATTAGATGGAATAATAAAAATAAAAATCTGCACCAGGCCCATTATCCAATCAACTGGACTCTTTAAAGGAAACATGACTATGTAAAATTGTTAAGAGTGCTCTTTTTTGCTGCAAACATCATGAATGTGATAGAAGCCCCCTTTGTAATTCTGTTTGGACAGGGCAGATGAGAATAGGAAGTTACTGATGCAGCAAGTGTATCCAGATGCTGCTCTGCTCAATTATCACTTATCCGAATTATATATAACTAGACATTAAGCCCGTTAAATTAAGGGGCGCTAGAACATATGTAGTCAAACATTTATAAAAACAGACTTGTTCCAGTCCAAAAAAAGGTGGACAACCATGGTGGACACCTAGAGTGCTTCTCAGTAGTTTTAAAAATACTACTGCTTCCTAAAGAGTTTGGGCAATGTTTGTTTATGGTATAGGTCACACCAGTGTTTTTCATCCACAAAAAAATGTCTGTCCTACAGAATTTCAGAGGCGACTCTGCCTCAATGTTACTTTTAGAAAAAGAGCCGCCTGACTTTGTCAGCTCAGCATCCCTGTTGCCGTAGCAACGTCGGGGACATGCGCTGATTGAGCGGGTCTCGCTTCTAACAACGCAAGATTAAAGATAGGAACAGTTGGCACCGCCCCCGCCTCTTGATCATTCTTGCTTCACATGCGCATGCCCATTTTCCGCCAATCATATTTTTTCCTTGGCGTCCTGTAGGCGGAGTTGAGTGAGTCAGAGAGCGGGAGGTACTTTCACAGCTCTGGGAGGCCAGACAATAGCTGCTCCTCTGTCACCCGCCGGCCAGCAACAACAAAGAGGGGCGGGGCAGCGCACTGGGATTGGCTGCGGCTCTCCCGTGAGGGCGGGGCTTTTAGGCAATAAATAAAGAGGCAAGACGCTCTGTGAGGAGCTGGTGGAAGTCTCTCTCTACTCCGACCCCCCATTTACCTTTACTGACTGCGCCGCGGACTCCCGGGTCACACATCCCACAGCTGGAGCTGCTCCTCTGTCACATGGTGCTTGGGCATGTGTACAGCTGGCGGTGTAGCAGTGAGCAGAGGAGCGGCACACCGTTATGTAGCGCCGGTCTTTCCATAGATTGAAGGCAGCAGATTATAAACCACTAACGGAAGTCTCTGCGCTCCAAGTGGGACATTCACTAAGATCCGAAAAATCGCTAGCGCAGGCTTCGCGAGCGTTCGCCGCACTTCACCAGGCGATACACAAATTCACTAAAGTGCGAATTTACGCTCTGGTTGGCAAACGGTAATGTATTTACGCTAGTGTTACTTCGCTAGGCATATCGCAATTTCGCTAGTGAAGCCTAATTTGCATACGGCGTGAATCCTATATAATAAAGTTTAAGTGTCTCTGCGTCCAGTCCCTGTGTCCGTGGGTTTGCGCTACTGCGCATGTGCCCCACGGACAGCCAGTGCGAAGCGTCTAACGCTAGTGCAAATTCGCCAGCGTGAAGTCAAATCGTAATAGCAAATTCACGAACACCGACTCTGGTGAATTTACGCTAGCGAAGTAGATAGACTTGCGCAACTTCGCACCCTTATGCCAAGCGAAGTTGCGCACTGGTGAAGGATCGTAATTACGCAAATTCACTAAGATCAACTTTTTGCTGTTCGTTAGCAGGTGTCCTGGGCATTTGTAGTGGCTGTAACATACACTTCTTTTTCAGACAATCACCCACAACGGTAAAACACGCCACAGCGTTTTTTGTGATTCTATCTACTTCGCTAGCGTAAATTCACCAGAGTCGGTGTTCATGAATTTGCGATTACGATTTGACGTCACGCTGGCGAATTTGCACTAGCGTTAGACGCATCGCGCTGGCTGTCCGTGGGGCACATGCGCAGTAGTGCAATTCCACGGACACAGGGACTGGACTCAAAGACACTTGAACTTTATTATATAGGATGAACAGGCCATGCTGAAAGTAGAAAATAAATAAATGGCTCACAAATAATTACCTTTCAATCATAAAAAAAGCATTAAAGGAACAGTAAAAAATTTGTTTTAAAATAATGAAAATACTGTATAATGTAATGTTGCCCTGAACTGGGTCAACCGGTATGTTCACTTTAGAAACTCTACTACAGTTTATATAAACAAGCTGCTGTGTAGCCATGGGGGCAGCTATTCAAAGCTGAAAAAGGAGAAAAGGCACAGGATACAGAGCAGATAACAGATAAGCCCCATAGAATATAATGGAATTCTTCTGAATGTGTCTGTTATCTACTGCATATCCTGTGTTTGAATGGCTGCCCCCATGGCTACAAAACTTGTTTATATAAACTATAGTTGTGTTTCTATAGTAAACACACTGATTTCCAATGGAGGGCAACAGTACATTATATTGTCATTCCTTTAAACCCCTTTTATTTTTTGGCGTTCCTTCAACAGTGTTGGATTCCTTTAAGCACTTGAACAATTATCTTTATAGGTTGTAACAATTTTATAGCACATCCTTACCATGATACAAATTAAATAAGGGTAATTGTACCTCGGCAAACTGCAATTTAAATTAGCTATTAAGGTTTCACTGACAGAAACAAAACACTTAACGCAGCCCTGGGTTTTAAAGGGATTCAGTCTTGATTTCTATGAAAAAGCGTTTATCAATAGCTTAAAGGAAAACTATACCCCCAAAATCAATACTTGAGCAACAGGTAGTTTATATCATATTAAGTGGCATATTAAAGAATCTTACCAAACTGGAATATATATTTAAGTAAATATTACCTTTTACATCTCTTGCCTCAGAGATCACCTGACCAGAAATATTTCAACTCTAACTGTAACAGGAAGAAGTGTGGAAGCAAAGAACTCTGTCTGTTAATTGGCTCATGTGACCTAACTTTATAGTTTGTTTGGTATGTTTGTGTGCACCTTTGAATCATGCGATCCCAGGAGGCTGTCCTTATTCTTTAAAATGGCTATTTTCTATTTATGATCACCCAATGGTACATGCTACTAAAAAAGTATAATATTATGAAAATGAATTTGTTTTATTCAATATCTTTTTATACAGACCTACATTGTCCGGGGGGTATAGTTTTCCTTTAATTTATTTATTTAAAAGTGGCATTTTTTACTCATTGAATTACAGTATAAGATTTCTGTAAATATACAGTATACTCTACTTATAAAATATTGTGTCATTTATGTCGTCAATCTTAGTGGTACCACAAATTGTTCATCATGCAAGTGTTAATAATGTATAAGATGCAGTTGGTAGATAAAACTGACAACTGCTAAAACAAATTCAGTTAAAGTAGTAAAAGGTGATAATTCAGAAAGTGCCTGGGCTAATGCTAAAAAGTTGAGTTAAGAACTCCAAGACAAAAGGATATTAAGGGAAAAGGAAGGGGTATTGGCTTTTGTTAGCCAATATTCAGTAGCCAGTGATCAGATTAGGAACATTATTAGAAAACATTGGTGAGTTTTACAGACAGGAATTTCGCATGTTAAAGAATTTTCTTTACCTCCTTTAATGGCATATAAACGCAACAAGAATTTTAAAGATCGTTTGGTGAAGGCGGATATACATGTAGGCCCACAGAAACAACTGAGACAACAATTTTTGGGAACCCCACAAAGGGGGACTTTTCCTTGTTTGTCGTGTGCCCATTGTAACAATATCACCAAAGGAAATTATTTTACACATTCCCATACGGGTAAGAATATTCAGATTAAAAAATATTATACCTGTGAGTGTAGGTATGTGATTTATTTGATTAAGTGCCCTTGTGGCCTGTCGTATGTTTGTGAAACAACACAGAAAGTAAAAGAAAGGATTAAACAGCACAAATCAAATATACGTTGTAAGTTGTTACAACTACTGATACCTGCACATTTTCATGAAAAGAAACATACAGTTACGTTATCAGGTCATTGATAATGTGGAGCCACTTAGACGTGGGGGAGACAGGCAATATACTCTTAAAAAACTAGAGATGCGTTGGATCAATACGTTAGGTACTTTATCGCCGGGCGGCCTGAATAGAGAATACACACCAATGTTATTTATATGAGTAAGTGCTTTTCCCCGTAATAACTTGTCTTAGTGCTTGTTTTTAACTGATGTCTACGTGTTTTTATTCTGTTTAAAAATGTTCTCTTTATTGCATTTTTAGGACTGTAAGATCTAAAGATATGGGAGCTCCTGATATATAATAATTCAAAGTTAAGTGGGGCTTGAATATAGCATTTGAACCAAAGATAACTGGAGTTGAGGTTTTAATATAGAGACAAAGTAAAGTAAGACTTCCTATCTTGAATACATTGTTACTATTTAATGTGTTGCAAAATCAGGGCTAAGTATTTCTATGCAACTTTTAAACAGTTTCATTGTTTCACACTTTTTTGTAAAGTTTCCTTTTCACGAATAATAACTTTTTACACATTTTCTTAAGTAGTGGAGAGATATGAGTCACATAACATTTAATATTACTGTTTATTGTAATTTTAACATCGATACTGCAATTGAATGTTTCACTGGGAATGATGGGAGAAATGTTTCACTGTGAATTATGGGTAAAATGAAAGGGGTAATTGTAACCCCTCCCACTTAGTGAGTATTTATACACATGTGGACATTGTTAAATTATGGCTTGAAAAAGGTCCTGTATAGCCAGAAACGTTGCCTAAATGCACTTTAGGTAAAGTTTATCACTTCTTCAAATATACCGGAGTGCTGCTGTTCTTTTTGGAATTGTTGATATATAAAACTATTTTAGAATGGTCTAGTCTAGTTTACGGTCTACTTTAGATGGAATCAACCTTTTACAGTCTGTGAAAAGAGTCTATACTGAAGCTGATATGAACTAGTAATAATCTACTCGGACTACTATACAAGTATGTCTTGTAACAAGAAGAACAATTGGAAGGAAGGAAAAATGTGTATTTACAGAGTGAGCAATGGGAGGTGGGATTAAATAGACAGTAGAATGATTTTACAGATAATAAACACATAATACTGGAAGAGAATAAAAGTAACACAATACCTCCATGAAAACTCTTACATGTATAATAGATCATGATTATGTTCAGATGTGTTCTTGGGAGGCAGATGATAGATCCTAATTTAATTTCTTTGACTCGTTTAAGAGCTTTAATTTGTTCAGTGTATGATCGGGTGTAAATGTGGCCGAATTTCAAGCCTATTAGAGCAAGATGCACAGCTTGAAATGAGCAGAAATCTGTTTTTAATCAACCTTTTGCTTTAGTCCATACTTCTAAAATCACTAAGAATTATAATATATAAGGGGCCATTTAAGAACACAGCTGCAAGACTGGAAATGTTGCACTAACTGACACCATTCATTAAAGGCAATTGCATCCAAACACCCTCCTATCAATTCTGTGTCTGTCCTGCCTCTTCTGCTGAATCATGCAGCTACTGACCCTGGGGAAGCCTGGTGCTACCCCCACTCTGAACTTGGCAGTACTCCCATGCTTCCCACACTGGGTTGCTTCTTTCTAATTTACAAAAGCATGCACTTGCCGTTGCATTCATTGTGACCCACTGGAACAATTGCAGCGAGTGCAACTTCCTGAGCAACCACAATTACAAAATGCTGCATTGTGTATAAAACATATGGCTATTTACATTCAAAAGGGCACTATGCACACTGCATAATGCAGGTAAAGAACCCTTTATTATCAGTTGTGTAATTATGAGGTTGTTTCCCCATAATTCACAGCAACAATCACCAAATAAAGCAAAACCATCTTACAGGTTTTAAATGGCAACATATGCTATACACAAAAGAAAACGCATCAATAAAATGCACAAGGTTTTCTCAGGAAAAATAACCCATGGCATCCAAGCTCAAGTTATCAAGCTCAAGAATGCATTTATTGGACCCTGTAAAGCTTTATGGCAGATATGTTTTTTTCTATATGTGGAATTTCTCTGCATATAACAAGGTCACCAAGTTCACCAAAAACTATGAGAGTTTGAAACCACCTAAAATAACAGGTATTGTGAGTAATGGTATGGTAATTACCTGCTGCATCCTTTGAACCATTAAAGGGCAGCTGTTTGGCAAAAATATTATCCCCAACAAAAGGTGTGAGCTCCCTCGGGTAGCCTAGTGCTGACGGGGGGGGGGGGGGGGGGGGGGGGGGGGGGCATTTGTTAAGAAAAAAAATTACTGTTATTCCCAATCAGAATGCGGGCTCTATTAGCCCACACCTTTGGTTCAGGATAACATTTTTACCCAACAGATCCCCTTTAAGCCTTTACGAACACCCTGCATAAGTGGCTTTATAAACAGTAGACATTATTGTAAACATTCTTTGAAAAGTGGCCTATCAAGTGCAGTAAATAGATTAGCTATACAGCATCAGGTCCTCAGATGCCGCTATAAAATGCTGGGACTTGAAATTCCACAACGATTACAGGCAACGTCAAAAAAATCTCCATCTGCAGGTAATACTTCCGCCAGCCTGGCCCACAGAGACAATAACTTAATGAGGAAGTAATAGGGTGTACCTTATTTGGTTAAACTACAACCCTCTAATTATGGGTAGCCAACAATAACTGATATTGCAGATCCTCCTAAGGGATTTACAGTAGTGATGGACGAATTTATTCGCCAGGGCCGAATTTGCTGCGAATTCCCGCGATTCGCCGCTGACGAATAAATTCACGAATCGCCAGCGAAATTTCAGCAACCGAAATTCCGCCAAAAAAATGAGTCGCGCATCGTTTTTGATGCGACGCATCGAAAACGACGCAACGCGCGCCGAAAACTACGCGACGCGCGTCAAAAGTTGATGCGACGCGCGTCAAAAGCGTCCCGTGACTCGTTTCGCAAATTTTTCACTTTGGCGAAGCGAATCGCGGGAGATTCTCCCATCACTAATTTACAGATAATTCATTGGGGTTGGAAGCAGAATGATTGAATAATCAATTAGAGGTTGGAATACCAGCTGTAGTTCTACCACACTTAGCAGTATGATGTGCATAATCTAGCATGTGCTGAATTTTTTAACTATTCTATTAAAATTAGGGCAATTCAATGGGCTGTTGTACATTTCTTTCAGTTTTAATGACAGTTCTATTATTAAAAATCAGACAGACGCCTCCTTTTTTGAGCATGTTCCCCTTGCCGCCAATTACAGGTACTAGTTCTTACGGTTTTGTCAGTCTTCAACTTGTGCCTGCTGTATTCTGCTGCTTTACTGATGATTCTTTGTGCAGATCTCTTCTTGTCCAGGCTGAAAGGGTTAATTGATCTGTACATGGTCGCACAGCACCAGTCCTGATGTTGACTGCAGGCTCTCAAACAGAGGCGCGCCTACTGAAGCTTCTCCTATAGGTAGAAATATACAAAAAGGAAATTTACCTTAGTAAGAGTATTTATTATTATTAATATGCATTTCTATAGCGCCAACATATTGCATAGCACTTTAAGGGGCAAATGTACTATTATTCCCCATAATTAGGTCGACCAAATTCGCAATTTGATAAGCATTCGACCATCGAATGCTTATCGAATTGTTTTAGGCTATCATTTTGCTGGCAATACAATTTCTCGATGAATTCATACGATCGGATACCGATCGTTTGATTTCACGAAAAAATTGTGAAATTTCATTCGAGCGTCCAAAAAATTTGTACGATTCGAAAAATCAAACGCTCTGATCGTACGAATGGTATTCGAGCAGGACTTAGCCTCAGAAGCCTGTGGGGGGCGTCCCATAGGCTTCTATTACAATTCGGTAGGTTCAATCTGGCGAAGTAGGCAGTCGAATAACTTTAAAATTTTTATTCCTTCGATCATCGAATGATCGAATTATCGAATATCCGATCATTCAATCTATTCGATATTCGATGATCGAAGAGGCCAAATTTGAATATACGATTTCACAAAAATTCGTACAATCGTTATTCGATCATTTCACGTGAATTTCGTAAATTTGCCCCTAAGAGTACACTTGCTAATTCCTTAGCTGTAATATGTTCAATAAATTGAAACCTCATTGAAATCGCTTGAATTTATACTAAGTTTGTGTAATAAAACCGATGATCATTTTTTCCATTTTTAATGCAGAGAACATATTTACTAAATCTTTCTTTACTCTAACAACAATATCGAGGAATAAACTACCTCTTAAAGTGGACCTGTCATCCAGACAAAAAAATCTGTATAGTAAAAGTCCTTTTTGAATCAAACATGAAATCCAATTTATATTTTTTATACAAACATTCATAGCTGTTTTAGGCTGGGGACAGACAGGGAGATTCTGTCGCCTGGCGTTTAATAGCAGGCGACAATCTCCCCGAACTTCCTTCTCCCTGCCCGAAGTTTCCTCACGAAGTAACTTCGGGCGATTCCGGAAATCGCCGTGCCGCGTGTGCACAGCGCTTGCGCTTTTCCATTTAAACTAGCGACGGACAGGGAGAAGGAAGTTCGGGGAGATTGTCGCCTGCTATTAAACGCCAGGTGACAGAATCTCCTCGAATCTCCCTGTCTGTCCCCAGCCTTAAGCTCATTTACAAATCTCAGCTGTCAATCAAATATTGTCTGCCCCTATGTTATGCCCTAGGCATAGAGGCGGGCAGACAATTACTTTCACTTTCCATTCAGCACTTACAAGATGTTAATGCACTCCACACATTCCCCCATACTTTTCACTGCTTAATTGTGTAGCCAGGGCTAGTTAAAGACTTTCAAAACTGGAATCTATGTTACAAATGATCAGAAATAACATTCAAGAAGGGAGAATGGTAATAACTGCACAAGAAACCAGGAGTACTTTTTAAGTGTCAGGCTTGTCAAAGTCAGCTAGGGACTAAAGTTAGAATCTATAGCAGACATTTATGAGGATGAACATATACCAACTCCTCCATGTCCTTTTGTCCTTTTCTGAGTCACTGTGCATTATGTGATGGTGAAATTGCTATGGAAGTGTGCTGAAGGTGGTGTCAAATGTATATAAGCACTAGTAAGAAGGTTGGGAGACAGGGCTTGTCTATAGATGGATTTAGGGTTCATTATTATTAGGTTTATTAATTTTAATGAGCCCAAAATGAGAGAATCTACTAAGACACAGCATTTTGGATTACTGGAGTTAATGTATAGTGCAGCTGAAACAAAGCTAAGGTGCACTTTATGAGATGTGAAGAAGATTATGTGACATAATAATTTGAAGACTGGGATGCCAAACTGAAAAGTGTGTAATGTGAAGTACTAAAGCCTGGGGAACAGGAGACAGTAGAAAAAATAAAATACGCTCAATGATCGCTCATATATATACAGAATACTGCAAATTACCTGCATCTGAAATTCACAAAAGAAAGAATGTATAACAAGAAGGTGTGCCACTTACTGGCAGAGCTGATCTGACAGGTACACAACCAAAAAACAAATGTAAAAATTATTTTTGCTTGTAGTAGTCCCCCAACCTTTGGTCAGTGATTGCTATGGTGTCCACTAAGGAGGTACCTTACAGCAATTTAAGCAAGTGTTATAGAAAATCTTGGAATTGACATTGACACACCCTTTCTAGACGGGAGAAGAGCAGAATTATGAGACATATAAGTCAGGGTGCAAAGTAGCACATGGTCCCTTTTGCCTTCACCCAACCCCCATCCTGTATACTGTTTCTTAGCACACATTTTCCCTTGGTTACTGTGCCAGTGTTATTTAACTGTATAATATTTTCATTGCAGAAGAGAAAAACTCTTTTTCAAAGCTCCAAAAGAAAATAATATGAAAGTTTTGCACCGACTAATTGGAAAGAATTTTGATCAGACTAGCAAAGGTATGCATATGGGGATTTTGATCCTACAGCACATACAGTAGTAGAATATGTATTTTTCCAATAAGAGAGTGTGATCTGCATATACAATGCACCTCCTTAAATAAAACTTGCAAAATGTTGTTTGGAATGAACCCTCTAAGGGGAAAATGAATTGTAAATGACATTAAATATTCTCTGAATTTGAATAGGAAGAGGTAGGATGCAGAAGCCCAAGGAAACAAACATAAGGTAAGTAATTGCTAACACAGCTGTAGACAGTCCCAGCAGAGCCCTTAATGCTTGTGCTAATCATGAAAGCAGTGCAAACCCCGATACTTGGCATTCTAATGTTTTTCCCACTTTACATTTAGATACTGGATGTTGTCACAGTTACTCTTTGCAACTTTATCTTTGACATTAAAGGATTGGCCATCTATATGGCATTACACAAATACTTTTATATCACAGAACATCATGCAACTGCAAGAGACAAACTCGTGGAGGGTTCTACAAGAGAAAAAATGGAACAGTCTAAACAGAAGTGACACACTGCAAATGTGAACTACAGTGTTACGGGGGATTAGGCAAATCCCAAAGTCCGATCCATTATTTGTATGCAAAAGGAGCTATACAGTATATTATACAGACACAGTAAATGCAAGAAATCCCATTGCTCAAAGTTTTATATTGAATATGAAATAGTAAAAAAACAAAGGATCACTTAAAAGAGCAGTATACCTCTTGTTCAACATGCGTGCAATGAATAGGGCTTGTGCTGAACATACTTTTTACCTATTATTCTAATTATGTAAATATATTTCTTGAGCTAAACAGGGCAAACATGGAAACTGGAGCTGCACCTTGTTTGGTCCTTGTGGAGTAGATAATTGATTACCTGTGGCACAGATAACCCTCCTGCTTAATGGACTCCTGATAACAAAACAGTCACAACAAAGGGTTGTATACGAGCAGCAGCAATCTAATGAGGTACCTCACAAGGTATCAACATGGAATAGCATCTATTTCTCTGTTAGCTCTGTCTAGTGCAAGATTTAAAAAACAAAAACACATTTTTCATGACACAGTTGGTAACCATACGCATTGTATAGTTAGACAATAATAGAAATTAATAGGGTAAATATGTAAACAGAATAACTTTGTTCAGTGTATTCTAATTGGGTCTCTATGTAAATCACAGTCATAACAAAATGAAATCCAAATATGAGGAGGGACATGAAGGCTTAAACCTGTGTTACAGTTATAAAACCAACCCCATTACTGTAACCAGAGAATGAAGAAATAAAGTTGCTGAAATCAAAGGTGCAAGATCTGATGTAGTTGCTCCAAGTATGGTGAAGCTTTCCAAAGCGAAATCTCGGACCTAAGTAAATATTCACCAGAAACTGAGAGCACATCAAATAGCTGTGGGAGCACAAGGAAAGACGAAAACTTTGCTTTCGATTTATCCAATGTCCTTACTGGCATGTATGGAGTTAATGGAGTGCTCACTGGTCATTTTTCAGCAATTAATGTGCACATTATCCATTTTGTACAGTAATTATAATGGGACATCTGGGTTGTGTTGTAGTGAAATGAGTTTTGTTTTTAGTGTCTGGTGGTCCACCATTGGCCTCTTTGCTCAGGGCTCAGTAAGACCTGAAAATGGCTATGAGTATTGTATTAATGACAATGTTAGCAGTACAATCATCTATGGATAAGTATTATTAAGTGTCACTCATAATTTATATGACTGGGTCTTTTAAAATAATTTTGGATGGGACACAAGGAAGTATCTCTTTTTAGATCATGATTTTTCTGGTTAAGAAAGAGATTTCGTAGTATGACACTGTTTTATGACCAAAGACCAAATGGTGAGCCATGGTGGCCACTCAATCAGCCATTAAAATCAGATGAGTATGTGGGAAAAAGCTCAGCGTGTCCCCAATGACCCTTCAATTGATTTCTCTTCCTATTATTAAAATATTAGGCTACAGCATATGTTGCCAGACACCCTTCTTTATTAGTTGCCCAATGTAAATACCGGGGATCCAGGATGCCGGCCAAGACTAGGAGCATGTCTATGGGGATAAAGGTAAATTGGTAAATAAATATTACGTACTGTATTTCCCATGCACCCTTGTACACCTTTACGCATCCTAGAGAAAGGTACAATTCCTACAAAGGCATGCAGTACTATTATTTATCTTTTTATTTCAGTTATAATTGAACCCCCTATTACTTTTTATTTAGTCTTGTGTCTGTTTCTAGACTTATATATGATTTTATAATCTATAACTACATATGTGAGCAAGGCCTCATTTTGTTTAAAAGCATTGTTCTTCTTTCTATTGAAAAATACTCTATTTGGAAATCGGTTCTATACGGACAGGCACAACTCTTCATAAAAATATAATGGGTAATGTAATAAATGATTACCCAGGTCTCGAATCTAAGCATAGGTTCCCCATGGAGACTATTGTTTGTGTAAGTATAGAGGCAGTGTAGTTTGCTATTGTTCATGTTAAGTTGGAGAAAAGAGAATTACAAGCAACCAAGCAACTTTGCAGTGTAGAAGGGACAGTAATAATAGTAAGTTAAAGGCATGTCAGTGGAAAGAACAGCTCTAAAAACTTGGTTTGTTTCTGAAACAATGACAACTGAACAGGAATAGTTCACATACAAAGAAAGCTTCCATCATCACACAGAAAGAATGTATTTTACTTTCTAACCACAGCAAAAGGAATAAAAGCAAATCAAACTTTTAACCACTTCAAAAAATATATATGCGGGTGGTTTATCTATTATAATACACACATTTGTAGGGAGTAATGTGACAGAAATGACATCACTAAGCACTCATAATAATTGGTGACATCACTAAAAAAACATTTATAGATATCAATGAAAATCTTCATAGTCATCATTTATTACGAATTACGGAAAGGCCATCTCCCATAGACTCCATTATAATCAAATAATTCAAAATTTCAAAAAACATTTCCTTTTTCTCTGTAATCATAAAACAGTAGCTTGTGCTTGATCCAAACTAAGATATAATTAACCTTATTGGAAGTAAAACCAGCCTATTGGATTTATTTAATGTTTACATGATTTTCTAGTAATCTTAAGGCATGAAGATCCAAATTGTGGAAAGACCCATTATCCGGAAAGACCCAGATCCCGATGATTCTGTATAATAGGTCCCATACCTATTATATCTGGAGATGTTGCCCATGGCAACCAATAAACAATTAGATTTGAACAGCCATCTATAAGTTAGAAAACAAAAGTAAAGTTCTGATTGGTTGTTATGGGCAATATCTCCAAAAACCTCTCCAGATATTTGTTCAAATTTATTAGATTAATTGATTAGATCCATGAATTTGAATTTTGACCTTTGATAAATGGGCCTCTTGGTGTTATGAAGCAAAAACAGACTGACAGATTTCTTGCATTTAAAAATCTAAATAAGAAAAATAACCTATTATTTTTTCTCAGGTCAAAAGTAGGCACAAGCTAAATTTTCTTCTGATACAGATTTTTCTGCTGTTTTTTTAAATTTTCTGCAAAGTGGGCCAGTTTTGCTCATCGCTAGTCAGATTGTAACATCATCGCAATTATAATTATGTTGAATACAAAAATACAGCTTAATATTATAGTGTTCATAATATTTCATTTATCAACCCAATGTCACATGAATGGGCAAACAGCAACAGGCCATTAACTGCCATGCTGTTTAGAACCGTTCCTAGGCTGAACTTCTTTATGATGCACCTTTTCTGTCTGGATTATCAATCCGTATTTATAAATGTAAATATCTATTTTATTGCAATATTGGCTAAAAGACACATTTGTGTAATCAATTAAAGCCACCGTGTTTAGAATAATCTTCTAATCCTCAGGGCCATCTGAAATGGTTCCTACCATCTGCTCTTATATTTAAACTCATTTAAATAAAATATGCTGCTGTAATTATTTGCAGTCATTTAATAACTGGATTTAAATTCATTAAGGTCTCAGACTTACTCATAGCCTTATGTTTAAAACCACAAATTATAAGTAAATGATAATTAAAAAAAAAAAAATCAAATGGACATAAAAATCAGTTGTTCATTTACAGCCAGATTGACTGTGATAAAATCACATAATTAATTTCAAATGAATGCATTATTAAATTATGGCAAAGCGCATACAAATAAAATAATCGAATTTATTTTTATAGGTAAAAAGTATAACATTTACCACGCTTCCCTACAATCAATTAGTGTACAAACCTATACATCTACTTCAAGGAGTACTGGCATGGGAACATTTTTATTTTCCATAATGCATCAGTTAATAGTGCTGCTCCAGCAGAATTCTGCATTGAAAAAAATTCTCAAAAGAGCAAACAGATTTTTTTATATTTCATTTTGAAATCTGACGGGGCTAGACATTTTGTCAATTTCCCAGCTGTCCCAAGTCATGTGACTTGTGCTCTGATAAACTTCAATCACTCTTTACTGCTGTACTTTAACTGATGGGTTTTGTAAATATCCATATTATATACAGGGCAGATATAAATGTAGTATATTAATTGAAAAACTAAACACAGATATCTTAAATGTAGAGAAGGATATACATTATTTTTATAGTACTTCACTTTATGTAACATATGTCATTGTTTAGCTGTAATAATGCTGTACTTTGTCCTTGTGTACAGTTTAAGAAAATAAACTGAATAAAGTTTGGTTATTATTTATGTCTATAGGAGGATTGTAGGTATATTTTATAGCAAGTCATTATAGCTGGTAAGAGGTGAAGTTGAAATTGCCATGCTTCAGCCAAATAAAAACAGTATTTTCCAAGAATTACATCTTAAATTCTGGTGCACAATATATTGACTCCACCACATCTCGCATGCCATGGACCAGTATAGACACAAATGTGCATCAAAATACACATTACAAGACTAATATGTGGTCAGTGAATAATGGTTCCCAATGACTAATACAACTGGGGGAGACTCGTTTAATGATTGTCATTTCACTACTACTATAAATAGTAGCTTTCCTTTAAACCAACATCAATTCTATACTTAAAATTGTGTTATTTGGTATGGAGGCATCCTGGTTTTAATACTGATCATATCAAGTCCTATTATATTGGAAATTCAAATTACATCTTCTTATAATATTTTTGTAATTCATTGGATACTTGACAGTGTTTATTATATGCTTAAAGTAAGAGGATAGATAATTCATCAAAGCATGGTTGCTGAAATAAAGCAATTTGTACTAAGGAGTAAAGGTTAGTGATAATGTCAGAGAGCACACCTAGTGAGACTCCTACGATCTCCATAAATATTCACTGTATATATAACAAAAGAATAAAGACCTTGTAGATAAAACTTTCAATTCTACACTCTGAGTGGAAAATGAAGAAGACCTGAAGACTTCTGATATACCTGGGTGTGAATGGCAAATTGAACAGATCTTTGACCAATTCAAACCTGACCTTCTACTTGAAGCATAAATGAACATACTGAAATTTTTGCAAGAAATTAAGTGGTAGAGGATGACCAGCAACAACATAGACAGGTTTAACTACAACAATCATTACAATGCCTTTAAGAAGCTTGTAGACCCAAACGGCAGGCAGGAAATTCTGAAAAAAAAGAAAGTGCTCAATTTATGCAAATTCTATATTACCTGAAATTGACTTGAGAACAATTAACCATTTTCTGATAAAATTACGCACATCATTAACAGTTTATTATTATTCAGGTTATTTGTGGGAGCAAGAAGCATGAAGACCCAAACGGCAGGCAGGAAATTCTGAAAAATTTGAAAGTACTCAATTTATAAAAATTCTATATTACTTGAAATTGACTTGAGAACAATTAACCATTTTCTGATAAAATTACGCACATCATTAACAGTTTATTATTATTCAGGTTATTTGTGGGAGCCAATATTAAATCCTTTTAAGTAACCTGAGATGCTGTTCTGCTTACTTGATTGTATTGATGTTTGTATTGATGTTTCTATGCAGGAAACCACATTTCTCTAATTTCAAGTAGTCCATCTTGTGAAATCATGAAACATGTCATGTAAAATAGTATCTCCAGAAACCAGACTGCAATGCGTACATTTTACATTCTAGTGGCTAATATAAAAATAGTTTGATAATATTCCTTACAGCCAATTTGATGGGCTTAAGAGAAACTATAGCAATACAGAAGAATATGAAGGAGGATATTACATTATAATTAGGCAGTTGAAAGGCAAAAGCATATTGATACAATAATTAAATAATCAGAATAAAAAGTTCAGAGCAAACAGGAGTAATTTGTCTCTGAGGAAGAGACACTAAAGGGCCCATTTACTAAATTTGTGTGAAGGATTTGAAATTCGACCAAATTTGATCGAATTCCGATTGTACGATTTTATCGAATATTCGAATATCCAAATTTGGCCACCTCGATCATCGAATATTCAAAACTCGATCATATCAGATAGATCGAATGATCGAATATTCGTTCATTCGACCAATCGACCATTCGATGATCAAAGTACTTCCCCTTTAAAATTTTCTTTGACTACCTACTTCGCCAGAAGTTTTATGTTCGAATACCAATCGTACGATCAAACGCTTCAATTGTTCTATTCGTATGATTTTTTCGAACAATTGAATGTTTTTTACAATTTTTTGGTAAATTCGTTTTACTACGATTTTATTGAATTTTCATTTGAAAATCGTAGAAGGGTCGAATTCTGCCCCTAAGTGGCAGATTTACTAAGGGTCTAAGTAACAATTCGAATAAAATAAAAAATTTAAAAATTCAAAGTTCGAAGTAATTTTGGGCTTCTTCAACTATCGAATAGCCCAAAATTTAATTCGAATTGAAAAAATTTGAAAATTCTAATTTTCAATTTTGAAGTACTTGCCATTAAAAATCGTTCCACTCCGACTATTCGCCAGCTGCCGAATTGCCATTTTAGCCTATGGAGGACCTCATAGAACCTGTCCTGAAAAATTTTCTAAGTTCCAAGAATTCTAAGGATTTTGCGGAGAATCGTTTGAATCGTTCGATCGAATCTTAACTCTTTATTTTTTGCTTCTCATATTTTTTATTGTTTTAAAGAGCACTGAACTATACTGAAGGTTATTTACATAGTATAAATTAGGATAATTGCTCAGATAGTACAATCTAGTGATTTTGCAATTTTCAGTACTTAAGGTGGCCATAGACGCACAGATAATATCGTACGAAACGAATTTTCGTACGATATTCGGTGCGTGTATGGTGGGAAATGAGCCGACCGACATCGTCAGAGGATTAAGATATCGGTCGGCTGGTTGATCGGACTGGACGGAAAATTTTGATCGGATGCCTTTGAAAGCTCCCTGAACATCGGCCATTGTTAGTGCTGAATCGTCAGATACAAGTAGAATTCTATTGTTTCTACCTGTATATCTGACGATTCAGCTCTACACGTGTGTGTTGAAACGAACGATCTTTCTTGGAAAGATCTTTCCCGAGAAAGATCGTAATTGTTACGTCTATGGCCAGCTTTAGAGTGTGCATTATTTTCATGTATTGTAAAACTCTGGGTAAAACCTGACAAGAACATTAATCTTAGAAAACCAACTCAGTTTATGACAAAGGGATTCTTGCTGTTTATCTGTAGCACAGGGGGGGCAGATGTTTTTGACTATGAAATTCTGAACATCAGCTATGGTAGTTCAGTGACGACCTGCAATAACCAGGTTTGATCTGGATGCATGTACTTCATACTTCTTATTATCTCAGAAATAACTGCTGTTTATCTGTCAAAGTCAAAACTGGTTTGTTCTGTATAAGAATAAGCAAAGCAACAACTAAAATATTTGCAATGTTGGGTGTTCAGAGCATAATGCATAATATACTGAGGTTACAATAAGTAATGTTGTTAAAAAAACATACTTTTTGGTGCAGATTTATCATAAACCTAAATGGTTTTTTTTCTACAGTTCAATCTTTTTTAACCCATGTTCACACATATTATATTATAACAAAGTTATAATTTTGAAAACTTGAATGTCTGGTATTTATTAAGCAAAAAACGCCTAAAACATCCGAATGTAAACATCTAAAAGCTAGCAAGGTCATATAGAAGCCAATGGGAGCTATCCTAGGCAAAGCTCAAGTTTTTCGGTAGATTTGAGGGTTTTTATCTAAAAACTCAATCAATTTGAGTTTTTGAGCAATAAACCCGATTGTATTTGAGGGATTCGAGTTTTTGTGATACATGGACTCAATCATTAGAGTTTTTTTCCCTTTTATTTTTCATTCAAGTTTTTTTTAATTCTGATTAAAAATTCGAGTTTATCCAAGGTAAAAAAAAACCCTCCCACAACTCACCAATTTGATTCTTGATAAATATGCCCCTAAATTCTTTTTTTTTAATAAGCATTTTTCTTATTGGGCCATACCATCAGTGACATCACATAAGTAGAGGGTCGTGGGTGGGAGCGTCTATGCGCTCTGTGCCCTATGAAAGTTTTTCTGGCCCAGAGCATTCTTGTTACACCCCTACATACCAAAGATGGTAGCATACTACTTATGCTAAATAACTGGTGGACTGCTAAATAAGAACCTCTGCAATAAAATGAGGCTGAAGTGTAGGCAAATCTATATAACATCTAGAAGGCAGACATAAAGAATGTGCTGATCTAAGATTGAGTGTGACAAGAGGACAAAAAAAAATAAAAAGAAAAGTCTTACAGGAACTCTGGTTCGGTAAACACAATTACAGATTTCACTTACAGGAAAAGAGATAGATGTATTTCTTATAACACCATGTATTATTTTGTACTGAAGGAAAAATTGTTTTGTCAAGGGAAGAACTTGACATATTGTGATAGATGTACGGCTAGCTAAACCCATTGTGCCTCCTCATAGCAGGGGGCAATGGATGGACTCGGACTCACAGAGGCACATAGCAGAAGTATTATCAAGCTGCTGTGCTTGAATGGGATCTGAGAGTATCAACTGCCACTCTTATATTAGAAATACATCAGCTTCACCGTTTACAACAGAAAGAATAGTTTTAACAGGTGAAAAGTTAAACTTCTGCCTTTCCAGAGGGTAGATTGCAGAGAATAGGCTTTCCAAGCAGCTTTGCCAGGGGCCATCAAGAATCAAGACCTGGTGCTCATTTTCCCTATATTACTCCCAATTAAGAGCCTTCTTGCGGATGAAAACGGAGTGTAAAAACTCCACTTGTTTCCAAGTGGTCATTCAGTAAAACCTCATCATTATTACTTATAGGAAACATGCAGAAGTATAACCATGGTGCAAAACAGATAAACAATAATTAAATCTGTAGTGATTTCTTGTGAACAAAATTTTTACAATTATTTTTTATTAATACTTGTAACAGTAGTAATATCTGTAGTTGGATTTATCTTTTTCATTAGTAATCGCTTGATCTTTAGAGTGCCGCAGGAGACTATGGAACTGTAAATTATGAATAATTGTAATAGCAACATATGGGCTTATAGGAACATCATTGCTATTTGTAAAGTTCTTGCACCAAAGGGAACTTATATAGGGTTGTTCCACAGGTGGAGATGATATGAGTGAGAGCTTCTAGATGTGGTAGAATAGAAGTATTTCAATGGAAATTTATCACAGCACTTGTGGGACAATGTTTTATATAATTTTCATTTTACTTTAACGAAGGGCACTGAAATAAAGCAGCCCAGGAAAACTCAGGCAATGCAGTCAAATAGCCAAATAAATATCCCAATAAAGCAATCTGTTTTGGCAGATATGTAACATTTTTCAAGCATTGACTGCTCTTTGTTCATCAAAACAATCAGTCCCACCCATTCTCCAATCATAAATTATAGCAATCATAATCATCAGCAAAACTATAAACAAATTGTACCAAGAACAACCTGGGGCTTTAATCATAATTTACCTTTTACTGTATTTTGGAATGTAGGATACCAATGAAGAAAAGTGTCTTTGCGGGTGCTTGTGGAAGGTAAGGGGATTCAGTCATTGTTATGCTTCAGCGCTTGGCACAAATCAACAGGAAAGCAAAACACAGATATATATATAAATATATATATATACATATATACATATATATCTTTCTGGATGACACAGTTCGGCACACATTTTTGTGCAAGCTAAAGCTAAATAAGGGTCCGAACATAACTGATGATCATTAGAATTGTTGCACATTTTGTAACTGTTTGCTCTGCATAACCTTTTTATTTCCCTATAGACAGCAATGTCAATGTTCTTTCAGCTGAGACTTTGTTTGCTAAATATTTATACACCGCACTTGCAGTAATGGCAAGAACAGAATTTCAGTAATGGTTGCTGAAATTTAGCAGGAGGCGTAAAAAAACACGGACTGATTATTACGCTAAAGAAATAATTGTCATCAGTGGGATTTTAACTCCTGTGTCTGAGGTATGTTTTATAGAAAAAACTTAACCTATGTTATACATTGACCAATCTGCAGTCCACAACATTATTTAGACTGCCCAATAATTTATGACTTAATGTATTCAGGACTAAATTCCTGTCTTAAATATCCACTGTAATGACAGAATACTGGCTGCATACAGTTTGTTGCACAGTCACAAGGAAATATATTTGGTACCTGACAATGATACAGCAAACATACAGTATCTCTGAGCAGTAATTAGAGCAGCAGAAGATTAAATTGGGCAGAGGAACTGAGTGGGCAGAAAGCATTAACTCCACACTTAAATCTCTATGTGAAAATACACACACAGGGAAAGTATTCAATCCTTTGCAAAGTGGCATTGTATTTGATATTAAATGCACTACTCATTAAAATGTAATTTAAAGGCATAGCCATATTTAAAGTAAATCTTTTTTTTGTTTACTATTTCTAAAATTACTCTAAACATCCCCCACAATAACATACATTTCTACCTGCATTGGGACTTATTTGGTTTTTAAGTAACAAGCAGCTTAACTGCAGTTCCTTTAGCTACTTCCTTGTCTAGCATGAAGCTCCCACCCCAAGGCTCTACTTCTCTTTCAGACTATTAAAACGTCAAAGTGGTGTCAATTGTGCAAGCCCACTGCCTGTGCTCCAATATAAATCAATCAGGTATGCACAGTAGGTGCCTCTTTGAGGTCTTCATTGTCAGAGAGAGAAGGACAGCTCAGGGGACCAACTTCACACTAGACAAGGAAGTAGCTAAAAGGACTGCAGTTAAGCTGCTTGTTATTTAAAAACCTAATAAGTCCCAATGCAGGTAGAAAGGTATGTTATTGTGGGGGATGTTTAGAGTAAATTTAGAAATAGTAAACAAAACAATTGACTTTGAATATGGCTATGCCTTTAAATAATATTTTAATGAGTAGTGCAAATGCAAATGCAATTCCACTTTGTAATTTAGAAACTTAATAAGGTTAAATACATGGAGAAAAGCATGTTATTATGGGGAATGTTTTGAGTAATCTTAAATTAATTTACAATAAAAGTCTTACTTAACCTTTAAAGTTTCTTGTAGGGGAATATCGGCTAAACCTAAAATGTTTAATCTGTTATAGTTAATAATGACTAGGCAGTGAAATACTCCACTTTTATACTTAACAGTGCATGTATTTTGGTATTATCTGCACAACATAGTAACATAGTAAGTTAGGTTGAAAAAAGATACACCTCAAGTTCAACCTTTTAAGTCTATATCAAATCTGCCTAACTGCTAGTTGTTCCAGAGGAAGACAAAAAAAACCCTTTCAATGCTCTCCAATTTGCTACAGAGGAGGAAAAACATCCATCCTGACTTCAGCTGGTCTAATCCCTGGATCAACCTTTACTATGAGCTACTGTATGTTCATAACCCTGTATTCCTTCACTTGCTAAAAAGTCATCCAACCCCTTCTTAAAGCTATCTAATGTATCAGCCTGTACAATTGATTCAGGGAGAGAATTCCACATCTTCACAGCTCTAACTTTTAAAAAAAACCCTCCTAATATTTAGGCGGAGCCTTCTTTTTTTTGGAATGGGTTGCATTTTAAAATTGCAACAAGCATGCAAGGAGACAAAAGCTTAACACATTTCGTGACTGGTATGCCACTTCATCAGAAGCCTGCTACAAAAAGAGGTTTATGTCAGTTTCAAATGTATTCAGGAAATGGAAGGTCACAGGCACAGTTGCTGTAAAAACCAGGGCTGGCAGGCCAAGAAAAATACAGGAGCAGCATATGGGGGGATTGTGAGAATGGTTACAGATAACCCAAAGATCACTTCCAAAGACCTGCAAGAACATCTTGCTGCAGATGTGTATCAGCACATTGTTCTACAATTCAGCACAATTTGCACAAAGAACATCTGTATGGCAG
>CM044440.1:96757669-96773299 GCA_024363595.1 Xenopus borealis
CCCAATTCCTTCTACTTCTGAATGTTGCTCCCGGGTTCAAAAGGTTGGGGAGTCCTGATCTAAGAGGCACTGATTCTCAGCAGTAGCTTTAGCAGTGGTCATTAATGGAATCAGTCCCTTCAGAAGAGAAAAAGTGGCTTGGAAGTGCTTCATACACTTCAATTACAGGTTTGGGATTTATTATCCAGAATGCTCTGGGCCTGAGGTTTTCTGGATAAGGGATATGTCTATAATTTGTATTGCCATACTTAAGGGGCAGATTAATTAACCCTCGAATTCGCCCATCAAATTTTGATCGAATTGCAATCCTTCAAATTCGAATTCAAAGGATTTTCGCGCAATTCGATCAATCGAACGATCAAATAAAGTTATTAGATCTAAAAAACTTCCCATAGGGTTTAATAGCTATTTGGTAGGTTTAATCTGACAAACTAGGCAATCTATTTTTTTTAAAGGGCAAGTACTTCGACATTCGAATGGTCGAATGATAGAATAGATTTTTTTTCAAATAATTTGAATCATTCAAATCCATCAAATTTTTTTAAATTCGATGGTCGAAGTACTCAAAAAATATATTCGAAATTCAAATTCGAATCTTTTTGAAAATTCAATCGAATTCTGATTTTTTCACACGAATTTAGTGTCTTCTAAAAAGCATTTAAGTATTAAATAAACCAATGGGATTGGTTTGCCACCAATAAGGATTAATTATATCTTAGTTAGCATCAAATACAAGGTTCTGTTTTATTATTACAGAGAAAAAGGGAATGTTTTTTGAAAACTCTAAAGGGCACATTTAATAAAGGTCGAAGTGAAAATTCGAATAAAATTTGAATTTTTAAAATTCGAATATTGAAGTAATTTTGGGCTACTTTGACTATCGAATAGGCCAAAATTCTAACTGAAAAATTTAGAAAATTAGAATTTTCGAAGTACTTGCCCTTTAAAAAACCTTTGACTTCGACTATTCACCAGCTTAAAGCTGCCTATGGGGGACCTCATAGAACCTGTCCTGAAAATTTTTCTAAGTTCCAAGAATTAGAAGGATTTTGCAAAGAATCATTCATTCGAATAGAAGAAACTTTGAGGGTCAAATTTCGAAGTTTTTTTTTACTTCTAAAATGTGGCCCTTAGTAAATCTGCCCCTAAGGGTCTGTTTTCGAAATTCGACCATTTTTGATCAAAAATTTACATTTTTCATTTGAATTGGTCCATTTTCGAATGAATAAAAATCGTTCTAATGTATCGTTCGAATGTATTGTTCAAATGTATTGTTTGATTCAAAGGAATTTGGCCAAAATCCTTTGAATTTAAAACATTTCCAAAAACACTTCTCAAAGGTTCCGGGAGGTCCCCATAGGCTAAAATAGCAATTTGGCAGGTTTAAGGTGGCAAAGTGTCAAATTCAAATTTTTCAAATAGACTTCGATTTTCGAATGGTCGAATTTTAAAATTCTATTAAAGATTTTTTTAATTCGTATCAAATTTTGGCCTATTCGGAAGTCGAAGTAGCCAAAAATTACTTTGCAAACTTTTAAAAGTGTATGAGCTGTGTTATGGTTTGTGTCTCCAGACACTTTTTCTTTTGATAGTAAAGGTTGCTGACCCCCTGCTCTAGATGGTTCTCGGTGACCTTCTAAAATTCTGTATTCTCTTAAAGTGGACCTGTCACCCAGACACAAGAATCTCTATAATAAAAGTCCTTTTCAAATTAAACATGAAATACAATTTCTATTTTTTATTAAAGCATTCATAGCTTTCATCAAATATTGTCTGCCCCTCCTCTATGCCAGTGGCATAGAGGCGGGCAGACAATTACTTTCACTTTCCATTCAGCACTTCCTAGATGTCACTGCTCCCCACACATTCTCTTCACTGTTTCATTGTGTAGCCAGGGCTTGGCAATGGACATTGGGTTCCCCATTCTGGTGCACAAACAAGATTCTGAGATGATACAAGGCTTGCCTTAATAACTGTCCACAAAATGGCTTCTGCCTGCTTGCTATAATTATGAATTCCCAGACTGAAGGAAGCAAGATTCAAATAATTTATATAGTGTAAATAAAGTTAATTTTGCTTGACTAATGTGATATAATAGGATTTTGAATATTTCTTTTGGGTGACGGGTCCCCTTTAATAACAGTTCAGATTGCATTTGCAGCAGGTGAAGAACATTTTATAATTTAGTCTTATATCCAGCTATTTATTCCTAAACAGTATATTGTATACTTATATTAATACTGGTAGTGAGGTATTCAGTTTCATTCAACATGCAGCCACAGCAAAGTTTTATTCCATTTATTGTGGTTGGGGCGTTAAAAAAATTTCTTTATAGAATTCAGGGCACAGGGAACAAAGTTTCTGCAATTTGCACCACTTTTGGGTCCGTGAGCTGTAACTCTCCGAGTATGGAGTGCAAACAGTTGCATCTCTGCTTACACATGAACTGTGACTCATTTACACTTAAAATAAGAAATAAGAATATGCCATATACGTACATTGCCCACAGTTTCTCAAGTCATGCAATCAGTTCTCAAATACAGTACAGGTGCCAAGGAAAGTTTGTACAATCCCCTGCCTTCCTTGTTAAATACAACCGAGTGGGAGTGCAGTGGCGTATTCATTATATGGAAAACAGATATGCAGAACAAATTACAGCTCATGGAATTTCTCAGTATAAATGGGTTTTAATTTCATGAAATTATAGAAGTCAGACCATGCTCAGTTCACATAATTGCATTTCTTTGTAATGCTATCAATTCAGGGCAACTTTGGAAATATCCATGCGTTAGAAAATCTCTAGTTTTATGGTTGGCCCCAAGTACAACGTGAGTGGAAAGCTGAATGGGTTGAACCTTCACTAGTCATAATAGGTTCTTATTCAAGCACGAGAGACACATTGCTGCTAAAAGGGGTCAGCGTTGACCACAAAGAGACTCATTTCTAATTTCCCAGTACCTTTCACTGAGCAGTAATAATAGCTGGTGCTTATATGAAACTTTGACTAGACTTTTACATTTAACAAATTAGTTTCTTCATAGGAATCGGATGAAAATATATGTCCAAATTATGTCTCTGTGAACGCAATATGCATTGGAGAACAGGAAGGACAGATATGGAACCTGTTATCCAGAATGCTCGGGACCTGGGGATATCTGGATAAGAGATCTTTCTGTAATTTGGATCCCCCTACCTTAAGTCTACTAAAACTTTGCATCCAATAAGGATTCATTTTATCTTGGTTGGGAAGAAGTACAAGGTACTGTTTCATTACGACAAGGAAAATGAAAATCATTTTTTACAATCTGAATTATTTGATTATAATGGAATCTATGGAAATATAGCCTTTTTTGTAGTTCGGAGCTTGGGTTTCCAGATAACGGATCCTGTACCTGTACTACAATGAGGGGGCTCCAAAATATCTAAGAATGTGATACGTTTGAGCTGTTTAGGTGGATATTGGGTGGGATTTGAACATATTGAGTTGTCACTAAGATGGGTCAGGGGTGTGGTCATGCATAACAGAGCCATTTTTTTCATCCATGTTGTACTTGTAGGCAGGGTCCTCCTTTGCTTATGGGAGGGTATACTTATCCTTTAAAAGCAAACATCTTATTGGTTGCTATGGGATACTGCTCCTGGGCAAAACAAGTGCCTATTATTACATATGGGGGTTTGTGTTAATTTGTGGCAACAAACCTTATGTGACAATTTTTTTTTTTTATAGTTGTGATTTGATCATTCTTGAAAAGTGGTGGAGAAAACCTCATCTTCTGCTGTGGCTGTTTTGGGCTCTCTGCCAAAAGCCTATTCACTTTGTTTCTTTTTCTGGCTGTTCAGTGCAGAGAAAAACGGGACTTTCAAGTACAAGTGAGGGACTGCAGGTTGAGCTGTCAAAAGAGGGACTGTCTCTCTAAAAACAAGACAGTTGGGTGGTGTGCATTCACATTATTCCAGCTAATGACGGGCCTAGATAATCTCCCATTGCCAGCAAACATAGCCATGCCGAAGATGATTCCTTTTCTATACATGGTCTATAGGTTTTTTTGGATTTGTGCTGCTGGTAAATATTTTGATTTCACTGATGACACATAGCCATGTCGCACATCTCTATGAAAAGCGCAGGTAAGACATTATACTGAAATTACAATTATATATAAATAGTAAAAATTCCAAACTGACAGTATGTGTGAACTACTGCAAATAAGTGTCCATCGGGTTCTGCACAACTGTGAGACAAAATAGTAAAATCATATCCAGGCAGATGTGACTTTGCAAGGTGCATGTAAAGAAGGGAGACTTGTGAGATAAACACCAAATTTGAGGAGGTGTTACTTGCAGGGCTCCATTTGTATGTTGCACCAATCCCAGAAGGGACCAAGTGAATTGTACATTTATTTGCGCTCACTGGCTCGCTAGAAACCAATTAGCATCCCATGTGACGCAAGCAACATTTGCACAAAATTTAATTAGCACTTGCACCCCACATTTTTTGTCAGTCACCCACAATTATGCTAGAAATCCAAAGCTGTCAACCCCCCAATTTTTTTAGGAGTTACAAGATTTTGCAGTCTCCCCCCGGTTCACATTTTTCAACTTCTAATAATTGTTGTCAAAAATATGATGTGTGCATGCGCATTTCACTGACGTCACGTCCGCATGCATCACAGATGCAACTGCGCATTTACAATTGAGGAATTCTGGGAAATAAAACTGCATTATGGGTGAAACATGTAAAAATTGTTTACATTTTTTGTATATGTTATAAAAGAGCCCTAAAATGCCCATCTCTGAGACAATCTAACATTCTAAAGAAGCCTCCCTCTTTTATAAAGACTATCAGGCTTTGGACCTCCCCTTTCCTATAGAATTCCAGGGGAGGCCTAACCAAGGGGGTTGCTGCCACCTGCTGACCAAAATGTACTATGCACTTTACTATGTACAACATTTGCTTCACCTTCTTCCATACATATTAACATTCAGGGGCTGATTTACTAAATTCACATGAATGATTCGAAATTCGATCGAATTTACAAAAGATTCAAATTCGAATTTCGAATTACTTTTTTGGGTGCTTCGACCATTCGATAAAAATATGTTCGGTCATTCGATGGTCGAAGTACCTACCCTTTAAAAAAAAAATTCATTTTTAATATTAGTTCGTTCGAATTTCGTTATAACCCTTCAAATTCGATATTTGAATTTGAGGGGTTAAAATTTGATCGAATTTTGACCAAATTTCGATGGACGAATTTGAGGGTTAATTAACCCTCGAATTCGGTCAATAGTAAATCTGCCCCTAAAGGTCAGAGTTCTAAAGCTGTGTATGCTGTACATCAAATGTATATAACGTGTTTAACACCAAAAAAAAAGGAACATGAAGTAGTGAATTTTCCTTGATGACTTTACACTGTCCATCACTATTTCTGTATTTTTAATTCTCGGGTAAAAAACCTTTATCAAATCAGGCTAAAGTTTATAGGAGGCATTACGGAATTTCCCTAAATATCCGCTTTATCTAGTCTATTTAAATATGGTAAGCATATGCTTTATAAATAAACTCCCAATTATCTGTAGTGAAAAGAGAACATTTGCAAGCTATATTATTAAAAATCCAGAACCTTTAATAATAAATACATTTTGGGGCCCAGAGCACCTACAATTTTTATATGTACCCTTAAGAGTTATATCCCCCTAACAATGTGAGCAGTGGTAAGTTAAATGCTGTAACTTTAGCATGGAATCAAGCAGCTACCTACACTCACTGGGGCAGACTCTCTAAAGGGTAGTGATGGGCGAATCTGTGGCGTTTCGCCAAATTCATGAGAAATTCGTGAAATGACGAAAGATTTGCGAAACACCATCAGTGTCTGTTTTTGGCAAATTTTTCCAGGCATTTTGCAAATTTATTCACCGGTGGGAATTTGCCACGAATTTGCGCCAGGCAAATAAATTCGCCCATCACTACTAAAGGGCTAATTTTTGCCACTTTTTGCTAGCATTACTTTGGCTGTTCGAGTGAAGAGGTGGTGGCACTCATCTGTGCCTATCGAAAATTCGCTAGTTATCTTGCGCTGAGTTCAATTTGCATAGGGCGGGAAATTTAAAGTTGTATGGATGCCTTTATTATAAATGTTGGTGCAAATGGTTTTTAAGTTACAGTTTTTTATTAAAAACAAACCTTAATAATAATATAATGCCCTACACATGAGCCCACTGTAGAATGAATGTTCCCTATGTTATAAAATGTCTGGAGAAAATCAGTTACCCAAAAAAAGTCGACCACAGTTTTTTTTGATTTTCGGCAGACAGAAGACTGAGGAAGATCTAGCTTCTTATTAGCAATGGCAACTCTGGCGAAAGAGGCACTTTATTTGCAGAGTAATAATCATTCGCCAGTGCAAAAATGAACGCTAGTCACTGTCCCAATCGCTACTGAATTGGCACCTCTGTTAGTGAATTGGCGATGTCCTTGCAGGTGGCAACACTGGAGAAAAGTCGCTAGCATTAGCCACTTCCCCCTTTAGCAAATCTGCCCCACTGAATTTACAAATAATGTGGTGGAAATGTATTCATTCAAAGCAGTTGCACCATGCTAGGTCTGCAGATGTTGGGCCAATACCAAGATAAAAATAATCAGGTGCTCAGCCTGAGGCCCATAGCGATAATGTAGCTCATGTGTTCCACTCACTCACTTGCATGATGGCATGGAATTAATTATTTTGTTCTTGTTTTGTCTGCATGCTTCCCTAGTGCCTTCTGCATCATTCTACTTATTATATATACTGATTTTCCCTCAAATATTCCTGTTCTTTAGTTCCGCCCCTATTCTGGCAGCAGGGGGTGTTCATTTACGGTGAAAAGGGGTTTGCCAAATTGCACTGTGCATGATGCCATTCTAACTCAAATCATGTTTGAACAGATGTTCCATTGTCAGAATTCGTTCCATTTTCTCCCACTGGGTCTTACCTACAAACCCAAAATGTAAAAAAAAAATAATATATATATATATATATATATATATATATATATATTGAACGGTAGAAGTTACAGCACTCACAGATTGTTTAAAAATGTCTCAACATTTTGAAAAGATTTGTGAGTGGTGTCACTTCTACTGTTTAAATACAGTATTAATTTATATATTATATATATTAGGATTATCTAAACAGATAGCTACAGGTATGGGAAGCCTTATTGGGAACTCCATTATCTAGAATGCTCAGAACTACAGGAAATTTTGAAAAATGATTTCCCTTTTATCTGTAATACTTAAACCGTACCTTATACTTCATCCTAATTTAAGTGGCATTAATCCATATAGGTGGTTTATTAATGTTTAGCTGTTTTTGAATAGACTTAAGATATGCTGACCCAAATTGAGGGAATATTCCTTATCCAGAACCCCAGGTCAAAAGCATTATACATTTCCATGCACAAATTAAGGTTCAGCTTCAGTTCAGGATTCAGTTGAACCTTTGTGGATTCTGTGCATTGGAAGTCCTTGCAATCCAGAATGCATCCTGCTCCTGCAGGCAAAGTGAATGAGCCTTTCTGAATTTTAATACAACTAACATTTTAGAGTTTAGACTGTCTGTATAAATAATTCCACAAATGACTCGTTTCCTCCCTGTATTTCTCAGACACACAGGTGAAGAGATGAGTTAGAAGGATCTTGTAATTCATTGGATAGAATGGGAATGAAACATTACAAGACCAAAGCAAACAAGATTTTTCTTTATTTTCTAGGGTTGACAAAAGAAATAATATTACTTTATGTCTAATGAAAAATAATCAAGCAAGCTCTGGACCAGGCAGAATGGAGTTTTACAACCAGCTGTAAGAAAACCTCCTAAACATAGAAATTACAGTTTTACAATATATTTCCCCAAGATTAGTTTATCATAAAGAATGTTGAGATTAGAGTTAGATTTTGCTGAACTAACAACACCCACTGGCTCAACCCTTTAAAGAGCTTCTGAACAAGTCTTCCTAATGTCAAATCCACCGACTCCAACTTAAAGATGCCATTACCTTCACATCAGTACTTACAGGGTACAATTCATGCATATGAACTGACAGTGTCGGACTGGGACACCAGGGGCCCACCATAAAAGCTTAGACCAGGGGCCCACTCTCAGTACTAATATTCTTCATCTCCTCAATCAACCTCTATTATCCTAGTTTGTTTTTTTTACATACTATAATCAGTTATTCCACCTATTTACCCTCTTTGTTCTCATATAAATAGGGAATGGCCATGAAATAGGCCAAAAGTTTAGCAGCATGAGGGCCCACTGACACCTGGGCCCACGGGGAGTTTTCCTGGTATCCCGGTGGGCCAGTCCGACACTGTGAACTGTACTGTTAAAGTGCACTTAGGCTGTGTATCCTGGACATTCATGCAGCAGAACACATGTGAATCAGTTAAAGGGATTCTATTATGATTTTAATGGTGTAGTTTTTATTTCTCAATTACACTGTTTGCATGACAAATAATTCACTCTACCATGTAAAAAGTGTATTTTTTTAGTTGTAATATTGATGTGTAGGCAGCCATCTCAGGACATTTTGCATGATCATGTGCTTTCAGAAACAGCCAATGGGACTGCGTTCTGACAGGCTGTTGTTTCTCATACTCAATGTAACTGAAGGTGTCACAATGGGACATGGATTTTTACTATCGAGTGTTATTCTTATATCTATGAGGGAGATGTTATCTGGTTACCTTCCCATTTTTCTGCTGATGGGCTATGGGGGGGGGGTGATATCACTCCAACTTGCAGTACAGCAGTAAAGAGTGACTGATTTCAAAAGATTTTCAAAGTACAAGTCACATGACTGATGGGGCACCTGGGAAACTGACAATATGTCTAGAACTTTGTCAGATTGCAAAATTAAATGTTAAAAATCAGCTTGCTCTTTTGAGAAATGGATTCCAGTGCAGAGGTTTGCTGGAGAAGCACTATTAACTGATGAATTTTGAAAAAAATATCATGACAATATCCCTTCAAGTGAAAGGTTAATTCTGAGGTAAAACCCTTCATCAAACATGGATCTTTAAAAGTGGGAGATATTTGGGAAGCCAGGTCAGGTTTACTCATTTATCCCTTTAATATGTCAAATTTAGGAAATAAATGCATGGTTGAAAAATATTAGTAATCAAAACCCACTGTAGATTGATACAGAGGAACAGTACAAAAGGCTAGTGTAGCCATATTTAACTTCATCAAATAAATATAGCATGGATATATATATATACTGTATATTACTTCAGCATATTATATAAACAGTGGTGCGTAAAAGTTTCTGAATTCTTTTCTCTATTTTTATATGAATGTGACCTAAAACATGACTTACACAAACTTGCACCCAAAGAATTATATGATAATGCCAAACACCAGACATGATAGAGTACTATGCTAGCTGCAACTTGCATTTTGTTCATCAGCTGCATTCCATGGTGGAGTTCCGGGAAGTAATGCATTGTGGGTAAAATAATGGATGGAGCATAAAATAATGGATCATTACTGGAGATAATTTTGCATAGACACAACAGGGATGGTTTTAAAAGTATTAAAAGGTATTGACATTGGAAAGCCATAAATGTGCAAGTGTAGAACGAGAGGAAGGGCAGCAAATGAATGGAACAAACGGACAGAGAAATAATTCCAAAACACAACTTTATAGTTCAACACAGAAACAATATTTCACTTGCATCCTTACTGGGACATTTTTAGATATATTTATATAATAATAATCATAACTTTTGACAATACTCTAAAAAAAATATAGTTCACGGTAATACAAGTTTATTTGGCAAGCTTTTCACAATAATCACAAAAACAATACTGCCGGAATTTTGCCTGGGCAGGGTTTTGATAAAACATCTAATTGTAGACAGATACAAACACACCGGTACAACATACACTGAAATGTATTATTAGCAAATATGTGCTTCAATGTTTCAGACGGGTGTAATTGTTTGCTTAGAGCTCTTCAAAATCATGGGCGGAAGTAGTCAGTGTTTCTGGATGCATGACCCTTCCCATAAACAACACTGATCCTAAAATGTAAAAAAAAAAAAAAAAAAAAAAGACCTTCAGATTAAAATAAATGTAAATGTCCTCATTTTGTCCTAATTTTTTTATATTTCATTTAAAAAAGCAAAAGTATGGTAGAAAAATGGTTACCATATAGCATACATTAGGGTCATAAATAAACACAAAGTTGTACCTGGGCCTAGTCAAGTTCATAGCAGGGCTGTCACTTACCTTAAAAAAAGGTATTGCTTGTGAAATGAGGCAGGTAAGAGTATTATTTATTATTGTGCAATACTTGTCTTGACAATTTGTTATTGGCATCTTTGCTAATGATATGTCTGACTTGATATTAGACCAAATATCCACTAGAAGCATCTGACTGGTATAAATATAAAACATTATATAAAATATAGTATATATTACACAAAGAGAGACATAAGAGATAAAAATATTGTTTAGTTAACGATGCAGGACTCTTCCTTAGGAGAAGCTAGTCCACCTCCATTCATAATGCTGCATATGCAGTTTCAGAGACCCTACCAAGCTATTTCTAAAACCTGTCTTGTCCACTGTTCTGTCTTAAGCTCATCGAATCCAGGGGATCTAATGCCATGTGAAATCAACAGAAACACTAGCTTGTCAAGTTAAAGGGATACTGTCATGGAAAAAAAAATATTTCAAAATGCATCAGTTAATAGTGCTGTTCCAGCAGAATTCTGCATTGAAATCCATTTCTCAAAAGAGCAAACAGATTTTTTTATATTTCATTTTGAAATCTGACATGGGACTAGACATATTGTCAATCTCCCAGCTGCCCCAAGTCATGTGACTTGTTCTCTGATAAACTTCAATCACTCTTTACTGCTGTACTGCAAGTTGGAGTGATATCACCCCCTCCGTTTTCCCCCCCAGCAGCCTAACAACAGAACAACGGGAAGGTAACCAGATAACTGCTCCCTAACACAAGATAACAGCTGCCTGGTACATCTAAGAACAGCACTCAATAGTAAAAACCCGTGTCCCACTGCGTTCTATTCAATTACATTGAGAAGGAAAAACAACAGCCTGCCAGAAAGCAGTTCCCTCCTAAAGTGCTGGCACAAGTCACATGACCAGGGGCAGCTGGGAAATTGCCAAAATGTCTAGCCCCATGTCAGATTTCAAAACTGAATAAAAAAGAAAAATCTGTTTGCTCTTTTGAGAAATGGATTTCAGTGCAGAAGCCTACTGGATTAGCACTATCTGATCTTAAAGGAGTTGTTCCCCCCTTTAAATTAACTTTTAGAATGGCATAGAGACCAATATTTTTATATAATTTATTGTCATACTTTATTATGTGTGTTTCATTATTTAGCTTTTTATTCAGCAGTTTTCCAGTTTGGAATTTTAGCAACTATTTAGCTGTTAGGATTCAAATTATCCAAGCAACTAAGCAGTGATGTGAGTGAGACATTGGGATATGAATGGAAAGGGTTTGAATAGAATGATAAGAAATAAAATATAAGAAACAATTGTAGCATCACAGAGCAAAGGTTTTTGGCTTCCAGTCAGTGACTCCCAGTTAAGAGCAGAGACAGACAAGAAGACTTGGGGGGATTTAATTGCCCGTCAACAAATCACCTCTTTTTCTGGTGACTTTGAGCTGCCTCCCTGCGGCTAGAATCTAAATCGTTGGTGGGATGGCACTCGGTGCGCTTCATTTTACAAAGTTGTCCGAAGTTTCCTCATGAAGCAACTTCGGAAAACAAAGCGCTCCGAGTGCCGTCCCGCCAGTGATTTTGATTCTAGCCGGCGGGAAGGCAGTTCAGGGAGATAAGTCACCCAAAGAAGAAGCGATTTGTCGTCGGGCGACTAATCTCCACGAATCTTCAAGTGGCTCTGTCCTAAAAGCTGGAAAGAAGAAGGCAAATAATTGAAAGGATAAAAAATGAAGAACAACTAAGAATTGCTCATTAACATACTAAAAGTTCATTTGAAGGTGAACCACCCTTTTAAACTGGGACTATTTGATCCTATTATTTATATTGTACCAGGCGCTGCAGAACACACAGTGAAACAATGAATCTCAATTGTGTTTGCTTTGTTACAGTAAACAGTAAATACCGTTAAAGGAACAGTAACACCAAAAAATGAAAGCGTTTTAAAGTAATGAAAATAATGTGTACTGTTGCCCTGCACTGGTAAAAACTACTGTCTTTGCTACAGAAACACTACTATAGCTCATATAAACAAGCTGCTGAATAGCAATGGCGGAGATTGAAAAAAGGCTATATGGCACAGGATAAGTAATGGATAACAGATATTATGTTCTACAGAGCTTATCTGCTATCTGCTGTGTAACTTGAGCCTTTTCTCCTTTGACTAGTTGCCCCCGTTGCTACACAGCAGCATATTTATATAAACAATAGCAGTGTTTCTGAAGTGAGCACATCAGTTTTACTAGTACAGGGCAACACTGCTTTATATTTTAATTACTTTAAAACAATTTGATTTTTTGATGTTACTGATCAGTAACGCCAAACAATGAAAGTAATTTAAAGTTATGAAAATATAATGTACTCTTGTGCTGCACTGTTAAATCTGACATGTTTGCTTCAGAAACTCCACAATAGTTTATATAAACAAGCTGCTGTGTAGCCATGGGGGCAGCCATTCAAAGCAGAAAAATTAGAAAAGGCACAGGATACACAGCTGATAACAGATAAGCTCTGTAGTACAATGGTATTCTTCAGAACTTGTCTCTTATCCACTGTGTATCCTGTGCTAGATGGCTACCTCCATATCTACATAGAAGCTTGTTTATATAAACTATAGTTGAGTTTCTGAAGCAAACACACTAGTTTTACCACTGCGGGGCACCAGCGCATTATATTGTATTTCCATTAAAACACGTTCACCTAGCGGTATTACTCTTCCTTTAAACTTTAGCTGTGTTTTGGTTTGCCTTGTTCTCTTGTTTTCCCAATAATGGGCCAAATTCAATTCAGTAAATAAAAATCCCAACAGACATCAGTTGGGTTTTCATGAGATAAACTAGAAGATAAGTGGAATTTAATCTAGATCAATGTCAGTTATTGCATTTCCTTCCTCTGTTCATTTCCAGCAAATCAATGCTTAGCTGTTTGAAGATGCAAATGGATGTCTTGTGACCCTGGTTTGTTTCTGTCCTATGTTCCTTCTGTGACATTTCAATATTACTTAGCTGATAAACAATGCCATAGAGGTTATTCCTTTTATTTTTGCATCTCCTCCTGCAATATTTAGATGGTTACATTCTCTTAGTTGAATCATCTTGAATGATAACATTTATGTAGAGGTCAAGGCATACAAACTCATTAAAATGATATATTTCTTTGAAAGGGACAGTATACCCCTTTGCTCAATGTGCACTGAATAGGGCTGCGCATACTTTGCCTATTTGTTATTCCTTACAGGGCATCCAGGGAAATTGAATCTACTCCATATTTGGCTATTGAGAGTTAAATGATTATATCCCCCGTACACTCACAATAGTTCTGGATTTTTCAATGCTTGACTTTAAAGGATAATATGAAATAAGGTCTCAACATCCAAAGTGGATTATTATCACCTTAACGTCATGAGTTGATGATCTCTGCAGACAGGGAATCAAATGGTCCATACGGGTGGCTATGTGACTACCAGTAAACGGAAGCACAAAAAACGACAAGTGCTTTTCAAGCATTAAATGGAAACATTTTTCTGAAATTATACCAATTTACACTAATATTACAAGTTATTCAAGAAAAAGTAAGCAATTTGTTTTATAGTACAGGTATGGGACCCACTATCTGGAAACTTGTTATCCAGAAAACTCCATATTACAGAAAGGCCTTCTCTCATAGACTGCATTTTATACAAATAATCCAAATTTTTCAAAATAATTCCCTTTTTCTCTGTAGTAATAATAAAACAGTAAATTGTGCTTGATCCCAACTAAGATATAATTAATCCTTACTGGAAGCAAAACCAGCCTATTGGGTTTATTTAATGTTTAAATGATTTTCTAGTAGATTTAAGGTATGAAGATGCAAATTATGGAATTATGGACCCATTATCTGTAAAACTGAAGATCGCGAGCATTCTGGATAATAGATCTTATATATGTACAATGTTCTGCCTGTAAAAGCTGAGAAATAACATCACAGCTGTGCTGCAGGAAGAATTTCATTACCTGAACTGTTTCAAGTAAGTTATGTAAACAAGTACATATGATTTTTGTATAGACTGCTAAAACCAATATTTGAGAGCTGGATCATTTCTGAAAATTTTCCCCCCAAAATGCCTATTATTGTGAAAGCTGTCTTTACTCCAGTACACAACAACATTCTTGCATCCAAAGATAAAATGAAGAAGCAGGTGCATTACAGTTAGCCTTATGTAAGTCCCAACCCTAACTGGCTTGGTTGGTTGGCCAATATACATTGGAATGTTTATTTTAAGATAAAATGTTAAATCGGAAGACTTTAATGGCAGTCAACTGCCTGTTTAGCTTTGGCTGCGGATCTGTATCAATAAACCAATGTGAAACTCCAGTGAGAAAGCTTCCTATGAGACACTTCATTGTACTATTTGCAATTAAATATAAGATGAAATGATTTGCAAAATATACCATTTGCTTTTTATTTGTTTTTTACCGTGTCCCAACTTTTTTGGAACCAGGCTTGTATTTTATATGAGAGATAAAATTCTCATTAATTCTCGCTCAGAGAGCTATGAATGGTATTTGACCCCTATTTATCTTCCTGTATGCAAACTAAACTCATTCTATTCTATAAGGCTTATGTGTTACCTTCTATGTAAACGTGTGCCCTTTTGCCCTATTCAAATTGAATGGTTATATGAATATATATGATTTTACAGCAGCTCCTTTTGTTTCTGAAGCAAACATGCAATTTCAAAAAGTACATTATATTTCAATGTATATAAAATTCTTATTTTATAGTGCTAATGGTCTTTAAATCCACAAATTTTGCATTAAATGTAAATGTAATGCAGTTATTCTATGACAAAAACCTGTTTAAGAAAAGTGTGCAAATAAACTTAACTTACCAGTTTTCCGGTTTCTAATCACAAAGAAAAACGGATGATCAACAATAACCTGGGGGTACAGAACTGCCATTCTACTGTTAGCAATCATACCTAGAAGAGGAATAAGATGTTAGATATCCATCTTTAATAAAATCAGATCACATTAGGTTACAAAACAGGGAATTTTAATTAAGAAATCACAAATGCCTAAATATGAGAATCAAAACAGAGTTCTCTTAGTGTTTTTTGAAACCACAACTAAACTCACTTTCTGTAAAAGAATGAATTACATGAATTTATTAAAAGATCCGAAATGAAAATGCACATACGGGAAAAGTTGCCACTTTTTTAGACTTGTCACACAATAACTACAGCTTTTGCCGCACAAAAGCCAGTGTCAAAAACACCAGAAAAAATGGAACATAGGAACTTTGTCTTTGACAGGCAAAGTATTCATATCCCTTCACTTTACTAGTGTTCAGAAACAGAAGGAAAAGTAAAATATGTGTAATTTGCTGGGAGGGTGCCTTAAGAATGC
>CM044440.1:96786807-96812273 GCA_024363595.1 Xenopus borealis
ATTGCACCGCCGCCTAATGGTTTTAAAATCTAGTGGTGAGCACAACTTTCCCTTGTCTGTACTAAGCATAGGTAATCCTTGCTTCAACTAAGGGGCACATCTACTAAGGGTCAAAGTGAATTTTCGAATAAAATTTGAATTTAAAAAATTCGAATTTCAGAGTAATTTTGGGCTACTTCAACTATCCAATAGCACAAAATTCAAATTGAATTGAAAAAATTTAAAAATTCTAATTTAGAAGTACTGTCCCTTTAAAAAAATTAGAATTCGACCATTCGCCACCTTAAACAAGCCAAATTGCCACTAAAGCCTATGGGGGACATCCCATAGCCTTTACAGGCAATTTGGCAAAGTTTTGCGAATTTGAAAATCTTTAAATGGATAGCATTTGAATCGTTGGAATCAAACAATGCGATTGTTAGATTCGAATTAGATAGAAAATGGCAGTTTTTCGTTCGAAAATTTAGATGGTCGAAGTTCGCAGTTTTTTCACTTCAAAAGTCGACCATTAGTAAATGTGCCCCTAAATGTTGCCCTTCTATAGTTTCTTGCCAAAAAACAAATACATTGATCCAATAGTAAAAATAGAATAAAAGAAGGAGTGATTTGTGTTTTTTTTACCATTTTAATGGCTAGTGGATCGTGCTCCAAGGACAGCATTAGAAATTTCTATATGTAAAATATTTGATGAAGCATAATTATACTAGACTGGTGAATCTTGTGAAAGCACACGTTTTTCGATGCCTCTGTTAATTCACTTTGAGGGATTCCTATAAGATTTACAGAACCTTTGTGTTTTAACATTTAGGGTACAATTATTACATGCTCACAGATTAACTAAACAGCACATTCTAATATTAAACGTTGTACTATTCGTAATTTAATCTCTACCTCATCAGTAGTACTATAGTAATAGTTGTAGCTGTGTATTGGCATATGCCACTGCCATTAGAGGTTTGCATACCATAATTTGGCTGCTCCATCAGTAAAATATTTGTTGGAGGTTTGCTCTACCGTATTTGCTTTCATAAAGTCACACAGATATACATTTCTGCTGATAAAGCCTCAATAAGAATATTACCTAGTATCCAGATGGTTTATTAAAGGAAGGAACATCACATCTGACCAAAATAAAAATGGAAATTAGCAATAAATGCCACATGAGACAGCAATCCTAGTTCTTTATCAGAGATCATTTTTGTTGCTGACAACAGAAAATACATATAGCTGCTATAACATTTGCACAGACAAGAGCAGTAAATATATATATATAAAAAAGCAGAATACGGGAAACCTATTTTTGTTCTTTTATTTAGAAGCAGCTACAAAAATCCTCTTGTGACTTTAGGTTTAATAGAACCATCATAATATAAGAAGAAAACAGAAGAACCCTAGTAATACAGATAAAAGAAAATGCCTGTATAAGAGTAGAAAAGTGAGTTAAGCAAAGATACTTCATAGTTTGATTCCAACTGCTTTGAGAGAATGAATCACATGAATAACAATAATATTTCATCTGTCATGCACAGTGGACTATTTGGAGAAGTACTATAAAACCCAAAAAGGAATGCAGAGTGGTTTAACCAGATGTGTGAAGGTGGAACCAGGACAAGATAGAGCCTGGTGCAGAGCTGGAGTGGTCAGTTGGGCCTATTTCCTTGGTTGGGGTTAAGCATGTCTGAGAGTGGGGTTGGGTAAGACATATGTTTTACATGAGGAACACAAAGGAGGTAATGGTATTCTCCCATGCCAATATATCAAGTCCTATTTACATCTGGATTGGCTCACAATTAGAACACATGCTTTGAGACAGTGTTATATAGGTAAAAAACAGGAGGCCCCTTTTAGTTTGCATTGTGCATAACCTGGTTGGCTTTCAAAAATAATTGCTCTAAACTCTTATGGTCCCAAATATGAAATATTTCCTATCATCACCAGCCCTGGCATTGGTTTTAGGATTAAACAGCTGCTTTTGGTAAAATATTATTTTTGACACATAGGGGCAGATTTACTAAGGGTCGAATTCAAGGGTTAAAAAACCCTTGATTCGACCATAAAATTTTAAGGGAATTAAAATCCTTTGAATATCGAATTCGAAAGATTTTACCGCAATTCAAATGAAAGTCCTTTTCTTCTAGTCTGAAGGGGTGGCCTCTGGTGCAGTGATCCTCTTTATGGGTAAAAAGGTCCCCTGATATTTGTCTATAATGCCCTCTAATGTATTTGTAAAGTGTAATCATGTCCCCTCGCAAGCGCCTTTTATCCAAAGAAAAAAACCCCAACCTGGACAGTCTACCCTCCAAATTTAAGTCTTCCATCCCTCTAACCAGTTTAGTTGCACGTCTCTGCACTCTCTCCAGCTCATTTACATCCCTCCTAAGGACTGGAGTCCAAAACTGCACTGCATACTCCAGATGAGGTCTTACTAGGGATCTATAAAGAGGTATAATTATGTTTTCATCCCTTGAGTTTATGCCCTTTTTTATGCAGGACAGAACTTTATTTGCTTTAGTAGCTACAGAATGACACTGCCCAGAATTAGACAACTTGGAAATTCCCAACACACTGCCATTTAGTGTATAACTTGCATTCATATTATTTTTGCCAAAGTGCATAACCTTGCATTTATCAACATTGAACCTAATTTTCCAGTTTGCTGTCCAGTCTCCCAACTTAGGCAAATCACTCCTGCAAGGAACCTATAGTTCTGCACAATTTAGTATCATCTGCAAAAATAGAAACCGTACTTTCAATGCCCACATCCAGGTCATTAATAAACAAGATGAAAAGCAAGGGACCCAGTACAGAGCCCTGCGGTACCCCACTAACAACACTGGTCCAATTAGAAAATGTTTTTTACCACCACTTTTTGTAGTCTTATCTTTTAGCCAGTTCTCTATCCAGGTACAAAATACTATGTTCCAGGCCAACATTCCTTAATTTAACCTTCGGTGTGGCACTGTATCGAATACTTGTAAAGATCTCTGTAAAGAGATCAGGTTATTCTATCTATGCAATTAGGATGTTTTTTGTTGTACACTTAAATAAATACAAATAAAGATATTTTTGTTCAGTTTTTTTCACAATTTGTTTTTCAATTACATTTTTTACACTCTTTCGTATCGTGTAGCTCATTTAAAATAAAATTATCCTTATGTTTTCTCTATTTTAATGGCACAAAACATTTTTAGGCTGCAATATATTAGGTCAGTAAAAGAAGGCCAAAGGGGCCTGTTTGGGGCATTCTGACCCCACGGTTTCTTTATCCCCTCTCAGAATTTAACATTTTCTCCATAAAAGGAATATATAACAAAGCCTTTGAGAATATAAAAAAAGTTAACATTTAAACCACTCAGTTTAATTCTCTTTATGTTTGTTAGACAAGGATTAAGAGAGGCATAACCTATCACTCTTGGGCTGTGGCTTTTCATTCCACGGTGGACATTATCAGTATTCTACACTTCATAGCATGCCTACTTTTGTCAGTAGATATAAATATTTATAACTGTTTATTTAGTGCTTTGATAAAACTCTACACTACTTCTGCATTTTAATCAAAAGCCTGTGCTTCTGAAGCCAGCAATTAATCTCAGCAGCCTAAGTAGGAAAATTACTGAATCACTACATCAAATTTCAATCTTGCTATCCTACATATCCCTATATATCAAGATGATATAAAGCAAAAAGAGAAGGGACCTCTTACCAGCAAGAAATGAGCTGAATTTTAATGTTATTCTCAATTGGTTATAAATAAGATTTACTAGGGAAACTTTGCATGTTGCACATTATATTATTACAGTTACTGGTAAAGGTATATACACCCAAGCAAAGAGCAATTTGTTTAAAATATTAGAGGGAAAACTAATATCTTGTGTTTACCTAGTTTACTTTCTTTTTTTAAAGAAGCATTTAAAATGTAAGAAATATTTACCTCCGTACTGTTAAAGTGGACCTGCCATCCCTTAAAACAATTCCAAATTATTTTCCATCATGTTAGTTAAGGAATCTGCAGTATGGGACAATACAACTTTTCCATGATGCGCTTCCAGCATCAAACATGTGTAGGATAGCAGATAAAGCTCTTGAATGTCAGGTAGAAGGTAGAAAATGCTGGTTAGATTATGGTGTTCCCTCACTTGACAAGTAGATGGTTCCTCAAGCAGAGTAGTGGCACAGTCCAGCCACAAATAAACTCTGGAGAACCATATTATGTTTCATGTGTGTTTTCTTTATTCACACAACATGTTTCGGAGAGAAATCTCCTTCATCAGGTGCTTTGTAACAAGCACCTGATGAAGGAGATTTCTCTCTGATACATGTTGTGCGAATAAAGAAAACACACATGAAACATAATATGGTTCTCCAGAGTTTATTTGTATGCTGATTTGGTAGAAAATGCTGGCCTAACTCAGTTAGGCATACCTTTGTCTTTATGTCATGGGGAAGTTTTACAAAGGCAAGTTAACATTTTCGGATTTATTACTTTTAATGAATATAACATGGGTCACCATTGGTATCAAAATTAAACAGGACAAGTGAGTGGCTTGCTACCCAATGGATTTAAATTGAAAATTTGAACTGCTGACATCTTTCAGGATTCCCCAGTTCAAAATCCTAGTAAACTGTCCCTTTGGTATCCAGCATATATATTTGATATAGTATACCTACAAATATACTTATAGAACAGACACATTAAGGCAGAAAGTATATGTTCCATTTGTAGCTTGCAAACAAACTCTAAAAGGTGACACAGCAAAAGATTTGAAATACTTTTCAACAGAACATGAAAAGCATCTTCAGACACTGACAACATAAAATAACCTTAATTATTTAATATGCTACAATGCAAAACAGACTGCTGCATTACTGGAACGAAAAATAAGAGAAATCAGGATAAAATACCCATTTAATTGCTGATTCTCATTGTGAATCTAGCAAGGTTATTTTGTAATGACTTTCTTGGACACGAGCTGGCAAGATTTCCAATTTCAGTGAAAGCACAGGCTAACAGAACACTCATAGATATTTTAGCGGTATTTCTAAAAGATTCATTGTTATAGGGCAACCCTTTTGAAATAAAAAATAACAAAATGGTATAAAGGTGATACCTTTATTGGCTAACTAATATAATCATAGTAAGCTTTCAGAACATTTTAGTTCCTTTTTCAAGCTGATTACAATGAAGCTGCGGTGTTCTCTGGTATATATACAACATTTAGCTCATAGATCAAATGACCAATATTACTTCAAAAGGGTTGCCCAATAACATTTTTTCTGGCTAACACGGTACAGCAACTTTACCTGCAATTAAAAGATTAATTCATATTCAGATTTCAAAAGCAAACATGTAGCTGGTAAAACAACCCATTTTGCTTCAAAAATTCAATTCCAATAGAAATATTTTATTGTGTCCATGTTGTTTCCATTCTCTTTCCATTATAATTACAGTGTGCATGTGGTTTAAGATTCCATATTTTACTGTTTAAAATATTTATTTGCTTTTCACTTAAACAAGAATAATCAGTATGACAGCATATATATAATGCAGACTCAGAGGATGTGCTTTAATAAATACGCTGGCATGTCATTTCAAACATTAACAGATAAAAACATAGAACAAGTAACAAAAATTAACTAAACCAGTGGATGTAAGAACAAATAACAAGAAAAGAACGAAAAGGAAAAGGCCATGGGCTGGAAAGTCGGATTAAAACACAAACGCAAATTTACTAAGGTTTGAATTTTAGAAGCAAAAAAATCTTTAAAATTCGACCCTCAAACTTTTTTGAAAGGGCTCTTTCGATCGAAAATGGACCTATTTCGATTGAATAGGTCCATTTTCAATTGAATAAAAAATCGTTCTAATGATTTTCCGCAAAATTATAAGATTATTTGTCTTCTGTTCTCCATTTCTCTGATCTGAAATATTAAATCCCTGCTTCTTACAGGGGGGCAGTAATCTGGTCACCAAGAACCAAATTGTATTTTATTTAAAATAACATATCACATTTCAGGCTGCCTAATGTGTGTTTCACTCATTTAGTTCCCCCCATTTGCTAGGATAAGCAGAAAAGTATAAGAAATTAGTTTAGATTTTTAACTAGAGAGTTGAAAAACAAAATGAATATAAAATAGACCAAATGCAAGCATCATATTTAAAATTATTTAGCCAAATAAATGATAGAACATTCAGCAGGGAAAATAAATATTTAACATGTCAATGTTTTTCACAGTAAATATATTTCTAGTGGAGCTATTGACATGAATGTAGACCAGATATCGGTAACAACACGCGTAATCTACACATACAAAGAACTCAAAACAAATAAGTCCATAAAGTAAGTTATTAGTAGTAAAGTGGAATGACAGGGAATATATATTAAACACACAGCATTGCTCAGGTGTGATTTTGGCCCATTCTTCAAAATCAAATCTTGAATGTTCTGGGGGCTTCTTCTATGAACTCTGATGTTCAGTTCTTTTTATAGTTGTGTAATTGGATTCAAGTGCAGTTATTGACTGGGCCATTTTAGCTGCTTTATTTTTTTCTGAAGCCAACTTCCTTGGCTGTGTGTTTGGGATCATTGTTCTGCTCAAATGTCCACTCCTGGTTGATGGCAGCAGATTCTTATCAAGAATGACCAGATACATTTCTCCATTCATCCTTCCTTCAATTATATGAAAACTGCTAGTACCATAAGCTGAAAAACAGCTCCACACCAAACTTCAATGTTGGTATGGTGTTTTTGGGGTGAAGTGCAGTGCCATTTCTCCTCCAAACATGGCATGTGCAATGACATCCAAAGAGTCTCCAAGAATTTCATTGCCTTGTTCAAATGTGCAGCAAACTTTAGATGAGCTTTCATGTCAATAGCCCCATTAGAAATAAAACTTTGACATGTTATATACTTATTTTCACTGCTGTAGGTATAAAGCAGAAGTAAACTACAACAGCACCAGAATATTCAAAAATCTTTGTTGTACAGTATGGCACAATGATAGATTTATCCTATGGCTTAAAATTACATGCATTATGAAATTATATAGTGAATAAAGTACCCCCTCTTGTAAAATATAAGGATATTATAAGTTACCGAGGAGTTTCATGACCATATAAAAACACGAGGATGAAGGCCGAGTGTTTTTATACAGGTCATGGAACTCCGAGGTAACTTCTAATATCCTCGTATTTCGCAACTGGGGGTACTTTATTTATTATAATACACAAGTTTCAGTGAGTCATGTGACAGAAATGACATCAGAACTCACCCTTTATAACTGATGACATCAGATCTCACCGTTTATAAGGATATAATTTACAAGATATTTACGGCTTTTGTGTATTATATATATATATTTACTAGAATACACTAAACTTTCCGATTTACATCTTTATAGGAACAAAACAAAAACTCTGGTATCATGTTAGCCAGTAGCAAAAATAACAAATAAAAAAACAAATACAAAAAGTATTGTAGAATTGATACCTATATTGGCTAACAATAAAAATACATTGCAAGATTTCAGAGCACCAAGGCCCACAAATTGTATTTTGCCTGACAAAGGGGCCTTGGTGCTCCGAAAGCTTGCAATGTATTTTTATTGTTAGCCAATATAGGTATCAATTCTACAATACTTTTTGTATTTGGTTTTTGTTTGTTATTTTATCTGTATAGGCAATTTCTATTATCGTGTGTTTTTGTTTTTACAGCAATACAGAAAAAAATTAACTTGAGTTTGTAAAGGAAACTACAAATCTCTTTATGCATTCAGCTGTCAACAGTAACTACATGTGTCTCTGGTGGCTTCCCCATTTACTAAGTAGGCTTCTGCTGAGAAGCTCTCTGTAGGAGCATGTCTTTGCCAAACTACAAGACTCTTTGGAACATTTATTTTAATGCCTTTGCTAAACACAGCTGTTATAAGACATTACACATAAGGTACATTCCACAGAGAGTCAAATTAGTTGTGTTCGCAAAATCCTTTGCCATCTACTGTGCCTGCTTTTATATATCACTCAAAAACCAAGGGCATTTCTGACAAAATCTGCTTGGTTGTCAAGCTGCCAACATATACTGCCAAGTGATATGGATAACAGTTGAACTGGCAAAGTCAGTGTATTGCAGCCTAAAAAAAGAACTATATGATGCGCACATTCTCAGTATGTATGTGTATTGTAAGATATGTGTGTAAAAATGGAGCAATATTATGTATATATCACCAGTGTATGCGTGTTACTGCAGCAAACATTGCTGAATTTGTGTACCAGCTTAAGAAAAGCTGGATAATGGGTCCCTGGAGTGAATGGGGGAGAGCAGGGTGGGCTTCCATTCCTTGCTCCAATAAGTGTTTTGCAGCTTTGTTTTGAATTTTTGTGAATGGAGTGACATTTTGGTGCATGCGCAGTTGGAGAAATATATTATATATATATATATATATATATATATATATAGTGCAAGTTGAAAGACTCACACAGAAAGTTTCTGAAACATGACAGCACCATGATAAGGAGGAATATTATCCAGAGTCAGCAAGAGACAGAAAAAGTAGTTGTCTGACATAGTTGGTGAGGAGGAAAGGAAGGGCAGGGTAGAAGAAATAACAAGGAGGAAACAGAGAGAAGGCATAAGCAGAAGCTAAATAAAAATGGGCGATAGTGAGGGGGGAGGGCAGGAGGGGCATTAGATGCAAGTCCAGGGGCCAGAGCTGCTCTTCATCCCTCGCTGTGCAGGGCTCCCTCCACTCCCCACTGGGGGGATACTGCATAGACTACACTGTGGCTGGCCTGGGACACTTCAGTACTGGAGGCAGCGGTGGTGTTGGAAGCGGAGGGGAGCGGTTGGGGCAGGCAGCAGTGGAGTAGGTGGGAGCCCGGGCAGTCATTTATTGAGCCCTGGAGTACAGCACCTGATGGACGGATTTAAACCTGTCATTGGACCTGGTTCCTACCCTGACCCATCCTCCGCTTTATCCGCAGGCTCCATATTGGCACCTACCGGGCCCCTGGGGGGGGGGGTCTCCTCATTCCTAAGCCAGTCGCTACTCGGACAGAGCCACCTGTGACACTTTTCTGCTGTCAGAACAATAGGAGAGACAGCCAGGGAGGAGAAATCAAACTCTGCACTATGGATGGTCACCATGTCGCCTTTTCTGAAGAGGACAGGAAGTGGAGTTTCGGTAAGATAATTCTGAATAAAGGCTTTGCAATTTTAAATTTTTATTTGTCTTGGTGTTTGTTTTTCATTGTATTCTAACGAATTTTATTTAAAAATTTTTTGATGTTACTGTTCCTTTAAGACTGACTGAAGTTTATCAGAACACAAGTCACATGACCTGAGGACTCCTGGGAAACTTACAATATGTCCAGCCCCATTTTTAAAAGAATATAAAAATTGCTCCTTTAAAAAAGGATTTCAGTGTGTTTTGAAACAAAAATCATTTTCCCATGATAGTATCCCTGTAAGACACCTAAACTAATGTAAATGCCATGGACAATCTACTCAGTTGGGGGGTGGTAAGCACTTGTAACTAGTGAAGCTCAAAGCTACCCCACAGGTATATAAATTATCACATGCTTTGCAAAATACTTGAGAGACCCACTTTACTATATAACGCTAGAAGGAAATGAGGAGAATATAGCGTAGCAGCTAAATGTTAAGGAGTAAATATCAGAGTATGGAATGCTTTAAACTAGACCATAAATGTGTAATGAAAAATCATAATTATCTTGATCAATGAGTAAAATTATAATTATGTAAGGATGCACCAGATCAGTAACACCCTCATTTGCACAGTCAGTTCTAAAGCTTTAAAAAAACATGATTATAAGGGTTTTATTTCAGTAAGAGCACTAAGGATTCTTCCAGATCAAAGAGCTTCAAACAGTGCTGAGATTCTGCTGACAAGAAAGCAGAATTAAGGAGATGTTTTGAAAGCAAACAATCTACCTGCTCACTGGTTGGAATGGGTTACTAGAACTGGTATACATGAACAGGGCAATCTCATTATTAGAAAACACTCAAATCAGAAATGCTTTAATTCTGTTTACTTTTAGCTAGTGTTGCCAATGGAGCATGTGAATGATACCTACCGTGGTAGGTAAACTTCCACTTTCTGTTTTTTCACAGAATTTGCCCATTCTTCAATCAAAGGGGCTTTCAGTAAAGGTTCAATTGTGGCCAGCGGAACCTCCTGTCTGGAAAGAATGATTATAAGGCTGATTTCCTCCCCCTCATAGGGCAATTCTAGGACTTGATAAACGCCTCCTGCCTCATTAGATCCATCAGTAAACTCCCCTACAACAAAAAGGGTACAGATAACAATAAAAGTGAACACACAACTGCCAGTGAAGAAGACATTTTTGACGGTTGGCAAACTTTATTATATTAGCTCATGGATAACTAAAATTAGTATGTTGGTGCAAGTCTATGTCATTCTGTCACGTCCAAGTATATTAGCATTTTTTGCGCTTTAAAAGGTATGCATCCTTCATAGGATGTATAGTGGCTCTGTATCCGAGATGTAGCCGTAGAATACAACACAAATTAATAGTGCATATATGAACCCAAAGAGATTTTTTTAAACATTAAGGTAAATTTAGTAGCCCTGCCATATAGTATTACAAATGTACCAATTGCCTTCTCCTCATTCTTTCCTTGCAGTCTCTTCCTTCGTTCTTCATTGTACAATAATGTTCACCTTTACTCATGACTTGAATGACCCATGTATTGCTTTATCACTATTATGCAAGGCATTGTAAAACTATAATGCTCATCCATGACATCTGCTGGAACACTGCACACATAATTTTATGATATAAAACTAATACCAATAGACATATCAATATGAAAAAAAGAAGGTAACAAATGCATTCATTTGCTAGCAGAAGAGGGATAGATCAACTTAAATATAACAGCGATAAGACTTCAGTTTGAAATTTCAGCAGCTATCTGGTTGCTAGGGTCCAGTTGTTTGAATAGAGACTAAAAAGATAAATATGAGATAGACTGAACATACAAAGAAGTAATGTGAAGTAACAATAAAACTGTAGCCTCGCAGAGCAATAGCTTTTGGCTTCCATGGTCAGTGACTCCAATTATGTGTAAGTAGTTGCAATTGAAAACAGTGTTTGTTTATGCCTTTCTGTTCTTCATTAATCAGTAGGCTTGCAATATTGTTTCACGAGAATAGAAACAGCTATATTTACAAATAACTTTAAAGCCAATGATGTCTAGTTAGTAAGCAGTAAGTAAGTAAGTAAGTTGTATATGTTTCTTTCTAAATTAAAGCAATGCTAAATTTAGTTTCAAATATAATTTATAAAGTTCCCATTCATTCCAAAATAGCCTAATCTGACCTGCGCTACTATTGCTTCAGTTATTATAAAGAACCTGTTCAAGATGGCAGAATACTCCTTTGGCTAATTAGCAGTTTAATCTGTAATTCCTATAACTATGAAAACCTATGAAAACGATTTCTTTTTGGGTTAAATATTTTCTTGTTGATGTTCATATAAGTACTACCATCTAATTAAATCTTAGTGGTGACAATAATAGAAGTGACTGTGGAACCAGTGCCTTACATGCAAAGTAAGTGTAAGAAAATGCTGGTTGTACTACATGGTACAAATAAAATCAAAAAGCTAATGCAAGTAAAAAACACAGCACATATAGAAAAGGAAGTGATATCTAGTTAATGAGATATGTGTAGATAACATATTATATGTTTTTGTATAATGGTAAAATTGGCCCCTTGAAATGAAGGATGTACAGGCATTGTTTAGACTATACTTTACTCTACCCATGCAAGGTCCAGAGAAGTGGTCCAGCCTTGTGTTTCAACAAAAACATTTGGGGGTATAGTACCCTTGAGGTGAACTGAAACCAAACATTCCAGGGACAGATTATGTGTATTCTCCTAAGAAAAGTCCCAGACCTGCCATCAATACAGATGCTTGCATGTTTAATGCGGTGGTGCAGTGCAACGTTTCGGGGTCAAGCCCCTTTGTTAAGCATGACAAAGGGGCTTGACCCTGAAACGTTGCACTGCACCACCGCATTAAACGTGCAAGGTGATTCCTTGCTTGCAGCAGATCTGTGTGCCGTGGATTTTTTCTATTTCCAGGTCTGGTTTGTGAGGTGGCCGTACCTCTACCACTGAGCACCAGACATCTCTAAAAAAAGGGTGTGCGAAAGCCTAATCCTCTTTGCATCAATACAGATGCACCATAATAAATGTTATTAGTACTTTCAACTAAATTGGCATTGCTCTGCCTTGATTTATGATGCAATATTGGTGCCCAACATATTTCTTATTCTAATCACTACTTAATAATAAATGCAATATTCTTAATATTACTATATGTGTGGGTCCACCAAAATGCCATCTTGGTTTTAAGAACTTTTGCCTAAATAACAGAAGAAGGAGTGTTGCAGTTAATGGTGTAAGGTCAAATGATACAATGGAATAAGTTCTTCTGGGATCTGAGCTACTTCCTGTTCTGTTTAGTATTATTAGCAATAACATGATATTCAAGGTGAAGCGCATTTCATTGCAGATGAACCAAAGTTATGTATTACTCTTGAAGAATATAAATGCAAAATAATTTATGGAAATTCTGAGTATTGTACAAGGATTTTGGAAGTTAAATTTAATTAGACTAAATGAAAGATAAGGCATACGGGGCACAGAAATTCCAAAGCAGAATGTAGAGAGAATAGTAATTGTCAGTGATCAGAATGATAATTTCCGATGATTTAACAGCATGCAAGGGATGCATTAGAGTAATGGGGAAAGCAAATGAGTCTACTGATTAATAAAACAAAAGGAGCAGGGCAGCTAAGATGATTCATGAGCTAAAACAGTGCTGTCCAACTCCTGTGTTACCAAGGGCCAAAAATGTTCTAGCCTACATAGTAGAGGGTCTATAATGGAAGCCAGTGTTGACCATGCCCTGTTTTTAAACCACACCACTTTAAAAAACACCCATTTTACTACAAGACCATGTCCAAATTAATTGTTTGTGGTAGCACACCAAAAAACAAAAAACAAATGGTTGGTGATCACTGCAGGGATATCACTCAACACTCATATGTGAAAAAAGTTGTAATACACTTAAATCCATATGCCTCCTCTTCCCCTGTGGATAACACAGCACTCCCAGCACACCTTAGGGGAACCAACCTAACAATCATTTATTTTCAAATGCTAACAAACCCCCAGAACAAATACCAGGCTTATTTTCCACAGGCAGAGCAGGGCACACACAGACAGAGCAGGGCACACACAGACAGAGCAGGGCACATACAGGCAGAATATGTCCCACACAGGCAGAGTATGTCTCACACACAGGCAGAGCAGGGCACACACAGGCAGAGCAGGGCACATACAGGCAAAGCAGGGCACACAAAGGGAGCATAGGGAAGGCAGAACAGAGCAGGAGACAAGGAAGCCTCTAAGATGTATTACATACAGTGACACAGTGCTGGTGCCCCATTAGCATTTTGTATAAAGTGTGAACAGGGGAACCATGTGGGCAGTTCCAGTCTGGGTCTCAGGTGTGAACAGTACAGGGCTCTAGGGGTGTGAACAATAGAGGTGCCACAGGTGTTAATGCAGGGGAATCACATGTGTGATCTATACAGGGGAAAAGTCTGAATCTGAGGTAGGGGGCCATAGAAGGGGGGCCGTGGGCCACCAGTTGGACAGCACTGATCTAAATGACAAAATATATTAGGCAAGGCTCCAAAACATAGATGAGAAGCAGGAGCAAAGTGATACAAAGGGAGGATTTTTCAGCAGTGCAGCATGGCTAGAACTGGAAGGCAAGTTATAGGAAAGAAAACTGAATGTCATCATAAGGAACAACATGGAACACCAATACCGTAAATGTGGAGGGAACCAACTCATTAAAAGAAATCAAAACACAAGGAATCAGTACAAAGTCATTAAAAGAGGCCCAACATAACACTAAAATGAAGCATTTATAGGACAAACAAAATGGTCCGACTGGTCCTTTTGTGCCATCTAATTCTATGTTGCTATATTGCTCTACTCTATAACAAGCAGACATGGATTTCACAGCATTACACTAGCAAAGCTGACTGCTGTAACTGGCTTTCTTCTCCTCGTAAATTAATTAATGAGCAATACTATTGTCAGTGTGTTTGTGTGCCAATTACAGCAAGAACTTCCCTGTGTGGTGCATTGGGTAACCATAAGAACTTATGAAATATATCTTCTGTATATTCATCAACTTTTTCAATGATATCAGCTGCACTAAACTCTGATATTACAGGTCAATTTCACACACATCTGAAGCTTGAGAGCAGCAAGGTTTTCTGTCATTTTCCTTTTATCTTGATTTCTTTTTCAAATATACCTGGTTTATATCATGTGTGTTCGGTTTTTTCCAGCTCTAAAAGTAATTAGATTTCCACTCCCACAACCAAAAAGAACACACTTCTTATGTTGGCTTTCTGGAGCCTGAGGTCAAACATTAACATTTTTCTAAAAAACAGTAATTTATCGACCCCTATAAAACATCTGTAATATGTAGCATACTGTTACTGCTTTATTGACAAATAACATCTTACCGCAGAAAAAATATGATATAGGAGAGTGTTAAGTATTACAAATAAAGGAATGATATTATTTTCCGAAAATATCCATTATTCAGCCTGTACTGTATTAGCAATCACTGAATGCTGTTTGGACTAATAATGCTACATGGATTGTTCTATCACTTTCTTAACTTTTGGGTTGAGTTCTCCTTTAAACAGAGGTTGTTTTTTAACATAAATAAAATTGGCTTGGGGCTGCTTAGCATTGTGTGAACATATTTTAATCATCCTGTTTTTTTTTATGTATGGTTCCTTGTTCTGATATATATATTTATTTATTATGGGGCCCCAGGTAATTATTTTGTGCAGGGGGTATTTTTGATGGAAGTCCTGACAAAGCCAAATGTTACAAATAACAGTAGGTCTTGAGCCAATGCAAGAAATAAATGAACTAGAATGTCAGGAACAAAGAGAGTTCTGTAAGAAGGGCAATGAGTGTGAGTATGAACAATAATGAAAATCTACAGAGCTGCAGAGAAGTTAAAAAAGGTAGAAATGTTGTCTAGATGCAATCAGAAGCAATATGTGCTTAACAGGTGACTAGACCTCATAAAACCAAAAACCCAGAAAAGTTTAAACTCATTGATATATATAATTTAGGAGTTAAAATTATGCGTTGACACATAATGCATACATCCCAACTGTCATGTTCTTTGCAGGACAATCCCGATATTGACAACTCAACCTGCAGTCCCAGGTTTGTTACTGAAATGTCCTGACCATACCTGCACTGAACAGCCAGAAAAAGATACAGTGTTCCTGACTTAATTGGCTTTTGGCAGAGAGCCCAGAATACATACTTAGATACTTTTGTAACAGTTTAAGATAAGGAGAACTTAAACTCAAAGCTTAAAGGGCAATTCACCTTCATTAGCAAAACTGTAATAACACAGAAATGTGTTCAAACTTTCAAAACCTGCCAAATTTTGTGAACATGGTAATTAGGGGTGTGGCCACAAAATGAGCATGGTCAAATCATTTTGTACCTCTTTCTGTTTCAGTTGGGAGGTATGATAATGAGAAATAACGTAAATTACGTAAATAAACGTAAATAACATTATTGCACACGCTTTTTTAAATAATGATTGTCTCATTAAAAATAAAAAAACAGAAAAATTTCCTTTACTAATAACAGTAAATCAGATGTTTCTAAAGCGAAGACATCATTTTGTACAAATATAAAAAAAAATCTTCTGGACATTTCTCATTCAGATTTTGCCCTGCCCAAAAACCACCAATGAGATGCTGGAATTGTTCAGTAAGATGAAGAGATATTAAAGCAAGGTTTGGACAACCATAGCATATACTAGGAAGGTTTCCCTCACTACAGCAAAGACTTCACATTGCTGTTTAGTTAGGAGACTATGCCCAGCCTCCAAACTATCAAATTAAGTATGCCAAATAGTAAACCAGTTAAAAGAACCATGCCTCCCCTGGTGAGATGCTGCAATTCAAGCATCTGAAAGCATCAGCAGAAGGAAATGGCAAGTATTAGAGTAATTAGAATAACTCTCTAGCATGCATCTATCTGCCCACTTGTGATGAAACGTAGGCATCCATGGGTGATCCCGACAGTGAGTGGCGTGCTTGCCATGCACACACCTACAACCTTCTACCTCTAAATGGACTCATAATATGTGTACAGAGCTTTAAAGGTGCAGATCTTGCATTAATACCTCACTCAATAGGAACAACTGATTAATTCAATAATAGTGTCATATTAAGCAGCTAAGATTGGGTACCTTATTTTTCCTAGGAAGTGGAGAATCCCTGGTTTGTTTCCTGACAGAAGGTATAATACCGTCCAAGTAAAAGAAAACAGAAAATGTTTTGAAAAAGTTTAACCAATGCATTAAAGACCCAGCACAATTGCACTTACCATAGTAAAATTCTCCTTTTTGGTACATCATGGGTATTTGCACTTCACTCTCATCATCTTTAGTGAAGGAAAATGTCCTAGTATTCTCAGGCCTAAATTGTGACTTCCAGTTTCCTTTAAAGTACATAGCATTGACCAGAACTAACTTTGTCAAATTATCGAAGTCGTCAGCTGTGAAAAGATCCCGAATCCGGTCTGTCAGGGGACAAGAAATAAAAGTTGGCCTGGAAGTCTCAGCATGGAACACTTTCTCCACCCATTTTTCACTTTCTTTCAAAATTATGTTCCTATTGTATTTTTCATAGAATTCTGCCCATATATTCCACTTTTCTTGCACATATAATAGTTACAAAAAATTACCATAACTATCGGACATTTAGCCTGTGATATTCAGATATTCAGTTGTGCATGTGCAAATCTGCTAATCAATGAAGGGGTTATTTTCCTCATTCAGTCATGGGTCTTCTAAATAGACGTCTAGTATGTGTTCAATGTGCTCAAGGTAGGAGCTATGGGTAACAGTAAATCTTTTTTTTCCCCTCCCCCTCCACTGCTAGTCCTGGCTACACAATGCAGTTGTCAATTCTCATCCAGTCAATACTGCAATTCCCAATACACCTTGCATATTCAGCATTTCTTTTCTTTATAGATAATTCAGTGTGCAAGGGATGGTCTTGGCTGAAGAAGAGCAGATATTGGTTTAATGATACATGCAGCCAGGACCAGCAGTGCAGATACACATCACTTATATGGTTCATTTGACAGCAAACCAGGCTGTTTTTCCTATAAAATGTTGGGTACAGGCCTATTTGACAAATATCATTGAGGCATACCATTCTATTTGAGAAATGCTCAGCAGCACAAATGTTTTGCAATGCAAGACTAATAAAAGTAATATCAAAGTTCCTATTCCAGTAGCCTACTGGCTGTTGTAATCCTTTTAAATAGCTACAAATAGCTTACAATAGTAAAGAATATAAAAACACTTTAAAGTGCAGGTTTTCAATCACAATCATAACAATATAACATACTGATCTTCTTTGTCTAATAATATATGGCTAAAGCAATACAGGAATGAAGATAACATACGATTAGTGTGGTTTTCCACCCACATATTGATGTGATTTGCTACAGCTGAACCTTGACTGAAGTCTACATTCTCTATTTCTGCCTTGAAGTATTTTTTCATTAACTGGATGAACTTGTCACTGATATGGAATCCATTCTGTAAATAAAGGGAGTTTGCGATGCTCAGCACATAATGCTTTTCTTGGGCTGTCAGCATGCTGGAAAGATCTTTTAAGAGAGAAAATTCTTCACCTTCAGAAAAGAAAAATAAAATAACAATTACAGACACTCTTCATCAAATCCCATCAATTACATTGCTCTATACAGGCAAGTTCCATGTAAGACATGACATATACTTTGTCAGTTCCAAAGATCATTTTCCACAAAGCTTTGGAAACAAATGTCTTCTACCTACAAGGGATGTGCAAATAAATGGTGTAATAAATAGTATGTAAAACGCATTTCTTACAAGCTTCACATGCGGTAATAAACACAGGTCTGTATTACAATAAGCAGATACAATAGCACTATGCTATCTTCATCTATTCCATTGGATAATGCATAATATAGCTTAAAAGCAGGTGTTTTAGAACATAACTAGAATTGCTTATCTGGCTAAAACTTATAAAGCTTAATTTTCTGGCTGACACATACATTCATTTCAGTAGCGAATATGGCTGTGTATGCCATAAGTCTAAATAAAGTTTACATCATCAATATAACTGAAGCCTGGTTCAATCACAAGTGCTTGATAAAACCTGTCATCGGGCACGCAAACCAGGCATGATTTTTGAACGGCCTCAGTAGAACACAGGCATAAAACAATGTGGATGAATAACCCTGACAATTTCAGCTTGATGCAGTGCTGCTGTTGGGTCACTCATGATATTCAAAGAAACCAAAGTCCCGAACGATCTGCAGGTTTAACATTTTCTGGGATCAAGGCAATCATCTTTGAACACTCAAATCAGATGTCAAGTATTTACTAAATTTGGATACTTTTATCCTGAGCTATGTTGGCATGGCTTGAATTTTTTTGTAAGATTTAAAGATTCAAAGCAAAGCAAAATGTAGACCAAGGGAATTAAAATAAAGGGCCAGTAAAATCAAGTTAAACTTTTCTCTTTTATGTATTCCATGTTTTTATTGTAACGGGTTTGTTACCAGCTCTGCCAACTTCAGCCATTTTCTGTGTATCTACATAGCCAAGCCCCACTTGGTCTATTCTGAAACGACAGGTATTTAGGTCATTGACACACAGGCTGTTTTCAGCCTGCCTAATTGGGCTGACCTCGCCCTGTGTATTACTGCATACAGGCTGATCAGATTCAAATCAATGGAGCAGGGGCACTGAGCAGATCTGCTTATCTCAGCTTGCATAATTACTCAGGCTGATAACGGTGACATCTGTGTCCATAGCCTTACTGAAACCATACGTGACCGTCAACATGTGTTATCCATGCGTTTTTCCTGCACGTAGGTTTCTTTACCCAACATGCAATCATTGCTCTCATTCCACATAATTAAGCTGGCTAGAAATAGAAAAGCTATTTACATGCAAAATGGAGCAGGAATGATCGTCAATATGCAATGTAAAATATGCGGTAAAAATTTATATGTGTCATTTTTCTCACTTGAATTTGGACGCCATATTTAAAATACACTACGTATTTATGCAATGTGTGCTTTCAAATGTGCAGATCCCATAGAGTCTATTGATTTGGTAGTTTTCTTGGTAGTTTTCTGCTGAAAAACGCCATATATACTGGTGTTCTATGGCGGATTTCAGCTTGCAAGTGCCCTGTGAGAATTGCCATAGTCCGTTTTCAATTAGTCTCAGTGGTAGTACAGTTTATGCATATATACACCCGACTGAGCTTTTTTAAAAATACAACGTAAAAACGCCACATCTGGCCTTGACCGTAGGTAATGAGAGACATAAACAATGGAAAAGCTACTAATTTCTACCTTACATTTCTATTCCCTCATGGACCAGGATGTTAAGACAGAATAATAGGTACAACAGGGCAGAAGGAATCTGTTTCAGGGAGGATGCTCCCAAGTAAAATGAAAGACCCCCACATCCCTCAATGAGAATCAACTGCAAATTAGTACCCATGATGCACTACAGCGGATGTAGGGGAAATGTATATTCTTTGCTAAGAAACATCACACTGATTAATGAATGAATGATTGGCTACATACCATTCTTTAGTTTGTCATATCCAAGGACATGTCGAATTTCTTTAAGGCTAGATCCACGTGCTCCCAATTCCACCATCCCTAAAGCTATTGCAGTGCTCAGAGGAGAAAAGATTATGTTTTCATTGTCTTTTGTGGCTCGTAGCTCGTGATACACTTTGATAGAAAACTCATTAACGGCAGCATCATGGACACTAGTACCAAAAACTAGTGCCTGCATACCAAGTAAAGTGATCAAGCTGAAATGATGCATGGCTGGAAAGAATCTAAACAGATAGAAGGATGAAAAGAGACGCATATTAAAATAATTGCACAAAAGACAATAAACAAAACAAATTAATATCTTGTTCTTTTATTTTAGCAAGAAAATTAATTTTCATTTAGTTCACAATTCAGTACAGGTATGGCTCCTATTATCCAGAATGCTTGGGATCTGGGGTTTTCTGGGTAACGGATCTTCCCATAATTTACATCTACTAAAAAAGTCTACTAGAAAAATATGCAAACATTAAATACACTCAATAAGCTGGTTTTGCTTTCAATAAGGATTAGTTGTATCTTAATTTGGATCAAGTACAAAGTATTATTTTATTATAACAAAGAAAAAGGGAATCATTTTTAAAAATCTGGATTATTTGGATAAAATGGAGTCAATGGGAGATGGACTTTCTGTAATTCTGAGCTTTCTGGATAACAGATCACATCCCTGCAGTGGAAGAACAAGATTAACAAATTGCACATAGCTATTTTTATGATATTATTATGCTATGATATTTTTTATTACAACAAATAAGTGCAACATAGCCCAAACATCTTTTGACCTGCAGATGAGATGCATAGTTCAATCTATGGAGCACATTTATCATTAATCTACAAACATGATTGCAAATATACTTAACATTTTTATGCAAATAGCTGGAATTTATTAAAGGGAAAAAAAAATCTGTGTACAGTTTTTTTCGCGACAAATGTGTCTGTAGCTATTTTGTCCAAGTTTTTAATTAAATATGCTATTGCTCACTGAAAAAAGTGCAAAAATGTGTTCTTTTTTTTCCCTACAATAATTGTTTTACCTCTTGAACTGGAAAACTGGTAAATCTACTTCTAAATTGTTTTCCATTAATAAACAATATGGATGCAGATGGTTTGGTTTGGTATTGGACCAATGAAAAAGATGAACTGAGCAGTTAAAATATAATTAGTTATTATAACAAAAGGCATTGAAGTCTAACCATGGGTTTTATTTAGGGGATTTTACTAAGGAATTGGTCAGACTGGTGACCTTCAAGAAGTGCTAAACTAATGTTAGAAATCACACTGATGGCTATGCATAGGCACCAAATATGATCCAATCATTGGACAAGATGCCAAGTTACCAAATGAGCCCAATTTATCCCACCTTGTGGGTGGCCAAATCAAAGTTCTAGTTTGATTCTTGTTCTTTGTGAAAACAACCCATAAATCAATAAAATCAGCATTTTATTTGCTTTCCAAAATCCCTAAGGACCTCAGGAATCCACCAGGGAAATGGATTGTGGCTGGTATGTCCTCAATATTCCAGCCTCTGTCGGTGTTACTGGACAATGTGCAAAAGTTGTATTAATGACTATGTGTATGGATTTTGCGAATAATCTATGACTTACCCACTGATATATTTCTGTGTACTATAGATATAGCTTCTCTTTATACCTGCATACACATTTTCTGTGGGCGGAAGTAATGAGAGATACATCTGGATGGTGTCCCTGACATGCTCATACAATTGTTAAAATGGATACTCAATAAAAATAAATTTTTATGTGAAGGTCAGTTTTACGAATAGTGAACGTCAACGGGATCTAATATTGCGCCAGCCTACACCAATTTATTGCAAACACAAGGAGTGACTGGTAAAATGAGAGAGCTGGAGGGAAAATATGATGTGATTGGTGTGGCTATACCTTGTTTCGGAGGGACAGAGGCAATAGGAAAGGAGGAGGGGTATGTATGTTTGTTTGGCAGGATTTAAAAGTTTATTTAAAGGAGAAGGTTATGTTTGAAAATGAGGGGGCAGAAGTCTTATGGGTAGAATTCTTGACCAATTGTAAAGAGTCCAACAAATTAATTGTAGGGGTATGCTATAGACCTCCTAATGTAAGTGAGGAGGCTAAGCTCCTGAAGCAAACAGAAAAAGCTGCTAGTTTGGGTAAAGTAATGGATAATGGGGGATTTTAATTACCCAGATATTGAGTGGAGCAACAGTACTGCCAGATCAGTTAATGGGAATAAGTTTTAGACCAGCCCCTATTCCTGATTTTCTCAGATTTGCTTTCATCTGGTATAGTGCCTATGGATTGGAGGAAAGATGATATCCCATTATTTAAAAAGGGATTATTATCTCAGCCTGGCAATTATAGGCCAGGAAGTTTGATCACATTCAAAATGTTGTCCTAGTGAATAGCATTATGAGCAGCAATCAGCATGGCTTTATGAAGGACAAATTTGATTGCTTTTTATGAAGAGGTAAGTAAGATGCTGGACAGTGGGGGGGCAGTAGTTGGTGATCTATTTGGATTTTGCCAAAGAGTTTGATACCGTGTCCCACAAACGACTGCTTTCTAAACTAAGGTCTGTTGGGCTTAAGTTGTTTGCACATGGATAGGAAGCTGGCTACAGGACTGAGTACAGAGGGTGGTTGTTAATAGTACGTTGGAGTAAGGTTCTTAGTGGATTCCCTCAGGGCTCGGTATTGGGTCCACTTTTATTTAACTTGTTCATTAATGACTTAGGGGAGGGTGTTGTAAGTAATGTATCAGTGTTTGCAGATGACACAAAACTATCCAGCCCAATTAATTCCATCCAGTGTGTGGCATCCTTGCAACAGGATCTTGACAAACTAGCAATCTGGGCAGATAAGTGGCAAATGAGATTCAATGTTGATAAATGTAAAGTCATGCACCTGGGATGTAAAAATATTCAAGCCACTTATACCCTTAATGGGACTGCACTAGGCAAATCCATTATGGAAAAGGACCTTGGAATCCTTGTAGATGATAAACTTGGCTGTAGCAAGCAATGCCAGTCAGCAGCATCAAGGGCCAATAAGGTCTTGAGCTGCATTAAAAGGGGCATAGAGTCACCCTCTGAGGCAAATTGAAGATGCTTCAGATGTTTTTTTTTGCCTTCCTCTGGATCAACTAGCAGTTAGGCAGGTGAAAAAGTTTGAACTTGATGGATGTGTGCCTTTTTTTCAGCCTACCTTACTATGTTTCTATGTGTAAAATTATCAGAATGCTATGTATTGGTAGTTTATTTTAGTTTGGCTGCACTACATACAGTCATATGAGAAAGATTGGGAACCCCTCTCAAGTCTTTGCAGTTTTGTTTATCTTTGGCTGAAGTAGCAACTTCCTTTTAATATATAACATGCCTTATGGAAACAGTAATATTTCAGCAATGACAAAGTTTATTGGATTAACAGAAAATATGCAATATGCATCATGACAAATTATACAGGTGCACAAATGGCCTGGATGCGTACTGAGTAGGACGTGATTGAGAGAGCTCTGTACAATACGCTATACAGTTTTTCATCTCGAAAAGGGAACCGGACACTCCCTAAAACAACCATACTTGAACGGCGAGTACCAATCAGTCCACCAGTTTCAAAAACCACAGCTCTGAATGGGCAAATACGGCAATAAACGTCCATGTGTAAGGCCACAAGTACCAGGAAACAGATTCCCCATGCAGGGCCGCCATCAGGAAGAGGGGGGAGAGTTGTACCAGCCCGAAGGGTAAGGAGCCCTGGCCCCCTGCTTTCTGAGAGCTACCAAATTGGGAAGGGAGCTAGGGTTGCCCTCCTCTATAACCAATAAGTGTAGAAAATGTCACTGGAAGAAGATGCAGCCACCTGTGCCCCCCCCTTCTGAATTTGGGGGGGTAATTTTTACATGGACATTAAAGGGGGGGGGGTGGCCACCAATGTTTTCATAATGTGGGGGGGACTGGCCACCAATTTTTTTTTTACCGTGTGGGGACCTAGCCTCCAATATTTTTATTGGACGCAGCCCAGGAAATTTTGTTGTATGGGGCACTTTGATTTCTGATGGAGCCCTGTCCCCATGTAAATACCAAAATGCAGAGAACAGTTTTAAGAAGTAACACATCTGTTTCCAAAACTGAATTACTTCATACAGTATTTCACATTGTTTACAGTGAAGAGTAAGTTATTTGGTTAGCAGAATCCCTTTAATTTCATTTAAGGTGTAAAACCTTCTGAATAGACCTATAATCAGAATGTAATAAGAGCCGTGCCCTGCAGTGTACAGTGCAAGTGTTATAGACCATGACACGTTAAAGTTATGCCGACACAAAAAAACTACTTTTTAAAATATGAATGTACATTGTATAAGTATTGTTTCCTTGCATTGCTGGGGTGCTATGTTCTGGTATAACCAAGGCACCCTCTGCATGGGGTTTGCATGCTCTCCTTGTGTAAATATACCGACAGTTTAAGTGTATCCTGACTAAAAAGGATTAGACTGTAAGCTCCACTGGCATAGGAACTGATGTAAAGTGACTTTGCAATCACAATGAAGTATACACAATATTTGCAAACAAGTTACTCTGTTCTTCTTTTTAGATCTTCCAAAGCAAAGGAATAACCAAAAACAGCAAATAGGTTTTAGGAAGTAAACTAAGAATAATCCACTGAAGGCTTTTAAAGGGTCACTTTCTCCTAAATCTCTTTATGAAAATCACTATGCAATTATGTTAGAGGGCATTGATCACATTCTTTCATGTTTCTAACAGGATAGGATGGAGAAGACTTCATCTGACTTTTACAAGAATTAGCAAACTACTAAAAGAAATCATAGCTGAGAGCTAACAATACAAAATTCAACAGTCAAATTGTATTTTTTTTATATATTGCAGATTGCATACGTAGTTTTTTAAGTAACACATGTTCTGTTTCCCCTGAACTTGAAAGAATACTCCACAGTCCATTTGTATTATTGTTTCTGGTCCAGTCTCCATCTATAGACAACATATAGCAAATGCCTATTTCAGCTACTTTATCTGTGCATTCCTTCCTTTTAATCATGCTAAAATAAATTATGTGTGAATTTCTCCTGGTATAATACCCCCTAAAAGTGCACTTTGTGCATAAGCAGGCTGTACAATAAGAAACATTCCTGTTCGTTTTTTGCACTATGCAGTAATTGACAGAAATGTCCTTTATGATAGGAAGCCATGTTCAGGCTCACAATGTAATGTAAAAATGCAACCATTCATTTTCTTTCTTATACAGTACTTCTGATTTTACTTGTCTCAAGTGAAAAAGAAGAATGCATGACATAATCAGAGGCAATTGTACTTGGCAATATAGTCTTTTCTTACACTCTTTCAAAGACCTCTGATTGCTTTTGGTAGCTCGATCTTGATCAGACCCACATCATTTTTTTGCAGACCACCCTCCCAAGGGACCAAAGAAACTAATTTTATTTCTTTTCAGTAACTCTTCAAAAATTGTTAGCACAGCACAGCCCTTAAAGGACAAAGAAAGTCTAAAGTAGAATAAGGCTATAAATGCTGTATTTTGTATAATAAACATAAACATACTGCACCACAAAGCCTAATCAAACAAATGATTAATGCTTTCAAAGTTGGCCACAGGGGGCTGTCATTTTGTAACTTTGTTAAACATCTTTGCA
>CM044440.1:96832057-96854671 GCA_024363595.1 Xenopus borealis
ATGGTGCTCCCAGCAAGAACGAAAGAACTCCGTGCCTCTGCAGGTGTCTGCTAATCGTAGCACCAGCCTTGGGCAAGTGAATACAATCTGCCTAAAATTTGGCATCCCCAGTGATTTCACTTTTTGAAAATATTTCTCTCAAGTGCCTTGGAGCTGTCATCTGGAATATTGCCTAATCTGATTGTGAATGGCTCTGGTTTAGTTTGATCACTGCTTTACATAATTTAAAAGCTAACTGTACATGGCTGGATATGGTCTGGCAATTTGGTCAATATCAACCATAGCAAATCATCTGGGCATCTATGCCATGTTAGGCGTTCGTTTTAATGAAGACACACAAAGCTACTTGTAGCAGCTACTATTTGTGGCTACCAAATATCCTGCCGTAGATGATATTGAGAATTGTGTCTGCTAAAATGTACATAATGCAAATGTAAAGCCAACTATTACTAATGTCTATTTGCTGCCATGACAAGTAGCTGCTACTAGTAGCTCTGTCTGTGATCTCCCTTAGGCTTAGGCCAGGCCAGATGGGATGATTCGGGGAGATAAACAGCTTCTTCTTTGGGGTGACTAATCTCCCAGAACCACTTCCCCCTGCCTTCCAGCTGATTAATGAATAATCACCTGTGCCTATTCACACGCGCGCTGCCTTTTCCAAAGTCGAAGTTTTGCCTCCTTAGGCAATTTCAAGCGATTTCGGGAAAGCGCAGCACCACGTGTGAATAGGAGCAGGCGGGGACCCCAAATATTCCCGTCTGGCCTTACCCTTAGGGCTAGGCCACATGGGGAGATTAGTAGCCTCGCAACTAATCGCCGCGTCTTTGAGGCGACTAATCTCCCTGAATGGCTTGCCACCCGCCAGTGCTAAAGTCGCCTGCGCCTATTCACAAACGGCGACTCGTTTTTCAAAGTCGCTCGAAATTGCTAAAATATAAGCTTTAGCATACTGAAATAAGACGTTTTCTAAATATAATCGATTATAAATTCTTTACTGTTTCCAAATTGAAGCTTATCTTCACTACCCTCTCTCAGCATCTGTTTCTCTTTATTCTGTTTTCTTGCAGGAGTTGGGTGTCTGTCATTGACAATTAGATACAATATGTCTTATAGGGGGGCTATCACCAGACATCATGTCTCTCTACATGAAAAATTTGTGCAAAAGGCAGTTATTTAGTTTGTACTGGAATCCCACATCTACTGGGAAAGGCAGATATTGGATCATTCATCCTACACCCAGCTGCTGCATGAAGAGAGAATGCAGAGAAACTGATGCTGACAGAGGAATAGTGAAGATAAACTTGATTGTTTCAGAAATGCTGAAGCTTATACTAATTATATATATATATATGTTATATTATATTATATTGTATTATATTTTCATTTTCACTATTTCTGAGATTATGATGTAGTAAACAGAAAAGGGATCTCTTGGCTTCAACAGCCCTACCATTTCTGTACTGCAAATTGGCTACACAGCTATTTATTTATATATACTGGTAAGAGTTTCTCAAACATGCATCCAATTTTTACCAATGGTATATCAGTACAGTATTGTTTAAATGCTCACGTGCTGCCATTGTATGGCTTATCGGCATATCTGTCTAGTCAGGACTTTTGGTTGGTTACCTACAGATGTGTGTCTGCATTAAGTAGTAATGATTTTGTACATTTGTTTTAGTGAATTTTAAGTATACTATAAAAGCTTTAAACATTTCCTAATTTCTTAAAAGGGAAATCATGCTGTGAATTGTTATTTTGCTCATGTTGTCTTTTTTTACCTTTGCTTTTAGGGCAACAATTTCTTGGTCATCTTAGAGTATTAAAATCTCACTGAATGAAGTTACTGGTTTCCATAGTATAATTTTCTAACTGTCGGGTCTTTTTGAATGAGGATGACAATGGAAGAGATGAAGAATGAAGCAGAGACCACGTCTATGGTTTCCATGCCCCTTTATGCAGTCATGTATCCAGTTTTTAATGAGGTAAGTAGACCTTTGTGGCTCAAATTTTGTGTGGCTAATGAGGGAAAATAAATATTGAAATTATACAATTAATTTGCAACCAGGATGCCTCGGAGGGGGAAAACATTCCTTCCTGACTCAAATCAGACTATTCCCTGGATCAACTTGTACCATGAGCTGTATTCCCTGGGGCGCTCCAATGAGGCAAGTTAAGGCACTCTCATCAGGTGGCAGCTCCCCCCCCTACCTGTGTCCGGCACTGAAAAAGTAAACGATAAGGACGGCAAATTGAGGGCCTCCTCAGGCGACTTCTCGCCGCGACGAATCTCCCCGAATAGCTAGTCAGCACTGCGTACTCACTAGGCGTAAAGTCGCCTGCGCTTGTTCACATGCAGCGGCGCGATTTTAAAAGTCGCTCAAAGTTGCCTGGCGAGGCAATTTTGATTGACTTTTTACATCCCAGCTGCATGACTTTACTTTTATCAACATTGAATCTCATCTGCCACTTAGCTGCCCAGATTGACAGTTTGTCAAGATCCTGTTGCAAGGATTCCACATCCTGTATGGAATTAATTTGGCTGCATATATTTGTCGTCTGCAAACACTGATACATTCCTTACAATACCCTCCCCCAAGTCAAGTTAAAAGGGAACTCCTCAAAAAATATAACTTAATTTTTTTGAATTTCAAACAACTTTGCAATATACATCAATTCAAAAATATGCAGAATTGTCATGGTTTCTAATGTTTCTAATGGTTCCCTAAGCCTCCTGCTCTTCCGCTGATCTTTCTGACTACTTTATTGAGCTAGCTGACTACTGTTACTTTGTATCAACAGCCATCTGTCCTTGGCCTGCATCCTCCAAACCCCACAATTCCCTGCACAGGTGATTTCAATAAGGATAGGATCATCACAGTGCAATGCATTGTGGGTTATGTAGATCCTGCCTGCTGTCTGTAAACTGTTAAAATTTGTAACATCAGTATTTAAAGGGATCCTGTCAAAATGCATCCGTTAATAGTGCTGTTCCAAAAGAATTCTGACATGGGGCTAGGCATATTGTCAATTTCCCAGCTGCCCCAAGTCATGTGACTTGTGCTCTGATAAACTTCAATCACTCTTTACTGCTGTACTGCAAGTTGGAGTGATATCATCCTCTCCCTTTTCCCCACCCAGCAGCCTAACAACAGAACAATGAGAAGGTAACCAGATAACGGCTCCCTAACACAAGATAACAGCTGCCTGGTAGATCTAAGAACAGAACTCAATAGTAAACCCATGTCCCACTGCGTACTATTCAGTTACATTGAGAAGGAAAAAACCAGCCTGCCAGAACGCAGTTCCCTCTGTGCTGGCACAAGTTACATGACCGGGGCAGCTGGGAATTTGACAAAATGGCTAGCTCCATGTCAGATTTTAAAACTGAATATAAACAAATCTGTTTGCTCTTTTGAGAAATGGATTTCAGTGCAGAAGTCTACTGCACTGATGCAGCACTATTGCACTGATGCATTTAAAAAAAAAAAAAAAGTTTTGCCATGACCATTTCGCTTTAATCCCTCCTTCTCTGCCAGGATTTAAAATGATGCAGAAAGAGAAGAACTGTTAAACAGCTGCATTTCAGCATAGAAAATGACATTTATTCATTCTTTATGAAGAAACGGGCAACTGCGATGCGTATTCTGGGTTTCTGTGTTATGTGGGCCTCTTTAGAAAATTTTGGTTTGGAAGCCAGAGTTCCCTTTAAATAAAAGTAAATCCAATACCGATCCCTGAAGGACCCCACTAAGAATTGTACTCCAAGTAGAGAATGTACCATTGGCAACCACCCTTTGTACCTGATAATGTAGTTAGTTTCTTATCGGTGTACTTCATTAAGCACAACAGACCTTTATTTAGATAGCATTTGTGGAGCACTATATTATTTTATGATTTACAGTTTTTCATAAAAAGAGAACCCCCTTTCATTTGTAGCCATTTCAAGACAATATGTTGTGGGTATGTTTTAATTCACAATACAGTTTCTGGGATATATAAATGTTATGTGATGCTTCCCATTTACAATGCTTGTGTGGTTACAGAAGATATTTTTGCTCTGTTTCACAATACATCATGCGATTTAAATCCTTTGATACCAGAAGGTTTTATTCTAATTCTCAGTAGTTTTTCTGAAGGTTCTTCTATCTGTTAATCTGTTCCATTCTGTTTTTTTGTTTTGCCATCCAGCTAGAACGTGTAAATCTTTCAGCAGCTCAGACACTACGGGCAGCATTTATAAAGGTAAAGTGTTTCTCTTATCTTCTTATAGGTGATAGTTCTGACTGCATAGGGCAATTTTGTATACCCAAAGAATTAGTTTTTCTATGTCCTTTATGGGAACCAGTAACCATACTACCTTTTCTGCTGCTTTGACATTGGTCCAGTGACTTGTCAGCCAAATAGAAGTTCCACTCATGTGTTACCTTTGGCAAGCCTATAGATTTTCCTTGGCAATCACAATAACACTCTGAAATTGAATTTATTAATTTTCCCTTAGAGTTTAACAAAGATTATTAATCTAAATAACCGTGATAGTTTACATGAATGGTTTATTAATTGTTTTAAACATTTTCACAACTGGACATACATTATCTGGCTTTTGTTAGACAGGATTTCCCTGTTGCGTGTGAATACTCCTGCAACAGTTCTCCATAAGATTCATGCCATTTAAATTATGCAGCCAAATCCAGCAAACGTATAGAGATTGTTCCTATCATCCTAAGGCTGAAGATTGAAAGATGGAGATGGTTACAAGAGTTATACATGTTTGGGATAAAGGCACAGTTTCTTTGATTTATCCCTCTGCTCCTCAGTGTAAGATTTTAAATCAATCGGACATGATTAAAGTGCATGTTCCAGACTTTAATTTAAAGTTTATTTGCATACATTTTAGTTTCACCATATAGAAATTGCAACACCTTTTATACACTGTCCTCTCATTTCAGGGCACCATAATATTTGTGTGTGTTACTTTATTGGTGCAGGGATATGATTCCTAGGCTTGATTCTACCATTTGGAGTCTGTAGTTGCTATTGTTCAACACGAGGAGAAAAGCTGTGCCAATGAAATTCAAGGAAGCGATCAAGAGACTGAGAAACAAGAATAAAGCCATTTGAGACATTGGTCAAACCTTGGGAGTACCAAGATCAACTGGAATATCCTTAATAATCAGTCTGCAATACCATTAAAGGCATTGTTCATCTTTAAATTTAACTTTTGGTATGATGTAGAGCGTGATATTCTGAGACCATTTGCAATTGGTTTTCATGTTTTATTATTTGAGGTTTTTCCATTATTTATCTTTTCGTGCAGCAATTAATCAGCTGGAAGGAATCTGAAGAAGGCAAATTATTTAAAAACTAAAAATAATGAAGGCCAATTAAAAAATGTGCTTAGAATTAGCAATTGTATAACATACTAAAAGTTTCACTGGTGAACTTAATTGCAAATGGACTGATAGGCCAAGGATCATCTCCACTGCTGATGACCAAAGAATCCTTACAATGATAAAAAAAAAACATCCTCAAATATCTGTCCAACAGATCAGAAACACTTTTCAGGAGGCATGCAAGTTTTTGTCAGAGACTACTATCCACAAAAGACTTCATGAACAGCAGAGGTCACACAGCAATAGGAAAACCACTAGTGAGCCACAAAAACAGGCCAAATTACAGACTGTGGAAAAAGTACTTAAAGTGTCTGCAGATATCTTGAAATAAAGGTGTGCTTAGACAGACGAGACCAAGATTAACATGTATTAGAGTGATGGCAAGAGGAACGTGTGGAGACAAAAAAAGAACTGCCCAAGATCCAAAGCATACCAGCTCATCTGTTAAACATGGTGGTGGGTGTGTTCTAGCTTGGTCATGTATGGCTGCCTTGTGTGTTACCACACTTCTCTTCATTGATGATGTAACTGGTAATGTTCACATGCTCAAGTTCACATCCTGCAACAAGATATTGATCCCAAACACACCGCTAAGGCAACACAGAAGTTTCTTAAAGCTAAATGCAAGAGATAAAAAAACAAAATACTAAACATGACTGCTTTAATATGTCTACCATTACTTTGTCCCATACATTCTGGTGGCCTGAAATGAGGGAGACTTTAGCTAAAAAGTGTTTCTACATGCTGAAACTGAAATGCATGCAAACAACTTAAATCAAACAATTCAAACATAATTTCCAGTCTTCAATTTCCAGACTAATTTTAAAGTGCCCTGAACATTATGGAGGGCACGTTATGTGTATACATGCATTAATTTATCATGCGCATCTTTAGTACTGTAAAAAAACAAAAAGGGGGTCTAACCATTGTCCATTCTAACTGCATTAAAGTGGTACTGTAGCTAAATTAAACTATTGGACTTTCCTATTAACTTGTGAGTGTTGTAATGCTCTGATACACAGACCCAGAATAATAGTAGATTGTGCATATAAAAGCTAACCGTGTTTAACGCTACCCCTTGTAGTCTAATGCTGGCACCATTTGCGATTCAATATAGTAATAAAAGATCTGTAATTTTTTTAGGTCTATTTTTTTGGTAATAAAACACTTACTTTAGGTGTTTCTTTCTGCAGGCAGAAAAAGAAAATCCGGGACTCACACAAGATATAATTACAAAAATTCTTGAAAAGAAGAGTGTAGAAGTGAACTTCACGGAATCTCTATTGCGGATGGCGGCTGATGATGTTGAAGGTAAACACAAAAACACAAATCAGTGCACCTTCACTGTTTTAGATTCTTCTTCAATTCCAACTATCTTTTGTTCATTCACCCCTTGAAAGTATGCAAATTATTGCTGCTGTTCAACATGCACTTTTTCTGATCTTTCTTTAGAGTATATGGTTGAACGGCCAGAACCAGAATTTCAGGAATTGAATGATAAAGCACGAGCACTCAAACAGATCCTTAGTAAGATTCCTGATGAAATCAATGACCGAGTGAGATTCCTACAGACAATCAAGTAAGTGCATTTTACGAAGTGATGGCATATCCTTTGTCCATGGGGTACTGTCTGTTAAGGTGTAATATAGTGAGGTTTGTAAACTGAGCTTTTGACGGCATCCTATTTGATCACAGTACGTAAGTAAAAGTGACAGAGGATTCCTTTAAACTAAAAATGATCATGTCCGGTCAAGCAGAGACCATCATCAGGAAACAACAGAAGGGGATTAAGTGGAAAGGATAAACTAACTTGTCTTCTCCTGTTCCTCCTCGTCTCACTTTAAAAAAACAGGTTCTGGTTCAAAGTTGGAAAAATTTAAGTACTTTCATTGTCACCCTGTTTAGTGCAAACCATAACACAAATCCTAAAAACTTTCTTAGGAACAGTAACTTCAAATAATGAAAGTGTTTTACAGTAATAAAAATATAATGCAGTGTTGTCCTGCACTGGTAAAACTGCTGTTTGCTTCAGAAACACTACTATTTATATGAATAAGATGCTGTGTAGCATAAAGTACTGTCACCCTGCATTAGTAAAATTGGATGCGTAGGAAACAAAACTTTAGTTTATACAAACAAGCTGCTGTGTAACCATGATCAAAGCTATTCCAGCGCAGGATACACCGTAGATGATGGATAAGTCTGAAGAATTCCATTGTATACTACAGAACTAATCGGTTATCTCTGTTTATCCTGTGCCTTTTCTACTTTTTCAGCTTTGAACAGCTGCAACCAAGACTACACAGCAGCTTGTTTATATAAACTATAGTTTATATAAACACACCAGTTGTACCAATGCAGGGTAACACTACATTATAGTTTGATTACTTAAAAACACTTCCACTTGCATTACTGTTCCTTTAACCTGTGCGATATAGCCTTTTTACAATTTCCGCCATTGGTACACAGCAGCTTGTTCATATGAACTATAGTAGTGTTTCTGAAGCAAACCGATCAGTTTTATCAGTGCACTTTAAAAACACTTTAATTTTGTGGCGTTGATGTTCCTTTAATGAAACCAACATACAAAAATGATGCTATGTTAAACCAAATGGAGTTTAGTGTCTCTTCAAGATAATCTTATAGTTCAATGGTGTTCGACTTCTTCTGTGGTACTGAGGGCTGTCATTATTCTGGCCTATGCTGGCCTATGTTGTAGAGGTGATGGAACCCAGTATCGATCACTCCCTATTTTAAACCGCACCCATGTTATCACAAGAAATGTTAAGCTGATAACCACATAAATGGTGGGAGCACACCCAAAATGCAAATGGTTGGTGCTCACTGCAGAGCTATCACTCGTGGGCATAAAAGGTTATATTATATATATATATATTCTGAGACATTTTGCAGTTGGTTTTCATTTTTTATTATTTAAGGTGTTTGAGTTATTTAGCATTTTATTCTGCAGCTCTTCAAATTGCATTTCAAGCATTCTGGTAGCTAGGGACCAAATTATCCTAGCAACCATACACTGTTGTGAATAAGAGACTGGAACATGATGAGTAGTAGTGGTAAAAAAGTAGTAGATCGTAATAAAAAAGTAGCAATACAAATAAATGTGTAGCCTTACAGAGCATTTGTTTTTTTAGATGGGGTCAGCTACATCTATTGGAAAGCTGCAAAGATTCAGAAGAAAAAGGCAAATGACTATAAAACTATAAAAAAAAAATAGATAATGAAGACCAGCTGCAAAATTTCTAAGTATTGGCCATTCTATAACATACTAAAAGTTACCTTGAAGGTGAACCACCCCTTTAAATCAATATGCCGCCTCTCCCCTGTGGATAGCACAGTAACCCCAAGCACATGTTTAAACATCTAGGGGCCCCCTATCCAGTCTAGCAAACCCCCAGGACAAACCATTGCCATTTTCCATTCTCACAGACAGAGCTTATTGGTGATGCTTACCCTGACTTCATTGCAACCCCATGCATCACCTGCAAGGAAGGACCAATCAAGGGGACTTCCATGCCCCATTTATCTTCCACCCTTATTGTATGTATAGCTCCGGCAAAGTAATGCCTCTAAGCCAGGTGATCAGGTCCATTGTTGACAAAATCAAGTGTTTCTTGCACCCCTCTTATAAATGAGTCCTAATTATTTCATTACATTGTATTGTAGCCTGTGCTAAATGTATCTTTAAGTAAAACACTGTTTTGTATATACCACAATACTTTTTAATTAATTTTATAATTCAGGGGTGCCCAGACTGTTACCCTGGGATCTACTCTTGACACCAGGCCGCCCCCCACCCCCCATCAGGAGATCTACCTCTTCCCCTTATTGTGTTCTTGCTACTTTTTTATTGCTCATCTTTCTATTCAGGTCTCTCTCCTATTCATATCACTGTCTCTTCTTGAAATCCGTGCATTGTTGTAATTTTGGACCCTAGCAACCAGATGTCTGAAATTGCAAACTGGAGAGCTGCTGAATAAAAAGCTAAATAACTCCAAAACCACAAATAATAAAAAATGAAAGTCAATTGCAAATTGTCTCAGAATATCACTCTCTAAAAGTACATCCTTCTTAAAGTTCATTTAGATGTGAGCAAACCCTTTAAAGGTGTGCCGCCCCTTTATCTATAAACTGCACATAAGGGGAAGAGAACTGGGAACAGACCAGCCATTTTTTACAGGAAGGAAAGGGGAAAATACAGAATTTTTCCAGAGGATTAAACATTACATATAAGACGAGTAAGAGCCACCAGAGCATCTTGGATGAATCACATAAATATTGTAACCAACAGATTTGCATCACATTTTAGCAGATCAAAACAACTTTCCTGTGTAGGTCATGCACAGCCCACAGCCCATCACACGCCAAAAACATAGGAAATGCGTAACACCAATACATCTAATCATACCACGCATCCGTCACCTCCATCCTCATACACGTGGATCATGTCCTAGCTCTCCCTGTTGGGGGGGGCAGACTCTAATATCCCCACTCTTACCAATCAGAGTGATGCGCACCACAATGTGCTCCAATGAGAGCTCAACCTCTCGCAAACTCATCTGCTCTAATCATGGGCCGGCTTTCTGAGTGGGAGCTACCCTACAGTCAAGTGGAAAAGAGGGGGATAAGTGTGTGCCAAGATTAATAATGATTATAATGTGTATATGTTTGTTTCCCCTTTTTAGAGACATAGCCAGTGCAATAAAGGAACTTCTTGACACCGTCAACAATGTCTTCAAAAAGTATCAATACCAGAACCGCAGAGTATGTAGTTTTGCCCTATTTTGTGATACATATTTCATGTGTTTTTTAAACTTGTGAATAGTGGTTTAACTACCTTTCCCATTCAGTTCATCACCCATTCCCTTTCCTTGTAGTTTCCTCCTTCCTTGTTTACATGGATATCCAAAGAACAAAACTTTTAATGCAGAACATGTTAAAAATATAGCCATATAATCTTTCCAGAGACTAATTACGATCCTATTTTTTTTTTTTTTTTAATAAACAGGCACTTGAGCATCAAAAGAAAGAATTTGTAAAATACTCCAAAAGTTTTAGTGACACGCTAAAGACATATTTTAAAGATGGAAAGTAAGTATTTTATTATTAATCTACTCTTTATAGCAGTTTCTGCTACCTGTAGGACATTAATTCTAGAACAGTTGAGTAATAAAGGAGAACTAAAGCTTAACTAAAGAAGTAGGCTAGAAATGTTGTACATTGTTTTGGGCTTCTGTACCAGCCCAAGGCAATCATAAACTTTTAGCTGTAGTGATCTGCTTATTATTCAAAGGATGTAAGCAAAGGAATTCATTTTATTCTGAAATACAATATTTACTGTGTTAATAACAAGGTTAATTATGATGCATATTTATGTTCTACTATCCGGAAACCCCTTATCCAGAAAGCTTTGAATTATGGAAAGGGGATTTTACATAGACTCACATTTTATCCAAATGATCCAATTCTTAAGAAATTATTCCATTTTCTATGTAATAATAACAGCAGCTTGTACTTGATCCAAGCTAAGTTATAATTGATCCTTATTGGAAGCAAAATCCATTTATTCAATGTTTTCAAAATTTTCTAAGGGAAGGTACTTTAGGTATGAAGGTCTAAATTATGGAAAGATCTGTTATCCGAAATACCCCAAGTTCCAAGCATTCTGGATAACGGGTCCCGTACTTGTAATAACATTCACAGAGGGCAAACCACCAGTAGATTAGGGCAAAATCCTGATGTAAAATCAAGAGAAATAACCCATTGAAATGCATTATAAATTTGTGGGACCACAGTGGGATGAAATTTGTATGTAAAATTAACGTATATTTTTAGTGGCAAAGGGACATTTATGGATTGTTTATTTATGATCATAACGTCAATAAAAAAAGGGTATCCTAAATACCCTGAAATAAACAGGGTTGCAGTGTAACTATATAGGAAATCTGAAAGGTCTGTCCTTTCTGTAATTTTAAATTGAGGTTTAGCTTCCATGAATTTGCATAAAGTGGAAAATTAAATAGGAAAGCTTTCAGCTTACAATCATATGTGATTTGGATTATTCCTGATTTGTGTAAATATAACAATGGTCAGGGTTTAGATCTCCTTTAATTAAAATGACCGGAAAACCGTATTGTGCAAAAGATCTTTATTCATAGTAAGAATGCACAAAACCAGGAATTCGTTTGGGATTCAGCCTTTTTCTACTGGATTCGGATTCCGTGGAATCCGTGTGTGTGGCCAAACCAGATCCTCATTTGCATATGTAAATTGCGGGGAAAAGGAAATCAAGTAATCTTTTTGTCTCAAAACAAGGAAGTGAAACTTTTCTCTTTTTCCTTTCCTGCATCTAATTTGCATATGCAAATTAGGATTTGGTTCGGAATCCGGCCGAATCTTTCACAGGGGATGCGGCCGAATCCCAAATAGTGGATTCTGTGCATCCCTAATTCATAGCAAGGTGTATGCTAGTGCTGTGCCTTCTGCTTCATTATTTACATGTAGTACAGGTATTAGACCTGATATCCAGAGAGCTTGAGACCTGGGGTTTTCTGGATAAGGGATCTTTCCATTATTTGGATTTTCATACCCTAAGTCTAAAAGGAAATCATGTAAACATTAAATAAACCCAATAGGCTGGTTTTGCTTCCAATAAGGATTAATTATATCTTGGTTTGGATCAAGTACAAGCTACTGTATTATTATTTATTATTATTATTATTATTGAGAAAAGGAAAGCTTTTTAAAAAAATTTTTTTATTCTTTTCTTATAATGAAGCCTATGGGAGATGGCCTTTCTGTAATTTGTAGCTTTCTGGATATTGGGTTTCCGGAAAATGGATCCTGTACCAGTTAAAGATTGCCCAATGTAATGCATTTCCTATGTTAATAGGTTTGGTATGTAGAAAGTGTTCTATTTTATGCCTAATTTATTTTCTGTTTCTTTTTAGGGCATTAAATGTATTTATAAGTGCCAATCGCCTAATTCATCAAACCAACTTGATACTCCAGACCTTCAAAACTGTGGCCTGAAAACTGTACATGACTAAGAGCTGTAATTTTCAGTGGTTGACAAAGCTACTTTATTATGTAAATTAAGTTCTGACTGTATAAATTATCCGTTCCGCCAGAGGGACAGAAATGCAGGATGTTGAATGGGATTATTGCCATCTTACACCATATTTTTGTAAGATTTATTGTAGCTTCTCATAATCTCACGATGAAGATTTTGCATCACTTTTTTGCTATTCTCATTCTTTTAAGAATTATAAGCCAAAAGAATTTTACGCCTTAATGTGTCATGATATAACATTCCTTAAACAAATTGTAAATATTGGTGTTCTGTTTCTGACATTTTAACTTGAAACCGAAAAGCTGCAAGATTATGTATTTAACAATATTTGGTGGCAAATATTCAATAAATAGTTTACATCTGTAAAATGGCATAGGAAATCCTCTGTTTTGGAGTCCGTTTTTGCCCGTCCTTGTAATTATTCGACAGATAATAGTTGGAATTTTATTTACTATATCCATAGTAACCCTTCTAGAATGCAGTGTTTAATAACACCAACTCTAGCACCTGGGGGGGGTGGTTTGGATCCCTCGTTAAAGGAGAAAGAAAGAGATTTTTACACTTGGGGCTGCTAACTGTTAGGCACCCCCAAGTGACTACTTTTACCTACCTGATACCCCAGGCTGGTGCTCCTATCACCAACACAACACCAGTTTGGGGTACTTCTAGCCAGCACCACACAGAGATAAACTTCCTGCTTCCTTTGCTGTACTGTGCATGCGTTTTTCCTGGGAAATTTGAAATCAAAGCAGTAGAAAGTTAATCTCTCGTGGTGCTCACTAGAAGAACCCCGGACCGGTGAAGTTTTTGCCTGATAGGTGCCTATCTTTGGCACCCCCAAGTATAAAATCCTTTTCCTTCTCCTTTAAAGGAACAGTAACATACCAAAAAAAACGTTTTAAATGAATGACCCTATTATATACAGTTACCCTGCCCTGATGAGGCTGGTGTTTGCTTCAGAAAATCTTCTATAGTTTATATAAGCAAGCTGCATTGTAGCCATGAGGACAGCCTTTCAAGCACAGGATACACAGTAGATAAACAATAAATTCTGAACAAACTATCTTTTATCTACTGTGTATCCTGGTCTTGAATGGCTACACCCATAGCTATACAGCAGCTTGTTTATATTCACTATAGAAGAGTTTCTTAAGGAAATACACAAACTGTAACAGTACATACTGTCATTACTTTAAAGTGGACCCGTCACCCCAAAAAAATATTCAAAATCATATTTTATCACATTAGTCAAGAAAAATGGACATAAATTACACTATATAAATTATTTTAATCTTGTTTTCTTCAGTCTGGGAATTCATAATTATAGCAAGCTGGCAGGAGCCATTTTGTGGACACTGTTATTAAGTCAAGCCTTGCATCATCTCAGAATCTTGTTTGTGCACCATAATGGGGGACCCAATGTCTATCCCCATGTCCTGGCTACACAATTAAATGGTTAAGAGAACTGGGGGAATGTGTGGGGAGCAGTGTCATCTAGGAAGTGCTGAATGGAAAGTGAAAGTAATTATCTGCCCCGCCTCTATGCCTAAGGCATAGAGGAGTGGCAGACAATATTTGATTGACAGCTGAGATTTTTAAATGATCTTAAAACAGCTATGAATGATTTAATAAAAATTTGAAATTGGATTTCATGTTTAATATGAAAAGGACTTTTATTATACAGATTTTTGTGTCTGGATGACAGGTCCACTTTAAATTTGTTTTTAATAGTTTTTGAATGATTTGCCTCCAGCTTTCAAATGCTCTGTAAGGCTACAAAAGTATTGTTGCTACTTTTTATTCCTCTTTCTATTAAGGCCCTCTACTATTCATATTCCAGGCTCTTAGTCAAATCTTTCCATGGTTGCTAGGGAAACTTGAACCCTAGCAAACAGATTTCTGAAATTGCAAACTGGAGAGCTCAATAGAAAAAAAGCCAAATAACTCAAAGACCACCAATAATAAAACAGTCTCAGAATATCACTCTATGTTATACTTAGGGGCAGATATACTAAATTCACATGAGTGATTCGAATATTCGATCGAATTTTCAAAAAGATTCGATTTCGAATATGCAAATTAGGCAAATTCGACCGTTGAATAGTCGAATTCGAATAATTCGAATTTAATTTTATTCGAAAATTCGATGGTCTAATACTTCCCTTTTAAATTTAAATTCGACCACCTACTTCACCAGATAAAACCTACTGAAATGGGGATCATTCCCTAAGATCGAATATAAAAAATTCGATTGATTGCTAAATCGTTTGAATATTCGATTCGAATATTCGAATGATCGAATTTTCTATATTCGATCATTCGAATTGCGGTAAAATCCTTCGAATTCGATAGTCGAATTTGTAGGATTTTACCTCCCCACTATTCCCTGGTCGAATTTAAATTTTTTTTATCATTTGAAATTCGACCAATAGTAAATCTGCCCCCAAGAGTTTACTCAAAGGTGAACTCCTTTAACCGCCAACTTCTTATTGGTTGCTCTGGTTTACTGTAGGGATGCACCGAGTCCAGGATTCAATTTGGTTCGGTATTCGGCCATTTTCAGCAGGATTTGGACTGGGCCGAGTTCTTGTGCCTGACTGAACCAAATCCTTTAAATCATGTGACTTTTCATCACAAAACAAGGAAGTTAAAACATTTTTGGGAGGCTTCTTTTTACACTTCCTCTCACTAATTTGCTATGCAAATTAGGGGTCGGATTCGGTTCGATATTCGGACAAATCTTTCACAATGGATTCGGGGTTTCGTCCGAATCCAAAATAGTGGATTTGGTACATCCCTATTTTACCGAGTATGGACAATCTCTAACTCTTATTACATATGGGGGGTTAGTATAATGTTTTAATTCCTAAAATAATGCACAGCCTTTTGCAGGATAAAAATGGATGGGGCAATATTATACTGTCACTGATTGTGTTCTACACTTGTGTTGGAGCTCAACCACTAAATACTGGTCCTATTGTAAGGAGTACTCTACAAATTGCTATCCACTGGCCTCCCTGTAGCTATGGCTAAACAAGCCTAGTATTTACTGTGGTCTTTCTTGCAGTGCCAATGACAGAATGACCCCAGAGAGTAACCGAAAATAAAATACAGATTTTCAGTATACAATCTCGCAGACTGAGTTGACCACAGTCAGTGTCCTCCCCGTTGTTTATTTTTAGTTCATTGTCAACTTTATACTGCTACTTGAATTCTTCATCTGACTCTGCTTATTTGTACATTCATAATGTTTAGAAATCCAAGTGGAATAGTAATTGTACTTTAGCTGAACACCTCACATTTACAGGATATTTATTTTACAGGATATATCTATTTTCATCTGTAAGAACCGAGGGATACGGCACAATCTCAACGTTGAATACATTTAAAGGGATACTTTCATGAGGAAATTTTCTCTCAAAATGCATAAGTTAATAGTGCTGCTCCAGCAGACTTCTGCACAGAAATCCATTTCTCAAAAGAGCAGACAGATTTTTTTTATATTTCATTTTGAAATCTGACATGGGGCTAGACATTTTGTCAGTTTCCCAGCTGCCCCAAGTCATGTGACGTGCTCTGATAAACTTCAATCACTCTTTAATGCTGTACTGCAAGTTGGAGTGAAATCATCCCCCCCCCCAGCAGCCTAACAACAGAACAATGGGAAGTTAACCAGATAGCCGCTCCCTAACACAAGATAACAGCTGCCTGGTAGATCTAAGAACAGCACTCCGTAATAAAAGCCAAGTCCCACTGCATTACATTGAGTAGGAGAGACAACAGCCCGCCAGAAAGCAGTTCCATCCTAAAGTACTGGCTCTTTCTGAAAGCACAAGATCAGGCAAAAAGACATGAGATGGCTGCCCACACACCAATATTACAACAAAAAAAAAAAATACACTTGCTGGTTCAGGAATTAAATTTTAAATTGTAGAGTCTGGTTACCTTCCCATTGTTCTTTTGTTAGGCTGCTGGGTGGGGGAAAGGGAGGGGGTGATATCACTCCAACTTGCAGTACAGCAGTAAAGAGTGATTGAAGTTTATCAGAGCACAAGTCACACGACTTGGGGCAGCTGGGAAACTGACAATATGTCTAGCCCCATGTCAGATTTCAAAATGAAATATAAAAAAAAAATCTGTTTGCTCCCTTGAGAAATGGATTTCAATGCAGAATAGCACTATTTACATGCATTTTGAAAAAAACATTTTTTCCCATGACAGTATCCCTTTAAGATTATATCCAAATTACAGAAAGATCCATTATCTGGAAAATAGTGATGTGCGGGCCGACATGATACCTGCGGCTCAGACGGGTTGGGTCGACCTCACACCCCATCTTCCTAGTCACGGGCGGCCTTACAACTGCCTGTTTCCCAGTTCATTTTTTATAAATGCGTTCTTGCTCGTCCTGCTCTTTTTGTGACGTCATCGGCGGCATGGGTCTATGGAAGGAACCCGGCAGTCGGGTTCAGGTGGCGGGAGGGTGGTTGTAGGTCAGGAAAATCCCAACCTGCATATCACTACTGGAAAACCCCAGGTCCGGAGCATTCTGGATAACGTCTCATATCCGTAATGGGAATTATTTACTTTGCTGAACCTCAAACAGGTAAAATATAAGAGCAATTCAGATTTCATGAAAATCGTGTCCTGGCTCAGTTATATGTAGTTGTTTGTCTATTTCTATTTCTCTCCCACAGCACATAAGCAAAATAAGATTAATGCCTGCTGAAAGCTGCGTCCCATTTCTTTCCGATTTGCCATCATTGGTAAGAATTCCACTTCATTACTGATGAACAATTCCACCTTCAGTGAAACCACCGACCCTGTTATTAAAGTTGTTAGAACTTGAGTGTGCTGGTTGCCTGGTTACACAGGTACCTGCAGTTTATCTGTTTACAGCTTTGCTGCTGTAGGGCGTTATTCAGGCAAAACTACAAATTGTTGTATTTACAGTCCTGTAAACTGTAATCACCCTCTTAAGTGGAATTTTAAAAATACTGGGAATCTATGAGAAGAAAATGCTTTCCTTCCTTTTATAGGTACGATATACAGTAGATTAACCTTAAAATCACACTAATTATATATTTTACAATTTGTGACAACACAAAAGGTTAGTTTTCTGTTGTACAGGTTTGGGATCCGTTATCCGGAAACCCGTTATCCAGAAAGTTCTGAATTACGGAAAGACCATCTTCCATTATAATCAAATAATCCAAATTTTTAAAAACGATTTCCTTTTTCTCTGTAATAATAAATCAGTAGCTTGTACTTGGTCCAAACTAACATATCATTAATCCTTATTGGAAGCAAAACCAGCCTATTGGGTTTATTTAATGTTTACAGGATTTTCTAGTAGATTTAAGGTATGAAGATTCAAATTACGGAAAGAGCCGTTATCCGGCAAACCCCAGGCCCCGAGCATTCTGGATAATAGGTCCCATACCTGTAGTACATTGCTGGTAAGTTTGTAATACCATCCCTAGTTGCTGATTTACTGGCCAGTTAGAAACTTACCAGGTTGCCACTCCAGTTGCCACTTGGGGATGAAGCATCCTGTGTGCAGGGGTGTAACATGGACACACCTGCCCCCCCCCCACCCAAAAAAAAATTATTCAAAGGCCTTGCTAGAGGAAGCCAACCCCACAGTCTGGGCCCCCTGCAACCACAGGGTCTGCTACCCCTGTAGTTACACCATTGCTTGTGTTTCAGCCCCTGTAAAATACATCTGATGACATTGTTGCGTCCCTTTACTCCCGCTATCAGCATTTGTCAAAGACATCTCATGCTGCACCCTGAATGCACTGCAACCACTGGAGTTTAGTTCCATGATTCAACAATAAAATGCCCAACACTAACTCAAGTATACAAGTATGATACAGTTCAGTTGGGGCTTACCATCTGCTTGTTTTCAGGTTTATCTCAAAGGGGCTGATTAACCAAAATTAGCTGATACATTTCACATTTTCTAACTGGTAGGGGATGATCCAAATGGATTGGCTGCAGTTTTACACCTCTGTAAAAACATAATGTAAATACAATTTAATGGTTTTATAGGTAAGGGTGTATCTTATGTAGTGCATTGTGTACCTTATAAATACTGAGCATTAGACACATGATGTAATATTTAGGCCTGCCTCTGCTTTCAGTTAGGGAACTGCTTTTATATTTGATACTAGAAGAAAAAATCTAATAACCTGTAACTCCCACAGCAGACTAAATAGAAAAGAAACAAGTTCTGGATATCAGCTCTGCAATCTAGGCCGTGATAAGCAGACAATACAATGATACAGACAATAAAAAAGCAACTTCTAATGAGTACAAAGATAAAATAGAGAAATAAAAGCACACAAGGGTATAGAAACGTCATCCACCATTCCCCCTGTTTATACTGTTACTGTGATGCATTTACAATAGCGGTATATAAAGATATATACATAAACAGTAACTAGATACCATAGGAATATTTTCCTCTGTCCCAGCTGTGCACCGAATACCCTGTCTTTGACTCATATGTATCCAACGTCTAAGAGACAGTAGTACTGAGTGTGAATATAGAGTACAGGTATAGGATCCGTTATCTGTAAATCCTGATATTCAAGGGGGTTTTTTTTGGAGGAAAACTGGAGTACTTGAGAGTCAAATTCGATTCAAATTTGATTTAAATTTTCTGGTCGGGACTATTCCATCAAATATTAGAAGTTCAATCTTTTTCTTAACCTCCCATTTGAGTTGTGAGTATATTCCAATTTTTTTGAGTAAATCAAAATTCACATGAATTCGAAATTCACCCTGTGATAAATCTGCCCATTAATTTAGAAAAAATGTAAAATGAGCTCTCTATAAGAAAAATATAAATATTATTAGCAACACAAACTATTATAACCAGATATGGGATCCCTTATATGGAAACCTGTTATCCAGAAAGCTCTGAATTGCAGGAAGGCCATCTCCCATAGACTCCATTATAAGCAAATAATCCAAATTTTTAAAAATGATTTCCTTTTTCTCTGTACCTTGTACTTGATCCAAACTAAGATATAGTTAATCCTTATAGGAAGCAAAACCTGTTATTGGGTTTATTTAATGTTTACATGATTTTCTAGTAGACTTTAAAGTATGAAAATCCAATTTACAGAAAGAACTGTTATCTGGAAAACCCCAGGTCCTGAGCATTCTGGATAACAAGTCCCATACCTGTAGTAAATGCAAACACATGCGGGAGACTGAGTTGAAGAATTGCTGTAAAAACCACTGGTTAATACTAAGGGCAGCTGTAAGCTTTTCTGGGCATTTGGCCCAACACTGGAAACTCCACTAAGTAGCTGCCCTATTATTGTTAGCGATCAGCTTTGCTGTTTACAAATGCAGATTCCGCCTGCTTCTAATATGCTGAACAACACTCCTGTAGGTGTAGGACAAATGCTGCTTTGTTGACCAGCTTTGTATAGTGTTGCCAGGAGACTATACATTGGCAGACTGAAAGCAAAGCTTTGAATTAGCTCTCTATATCCATGGCTGACTTGCACAGGAAGAATACCATAGCTGACAGTAAACTGCATGAACAACCTTTTTGAGGTAAGTTTAAAATACTTACAGGAAAATCAAATACAGCTTCTGCAGAAGACAAGTTACTGACACTTCACTCTGACATTTTTGGAAGTAAGCCAATATCTAGTATTTTTACATAGACTTTCAGTTTCTTTCCAGTGTTTTTGTTTTTTTGCACAGTTTTCTTGCATTCCCTAAGCAGTGCATTCCAGGCAGATTCTTGCTCTAACCCAACTGTGGCTTGGTTGTTATTTGCAATCACCAGGAACATTGTTTAGAAGGATACAATGAGCAACCAGAGGACTATGCCGGACAAGAGGGAGCTCAGCGCCTTTATTGCTACCAGACATATAGAAGATGGTTCTGAAGGAGTAAGACGTGTCACTGAATCCATTGAAAACAGACTTAGCATTCAGGATTTTGGACATATTCAGAGATTATTTCAGGTAGGTCCTAAAATCAGACACATTATTATGTGTCCATTAAGAAAGAGTTGGCAGCTGAACCCTTTAAAATACAACTCAGAGCAGCCCTCATATGGAAGAGGCCTTAAGAAAGTAGTTGATTATATTAATACATATCTTTAGGCATGTTCTGTTAGACCTTAGTGTGAGACAATATAGGCACTAGCTAAAGGGAGATTAAAATGTATAGTATATACAGTAAATACCTATAATTATTGGCAAACCTGAATGCTGTTATAGAATGAACAAGATGACTGCCCTGCAAATCCCATAAGTGTTTAGAAGTTTGAAATATTTCATATCAAGAATCAAAGAGCAGGCACTCGTTAAATATATGAACCAAGGACAGTAAGTTGTTTCCCTGTTTTCCTTTCAACATGAGCATATAGGGTGACAAGATCATGTGCTATCTTTGTTCTCTTACTGCAGTGGACTTTGTAGTTACATAGCCCTTTCATTAGATATTTTCTGAGTGAATTTAATCTAAAAAGATAGACATCTTACCATTATGTTGCAAAATAACAATACATAGTAGAAGGCTATTTTGGAACTATGGGATGCGTTTGTTATTGGTGACAATCATGTGGCACACCCAAAAAGAGGACATTAGTGATGGGTGAACTCTTTCGCCAGGTTTCACCAAAAAAGCCCATACCCGCCAATGTTTTTCAAAACTTTTTTGGGGAAGTGAAAAGTGACAGATTTGTCCATTACTAGAGGACTTCTCTTCTTCAAGTCTATGAAGACTCACAGCTTTATAGGAGCTTATAAAATCCAAGAAACTGTTTCCCTTGCTCTCTACATTGTTCTCTTTCTTGTTCTATATAATTAAGGTCTACCTGCGCAGTCTAGCATTCTCAAGGCTCTAGAGTCTACACGCTAGCATTCAATGCCTACTCTATCAGCTCTCATTTCTTCATTACAAGTTTGTAGACGCATGTGTCGTGATGAGCAATTCCAGCACCATACTAGGGTCATGTTTTTCCTCTTTTTCTAGTCTCCAGAGTTAAATCAATCAGAATGTATGAGCAGAGAAGAATTCATGGAGAGAACATACGCAGCTGTGGGGCATGGCATCAAAGAAGAATATGGGGAATTATTTGATAAGATAGATGTGAGTCGTGAGGGTTTCATTGATTGGGACAAATTAACATCCTTTATGCTGCTTGAGCTTAATGAAAAAGATGAACGAGTGAAATCATCAGTAATCCCCCAATGGAAGGATATCCGCAGCTTCCCATTAATTCACAAGGAAAACATCCAAAAAATTGTTTACTTGAAAGGTTTGGGTCGTTACGTAACTTTAAGCAAAGATGGATTACTCGGAGTCTGGGGAGAAAATGTAAAATTACAAAGAAGCCTACAGATCTGCACGGATACAGTGAAACTAAAAGATTTATGGGCAACAAGTTTGGTGTTCCTGGCCAATGTAAACAAGGTAAACAGAAGTCATATAATACAAAAGTCAATAAAGAGGAAGATCAGTGGCTTTATTTTTCTCTTTATTTGTCAGGGTATCTGAAATGCATTGTTAAACATGCCACATGCTGTCACCATTCCCAATAGTGGACAATATTGAGTAACCTAATTGCCAATCAACAGGCCAGGATGCCGAGCATGAAAAAGCACAAAACTAAATATAAATGGGTTATTATTGGATGGAACCACTGGAAGGTGGGTGGGTGCCTACAAAGCCACTTATTTGTGTAAAAATAATGAAGGTAGCTTATTTGAAGTGCTAAAACATAGCATGAAGTAGCAGCAGCAACAAAAAGCATAACAGGAATGAGGGTATTGGTTTGATGAACAACATTTCCTACTGGGAACAGCAGTTAAGCCAAAGCAAAATTATACCCTATGTTTATGTCATCGAAAAGTATTATTATGCATGTATTTTTCATACACTACTTATATTAGTATCTATTATTATTCTCCAGATAATTCCTATATTAAATGCAATAGTGGGTTTAACACAGTTTCAGAGTATAACCTGTTTAGCTAACCAAGCACTCAAAAGGTACCCATTATGTCCTTGTTACTTTTCTCTCACTCTGCAGAATAAACAGAGACTCCCTTATACATATATATATATATATATATATATATATATATATATATA
>CM044440.1:96854681-96872833 GCA_024363595.1 Xenopus borealis
ATATGTGTGTGTTATAGTAAAGGCTGGACATTAACATGGTACTGTATGTAACACTAGTGCAGCAATTCTGTACATAAGATTATACAAGGCACTAACCAGATTCCTTGAATAGGAGTTTGGTCACCTTTAAGTATGTTATAGAATGGCCAATCTTAAGCAATGCTTCAATTGGTCTTCATTATTATTATTTTTGAAATAGTTTTTTAAAATGATTTGCCTTCTTCTTCTTCTGACTCTTTTCAGCTTTGAAATAGGGTCACTGACCCCAGCTAAAAAACAAACCTCTGCATGGCTACAGATGTATTGTTATTGCTACTTTTTTTTATTAATCATCTTTCTGTTTAGAACTCTGCATGGTTGCTAGGGTAATTTTGTTGAAATTGCAAACTGGAGAGCTGCAGAATTAAAAACTACATAGCTCAAAGACCATAAATGATAAAAAAATGAAAACCATTTGCAATTGTTTTAGAAAATCACTCTCTAAATCATATGAAAAGTTAACTGAAAGACAAATAACCCCTAACTCATATACCGACATTACAGCTTGTCTTGTCTCAGGAGCCAAGATGTTTTCATAGCTGAGCAAAAATCCCCCAGTTTAATTTTAATAATCTGAATATAACATAATGTGTATCTACCTTTACCCCCATTTCAAATGTCAAGGATGAGTTACAAAAAATAAACAAATAGCGCAGGAATCACAGAGACTTTTTTTTGGAAATTATAAAAAAGGTTGTTTAAAGGAACAATAACTCCAAAAAACAAGTCTTTTAAAGGAATGACAGTATAATGTACTGTTGACCTGAACTGGTAAAACTGGAGTGTTTGCTTCAGAAACACAACTATAGATTATTTAACCAAGCTGCTGTGTAGCCATGGGGGCAGCCATTCAAGCACAGGATACACAATAGATAAGATCTGAAGAATTCCATTGTATACTACAGAGCTTATCTGTTATCTGTCCTGTATCCTGTGACTTTTCTTATTTTCTATATAGTAGTCAGTCCACCTACAGTATGTCATTGACATTCAGAAGGAACCAGCAAAGCCCTGGTCTATCACCCTTACAAAGTTTATTATGATCTGTATAAAATGAAACCTTGATTGGTGTTCCAAAGCCAAAGTACAAAGAACCTTGTTGTACTGCACAACTTTTATATTACTGAACATTAGCTGAAAATGTGATTCTCTCTAGTTATATCCAGTTTTCTACCAATGTATGTTTGTTCTCTTGCAATTCCAATTGTCTTAAACTGGCCCAGGAACCTCAGGAAGTGTTGCTGGTATATTGGTATGTGCTGAGCTGTGTTTATGCCATAAATCTGTTGGTGCTGATCCAAATCAGGGGATTACACAGTAGAACCAGGCAAAATATTTGCACACAAACAGTAGCAACATGGGGGGGAGTAGCAGAATTCAAGCAGGGTATTTTACTAAACGATACATATATCATATCAAGAGATCCAAAATAGGATTATGGAAAAAGGATAAACAATGGAAAGCTAGATCATTCTCAGCTACACTATAAAGGTCTAGTCTCCACAGATATTCTCCTCTATGATATTTGCTTATCTTGCAATCTAAATTTGGAGAATAGGTTTAGAGAGGCTGATAGGCTATTTAGAAGCTATGAGAGACTACACTAGCCTATGCAAAGTAAAGGCTGAAGAGATAGAGACATATACCGAGTATTCTATGTCTGGGGCATGGCAAAAATCTAATTTCCTTACTAACTATTGTCAGGGGGAAAATAGGAAAGAACGATAGAAAAATACAAAGAAAGCCACACTACAGTGGTGTAAGAAGCATGGTATTGTCCATTATCCTGAACCAATTTGTTTAACATAGCACTAAAATGGTGAGCTGAGTAAGGGTAAAAACAGTAAAAACAAGGATAGCGTCTAACTGTGCTGCTCTGCGTCTGTACATGGTGTTAGGCTCCTCCAGGTTTTTAACCTGGAACCTTCTGGTTACTGACTGCTCTGCCATTACCTCTGGGCCAGTGGCTTCTTGGTGATTCAAATTCAGATTCCTTCACATGCCTTTCTTATGATAGCCTGATTGGTTATTTAAGGCCAGCTGATTACAGCCCTATTTTATTTCCTTATCTGAGCATTAGTCTAGTTGTGACTTGCAATAGTTGTGTTTCTTCTAGGCTGGCCCTGTTCTGCCTTGGTTCTCCACTGAGTCTGTTTCACTCAAGTCCACCCTGCTTCTTCAACTACTCTCTCCAGCCTAACCTCTGTCTAGTTCCTTATTGCTTTCAGACTGCTCTTTGCCTGAAGAACTCACCACTTTCCTATTCATACATTGGGTCTTTCCTTAAATCCCTGAAATGTGGTGCCTCTATTTTCTTTACTTTAACAGATTCCTGGCTCTGAAGGATGCAGTAGATCATCTCCTACTACGCACATGACTTGGTGCTTTAGATGGAAAATGCCAATAGTATAGCAGATCAGTTTGTGGCTATCAATTATTTTCTTTACTTCCCAATATCATCCTAGTCAAAGTATAATGTCCCTTAAAATCTTCTACTATAGTCTGTTTTAGCTGTTTAATCTGTTGATAATACTACCCAATAACCTGATAGTGTTGGTGGTGTGATAGTCTGAACATTATTGAAAGGAAATTTGATGATGTGCAAATATATGATGATGTACATACCTTTGATGAAGTACATACCTTTGATGAAGTACATACATTTGATGAAGTACATTCAGCTCACTAGTGAAATAAAGTGTAAATAATTTTATTATTATTATTATTATTATTATTATTATTAACAAAGTGAATGTGATTATACAACTAAATCACATGAATTACATACATAGAACATAAGGAGTTACATAGATCACAATAAATATCGGTACAGAAGGTGAGGAAGGCTCTGTGCAGAAAGAGCTTATAATCTAAAGGAAGGGAATGAAACACAAGGTGTGGGAGTGGGCAAGATCAGAGTTAGGTGGATGAGATGTAGTGCTGTAAGTGGTATTGAATTGGGTAGTTAGGAGCGAGGATAGGCTTCTCTAAAAAAGTGGGTTTTAAGAGATTTCTTGAAAGCTGAAAGGTTGGGAGGAAGTCAGACAGACCGTGGGAGAGAATTCCAGAGGAGGGGTGCAGCCCTTGCAAAGTCTTGAATGCGAGTGTGTGAGGAGGTAATGAGACTGGATGTGAGGAGTGAATGTCAGGGGCAGAATCTAGGATAACCCCAAGGCACCGGGCCTGGGGAGACGGGGTGATAGTGGAATTGTTAACTATGATGGTGTCAGCGGGGGCCAGAGGCACCCACAAGGGGGGGTAGTCAGGATCAAGGAGGAAGCCCCTTCCAGAGAGTCCAGGCAGAGTGCAGTTTAGGGTAATCTGAAGAATAGTCAAAGTCCAGGCAAAAGGGTTCAGGAGGCAGGCAGCACAGATTCAAAGTCAGGAAACAGGCAGTAGGTCAATAACAGGAATATAAGGAAAGCAGGAACACAATATAATTTTGAGCTATACTCGGGCATCGAACCCGTGTCTTCAGCGTCCTTTTATTTTGAATTTGGCGCCGGAACGCGCAAAAGAAAGATTTAAACAGAGCATGACTTGGAGGCATTTATTTAAATAAGAGCAAATTTAATCTGGAAAGTGACGTTTCTAAATACAGCACATTTCTTTCCAATGCAGATTGCTGTCTCATTTACTAGTAAAGAGATTTGCTTCTATGACCTCAACTCGAAGCAAGATTTATTTTGTCAGTACAAGCTTCACGGCTTGCAAGGGACTCCCATATGCATGGACTACTGGTTTAATCCTGATGATGGCAACGATGCTGTTCTTACTTTCGGGGATGTCAATGGACAGGTAAAGCGGATGGGGAATTGCAATATTTTAAAGTATTTTTGCATGGCATTTGAGCCATAATATTTGTTTTTGTAGAATGTTAAGTTGTTTGTTGGTTAACTAGGTCCAGGCTATCTGTTTTACGACAGCTACAATCTCGTTGTTTGAAAGACCTGCTAATTCCACAGAAGACCAGCAAACCACTCTTTATATCACCTGGAATGAGTTGATTTCTGGTTACCACAAATCCTGTTTTATTGCAAAGCATAAACTCCATGGAAGCAATTGGGTCCGCCAAGGTATTGTGCATGTTAAACATTTCCATATACTAGATGCATCTATCTGCCAATATGGTCATATTATATCATTTTTTTCTTTATATGAGAACATCCCTCTCTTCTTATACAAAAAGAACTTATTTTCTTCCTCCCTGCTCTATTTCTCTTAATTCTTAAACAACTGCATATGCCATCTCCCTGTGGAAAGGTTAATGGAGAAGTCTTGAAAAAACATGGTACAGTTTTGTTTCATTTGGTGCAGTAACATTTTTATCTCCAGAACTTGCCCATATTTCACTTTTATCATTCCAGAAATATTGTAATATAATTGCAGAGAAAGCCGTACCTGTAATCCCCTGTCTCGTTTGACCTAAAACCTCTTGATTGATGGACCTATTTCTAACCCATTTAGAAAATGCATGTTCTGTGTGTTATTGTGTAATAACGTTACCAAATCTGATTTCAGATTTTATAGATAGCATCAGAAATGTTTTGCTTCAGTAGAAAAGGTTTGATTAGAAAAATGGCAGTGTCTTAATTGACCTTAATATAACGCCTTCAGTCTTGTAGCATTTTCAATCTGCCGAGGCAATAAAGATCATTCTTACTTTAGCTTGACATTTATTCTTCCTCAAAGCTATGCCCAATCATGAACCTTCAAGTAGTAACGTACACTGAACTAATGAGAATATTTCGTTTCCCTTTGTCAGTTAGTTACAGCTCTCATTTAGAAGCTTTCCTGTCTTGTACTACAAGTGACAATAATACTGTGATATTGGCCTGGAGAGAAAAAGGCAAAACCCATTTGAGGACAACATCTTTGAACATTGCTAAGGGAATTAATAGCTTTGACTACCATCCAGGACTCAATATGATTGGTATGTATTGGATACAGTCTTACGTTAATATTATAGGGAGTATGTCATATGTACCCGTGTCACTAAATATTATATGTAATGTAAAAGGGGATCTTATATCAATACTTATAGGTTCATGTTTGAAATAATTTAAAGCATCATATCTTTACAGCTACATTTAAAGAGGAAAAAAATAGTCTCATAGAAATTATAGAGATAGTTTTTCTTTTATTTTCACTGAAATGGACTGTAAAAACAGCGTGTTACGTGGGTTACACTCTTTGTTCATTATAACTGAGACTAAAGAACCTTCTCCTCCAAAAACATCTCAAAGAGTAAATATTAGACATAGGGGGTTATTTATTAAAGGTCGAAGTTATGTGAATTTCTAATAAATTCAAATGTACTCACAACTTGAATGGCAGGTTATTTATGAAAATTGTTTAACATCTCTCATTTCATCGAATAGGAAACACATGGCATAGTATTGAATTAGAACTGTTTCCACGGTCAAGATGTGATAAAGCTCACATTCAAATTCCAAAAAAAAATAAAATCAAAAATTCTAATTCAAATGAAATTGCTCCTAAAATATTTCTGATATTCAATGAAAAAGAAAATATGTGTTGGGCAAAACTACTTATAGCAGGTGACTAGAAAAGGCTATCAGAAAACACGGCAAGAGGTCACACTGCGGGGTAATTGAAAGGGGTCCTTCTCCTTCAAGTTAACTTTTAGTATGCTATAGAGAGTGATATTCTGATGCAATTGGTTTTCATTTTTTTATTATTTGTGGTTTTTGATGTATTTAGCTTTTTATTTAGCAACTCTCCAGTTTACAATTTCAGAAATCTGGTTGTTGGGGTCAAAATTATTCTAGCAACCATGCTTGGATTTGAATAAGATACTGGAATATGAATAGGAGAGGGCCTGAATAGAATGATAAGTAACCAAAAATAGTAATTACAATATATTTATAGATTTAGAGAGCATTGTTTTTAGATCGGGTCAGTGAGCCCCATCTGAAAGTTAAAAGCGTCAGAAGAGGAAGGCACTTAAACTTAATTGTAACAAAACTATAATGAAGATCAATACAAAAGTTGTTTAGAATTGACTATTCTATAAGATATTAGTTAAGATAAAAGTGCACCACCCCTTTAAGAAAGCCTGTCATTCTTGGAGAAGTTTAGCACTATATGTTAGACCACATGAGTATAGAAGCAGTATATTTTATTTAGCAGCACAGGCAAACATAAGGGTTCCTGTGGTTACATTTCTCCTATGCATGTTGTCTCCAAGCTATTGCCAACAGCTGCATCAGTTTATATAGCACTTCCTTGTCAACACGTTTCTTGTAACTTAATTGAGTTTTATTTTTTATAAGCTTATACATTTATATTCATTTTTTGAGAGGTTTTTGTCCCACAATGATACTATTTATTATTATTGTTGTAATAATGTTAATTAGATTAAGAGAAAGCCTCATTGAAGCTCATGTATAATTAAAATACTGTACTAACCAGTTCAATATTCGTGGCAGCTACTGCTGGCATCGACAACAAGATATGTCTCTGGAATCCCTATGTAATATCCAAACCTACTGGAATCCTACAGGGCAATATGGCCAGTGTGATTACTGTACAGTTCATTGCTGGTCGCAAGCAGCTGCTCAGTTTTTCCAAAGATAAGGTGAGTGTTCTTATGAAACATTTACTTATGCACTTTTTCTCAAGCCGTGTAGTATATTTAAGGTTACAACCTTTTCCGGTATCATTGGTGGAGCAGTGATGCTGGGGAGGGGGGACATGCTCACATTGGGGTGGCACCAGGCCCGGACTGGCCATTTGTGGGTTAGGGCAAATGCCAGAGGGGCTGCTATAAGGTGCCATAGAAAGTATTTAGTGGGCTGGTGGGGGCTGTTTGGGCCTCTATGTGGGCTGATGGGCCTCTTGTGTACCTGAAATGCCAGGGCCTATTTTAATTCTCAGTCCAGTCCTGGGTAGCACAATGATGTTAGGAGGGGTTATGACGCCTGGGTTATCAGAGCTGCCAACTTCCCTTCTATTTTTTCTGAAGTGACCAGAATTAGGCTCCATCCATTTTTTACAGCAAAAATCTGACGTGCTTGGCTTCAGGTAAGGTTCTGCATACGTGCATGTCGTCATGTCCACTAACATCACTTCCGGGTCTGCAAAAATGTCAGCAGTAATAAAAAGTTGACAGCTCTGGGTTATTGCATCACTTAGATGCCATTGACTGGATGTCTCTTCTGTTTTTTCAATGTTTTCAAATGGACAGAAAGTTTTTAACTTAGTCTCAAAACTGTACATGTGGCAACCTTAGCTCTGTCGGTATTCTGGCTGAGTATGCCCAATGCTTTAATTAAATATCTATTATACAGAAACAGTTATCTGAAAGGCTCTAAAATACAGCAGTGCCAATTCTTCAATTTTAACTTAAAGTGGAACCTCAATTTTACATCCACTGATTTAAAGTTTTCCCTCATTTTGCTTTGTTGTTTTGTGGTTCCGCCTATATATTGTGAATAATATATTTCCCTGATTTTACATTTTGCTGGATTTATACATTTACAATTAGTATCATAAAATTTAGATCTTTTTTTTTTGGCCAAATTATTGTTCAGGTTTCACAGGGCTGAAAACTGAACAGACAGACCTCAGAGAGACCTGAATAGGTATAAGAAAAACTAAACTTTTTGGGTCAAAGCTGAACAGGTGATAACTGTAAAGGGAATCTTTATTATGCTGTGTAAAAACGAAATTTGCAGAAAAAACTGGGCAAAATAAACAGCGAGTTTATCAAGGTGTGTTTAATTTTACAGCATGAGACCGTCAGATTTGACACCGTTATGTCCTCATATGGCAAAAGTCTCCCTAAGAAGTAAAAAAATAAAGCTGTTTTTAAAGGAATTGTTTAGGGTAAAAATAAAAAATGGGTTAATAGATTGTATCTGCAAAAAAAATATATATTTTTAATATAGTTAAGAAAATGTAATGAACAAAGGCTGGAGTGACTGGATGTCTAACAGAACAGAACACTACTTCCTGCTTTTCAGCTCTTGGTTTCCACTGATTGGTTACCAGGCAGTAATCAATGAGAGACTTGGGGGGGGGGCACATGGGTCATAACTGTTGCTTTTGAGTCTGAGCTGCATGTGGATCAATTGCAAACTCACTGAACAGTTAAGTCCCATGTGGTCCCCCTTCAAGTCGCTGACTAACTCAGAGTTAAAGAGCTGAAAAGCAGCAGGTTGCATTCTGTTATGTTAGATATACAGTCACTTCAGCCTTTATACATTACATTTTCCTCTTACTAACTATTAAAATATTTTTTTTTATTTTGCACATACAATCTATTTACCCAGTTTTAATTTTTACACTGAACTGTTCCTTTGACATGGCGAAGCCTTATGTGTTGTGTATTGTCCTTTTTTTACACAGCATAATAAATGACATGAGAAAACATTTTTTTCAAAAGCATCAGTTAATAGTGCTGCTCCAGTAGACTTCTGAACTGAAATCCATTACTTAAAAGAGCAAACAGATTTTGTTAGATTCAATTTTGAAATCTGATATGGGGCTAGACATTTTGTCAATTTCCCAGCTGCCCCTGGTCATGTGACTTGTGTCAGCACTTTAAGAGGGAACTGCTTTCTGGCAGGCTGTTGTTTTTCTTTATCAATGTAACTGAATAGTATGCAGTGGGACATGGGTTTTTACTATTTGAGTGCTGTTCTTAGATCTACCCGGCAGCTGTTATCTTGTGTTAGGGAGCTTCTATCTGGTTACCTTCCCATTGTTCTGTTGTTAGGTTGCTAGGGAGAAAAAGGGAGGGGAGGGGGCATGACTTTGGGCAGCTGGGATATTGGAAATATGTCTAGCCCGATGTCAGATTTCAAAATGAAGTTTAAAAAAATCTGTTTGCTCTTTTGAGAAATGGATTTCAATGCAGAATTCTGCAGGAGCATCACTATTAACTGATGCTTTATGAAAAAAACTTTTTTTCCCATGACTTTTTTTCTACCAATATTGCAGCATGAGGGTTCATGTCTGTGAAGCTCTTCTTTCAAACGGTTCAGAACTGTAATAAAGAATGGCTAACAAAACCTGATCGGTGAAGCAACTCCCTAGTATCACAGGAGAGATTTACAACTAACCAATGAATAATTGTTCCCTGACAGGTACTAAGAATATGGGATGTTCATCACCAGGTGTGCATTCAGCGTGTTGCTGGGATTTTTCCGAAATCTCTCGAATTCCACTTCACACTTTACTTCTATGAACCTCATGGGCGCCTGTTCCTTTCATTCAACAATCAACTGAAACTTCTGGAAATGAAAAAAGAATCGGGCAAAAAGGTCACAAGCCATGAAAAGCCTATAACCTGTGTGCTTTACAACAGCACCTTTAAACAGGTAAATATTTCCTCAGGGCAGATATTGTTATTGGATATATATTAGTTATCATCAGATATTGTTATTGCTTGTGTACTTGACTGTTGCTTAGTACTGCTCAGCTCAATGGGCTGCTCTGTATGTATTCAAGTAAAATCTATCATCTATCATTCTGTCTTTCTATCTATCATCTATCAGTCTATCTGTTTATCAGTCTGTCTGTCTTTTTGTATATATGTCTATAAATCTATCTATCATCAGTCTGTCTTGCTGTCTGTCTCCCTCTTTTGCTATCTATCTATCTATCTATCTATCTATCTATCTATCTATCTATCTATCTATCTATCTATCTATCATCTATCTGTCTGTCTATATATATATCTGTCTGTCTGTCTATCCATCTATCTATCTATCTATCTATCTATCTATCTATCTATCTATCTATCTATCTATCTATCTATCTATCATCTATCTGTCTGTCTGTCTATATATATCTGTCTGTCTGTCTATCTAATCAGTCTATCTGTCTGTCTGTCTATTGGACATATATGAAGGCCAAGCAAAAATATCACTGTTGAACTTCCATTTTTACTGTTTCCATCATTATAAAGTCACCTTCTTTATTAGGCCCACTTTGTTTTGTATTTCAGTTAGGTGTTCTATAGAGAACCCTGTGTCATTTAAAGGAGAAGGACAGCTACCAAAGCAGTTTATTGCCAGCAGATTAGCCACAAAAGTGCAAGCTATAAGGCAATATTTGTTCTGCAGAATGTTTTACCGTACATGAGTAAAAAGCTCTAGAGGCCCTCTCTGTTTGTAAGGATAGCAGCTGCCATATTAGCTTGGTGTAACATAATTTCCTGCTTGAGTCTCTCCCTGCTCACTGGGCTCAGATTACAGCAGGGAGGAGGAAAAAAGGGCGAAGGAAAGAGGAGCAAACTGAGCATGCTCAAGCCCTAGCCCTGGAGGTTTATGCTGACAATAGGAAGTCTGATATAGAAGCCCATGTGTACACAATAGAAGGAACTAAATAATGTGTTTCAGTGACAGAGGACACAGAGCATCATTAATTTGAGGGTTTACTGTTGTATTTATATAGACCTTTCTGATAAAGCTTACTTAATTTTAGCCTTTCCTTCTCCTTTAATAATACAATAAAGTTGCACATAAGTACAACAAATTATGCAATAATCTTTCTAGAAATATAGAAAGCGGTCATTTTACCTGAACCCATTGTACACATCTACTTCCATCAGCATTTCCTTGCTTTATTTCTTGCAGGTAATCAGCTCGGATACAGGGTCGACAATTACATTCTGGATGATTGACACAGGTCAGAAAATCAAGCAGTTTTCAGAGTGCCACGGCACTTCAGAAATTAGCACAATGGCACTTGATGCGAGTGAGACAAGGCTTCTAACTGGAAGCACCGATGGAACAGTAAAGGTAAACTGAACTTTCTACTCTTTTTCCTTGTTATATAAATTAATTTAAAGAAGAAGAATAAACCCTACTATAGCATATATACTGCGTGAAGAAGCAGTGCTGAACCAATACCTGACTCTCACACTATTAAATAAGTCTCACATGAATAGACTCACTAATCTGCCTTCTAGCCTATCTGTCTATCCGTCTGTTTACCTATGCCACAGCAAACTACTGAATGACCCTGAGCTGATGCCTAATCCCAGCAGCCAAATGCAAATCCCAAGGTGTTGATGTATCTGGAGCTACATAACAGGCAAGAGCATTCCATCAGGAACAAGAACACATTATCTGGCTTAATTTCTGTTGAACAATTATTTATTTATGAAAGATTGATTAATTTAATATAAGACAAATTTAAAACCTGTATAATTGAGCAGTGTTTCTGGCATATTAGTTGGTATTCCATGCTGTTAAATATGTATGTATGCTCCTTTGTGCTAAGGAAGGCTCATTAGATGCACATTTAGCAACAGAAAAAATAAGACCTATTGTGGCACAAAAGCAGATGTAGCAGTTGTAGTTTGGGGCTTTTCTTTGTTGGCTGCATGCTTCCTACTGTTGCAAACATTTGGGGAAAGCCCAGTGCACAAATGACAGAATGGGTTTGCTGAGATGGGAATGGAGAACTTCTTCTGCTCGTAGACAACTTTGACCTCAACCCAAATGAGCATTCATTGGATGAACACCAACTGTGAGCCATGCCTGATCCCAATTCTCACTAATGCTTTTGTAACTGATTGGAAGTAGATTATTATTATACCGTGCATGAGTCTGATTTTATTTGGAGAAAGGGATACATGGGACTCAGAAGCAAGATGGCGGTGGAGCATTCAACACTAACTTCCATCAGGGTCAGTGCAGACTTTAAAGAAGAGAAGCAGCAGTTCAGGTTAGGGGGCTAGCGATTAAATATACAGATGTATGCTGATATGGGATTCCTGGAACTCTAGCAAACTCTGCACCTTTTATTAAAGGAGAATGAAAGCACCAATCAATGGGGGCTGCAAAATGTTAGCGCACACCCCAAGGATTGTAATGACTTACCTGATATTTTGGGTCAGTGTTCCAGGTAGCAGAAAATCGCACTGCCCTGGGGTACTAGCCTGGGGTACTAGCGAGCAAGCCATTCTCTTCCTTCATGCTAGTGCAAATGCACATAAAACTTGCTCTAATGTACATGTGTCAGATGCTGAATTCTGAAAAAAAATGGAGGAAGTGTATCACTCTGCTAACAGATCACTGGTCTTGGGTATCAGGTAAGTCAGTACAATCCTTGGGGGGGTACCCTAACATTGATCTTTTATTCTCCTTTAAACAGGTATGGGACCTATTGTCCAAAATCCTCAGAACCTGGAATTTTCTAGAGAAGGGATCTTTTTGTAATTCGGATCAACATACTTTAGGGGACAAATATTATGCTATGGAAAAAATGTCGGGATAATACACCACACTGGGTAAAAAACAGCGTGGAAAATGACATAATGTTTACAAGTTTTTCCTTCTGTGACTTCCGCTGGAAGTAAAGTAACTGGAGCAAATCTGGCATCCACACGCACACACCTTGATAATTTTGCTGTTTATTGTACACAGCTTTTTTACACAGTTTTTTTCCCAGTGAATTTAGTTTTACACTGCATAATAAATATGCCCCTAAGTCTAACAAAAATCATTTAAACATGAAATAAAACCAACAGTATTGTTTTCCCTCAACAAAGGAGTAATTATATCTTAGTTAGGCTCTAGAACAAGCTACTGTAATTCAGAGCTTTAGGGCAGAGACACACATCATTTCGGGGAGATTTAGGCTAGAATCTAAATCACCGGTGGGATGGTACTCAAAAGCGCTTTGTTTTCCAAAGTCGCTCGAAGTTTCCACATGAGGCCTTCCTGCGTGGGCAAACTGGATTTTTCAAAGTCCACAGAATTACTCTAAATAGAGTCTAGGAGGTCCCCCATAGGCTAAAACAGCAATTTGGCTGTTTTTAGATGGTAAATGGTCACAGTTGAATTTTCAAAAAGACAGTACATGATACATTTCAAAATTTCAAATTTCTTTTTTAAATTCAAATCGATTTTGGACTATTCCCTAGTCAAAGTACACAAAAATAGCTCAAAATTTTTTACTTCTAATTTTCAATTCGACCCTTGCTAAATCTGCCCCTTAGTGAAGTTTGATCATAGCCGCCAAGCAATATTTGCTTTATAATTTGATGTATTAAACCAGTTCTTATAAGTGAATCAGTGGAATGCTTGCTGGAAGTAACTATTCATTTGCCCATATGACTCCATGAGCCCCCCCCAGTGTTTATCAGAGCCTGTGCAGGAAGGCTCAGCGAATATGTGACAAGCTTTTATAATACTGTGCCGCACAAAAGTGATAATTGGGGTGGGATTTGCAAAATACACACAGTCTGTGGAACTGTTAGCACCTCTCTCCCCTGTAGGGCTTTACACTTTTCCTGACATTTTACAAGTAGTTTTTTCCACCCACGGTTCTTTTATTCTAATGTCACACGCATTTGCATTTTACCAATGTTTTCTGCATCTGCAGTGACATTTTTTTACTTTAACATTCTTCTTAGAAAACCTTTGTTATTTCATCTCCCTTCCAAAATCATGCCAGAAATCAGATTTCTACTGTAGCAAAACTGCATTCTTTGTGCCTCTTGATGTCAGTACAGAGCTGCTTATTCCCAGCCTGGGACTAATGGGAAGAGCAGAAATGCAATTTGTCATTTCGCTGACTTTCTAGCAGAACAAGAGGAGTCTGCTTTCATTTACCTGTTGTTATTTCCTTGTCATCTGAGGCAAATTCTGCTTCATGCTATTGCCTTTGGCTCCAGAAATGTATCTCCAAGCTCTATGCGCAACAGCCAAAATCTGTACTGGTTGTACCGTGGCTCGACTACAACTCCCATCTTTTTTTTATGACCTTTCTGGAGTCAATAAAATGGGTATTATAGTATTATAGATGCTAGGAGTTACAAGTCAGTAGCTGTAGCCTTTATTCATATAATACAAAGCTGTCACCCACGGAATGTGCAGTCTTCATATAAGTGACACCGACGTGAGCAGCAGTAACCAATGTTTCAGGAAGAATAATCATCCTAAATACTGGTATTAAATTATTCTGTATTATAAACTGCTTTCCTGACCTGACACGTATCCTACTGAAGGCAAAACTGGGCATGACAGTAAAGTCAGACCATACAAATGAATGTATTGTAATAATGACTAAATTCCATTGTTTATAATGGCATTGCACAGTACCAAACATTAAATAATCCATTCAGAATACGACATTTGTGACAATTACATGAATACATAGCATCATGCAGTATATACAGTATATACAGTATATATAATGCTCCGTTGTGACAGTATTAATCCTCTTCATACCATATTACCCATAAAGAGAAGGGAGAGAAGCATTAAATTTAGTTAGGTATTAACAACAGGGCTGTTGGGGGGCTGCATTTATGTACTTCAAATTGCTATTTTGTAACTCAGTCTGGACCCGAGTGAAGCAGACGTGCCAAAACAATCATGCTAATGCCATTTTAATTCCGCGCCCTAAAATGAATACGCTACCCACTTTAACATGTTAGCCGCAACTTGCACCAGATTTGCATGTGGTGGGCCCAATGACAATGGAAAATTTGGGGAAAATACTTGTTGTTGTTAATAATATAGAGGAAAGCCTGATCTGTGGTTAATTATAGTGCAGGTAAACATGAACTGCATTACAATAGAATTGAATAGTGCATGTTCTGCACCCATAATAAATTTTGCTCATACTAAAAGATTTAATGCACCACAAGAAAAAGATGCCTGCTATCCTGCTAACATGAAAGCAAAACAAAAATAGCCAAATGAGGGCACTACAGGCTACTGGCTATTGCTCTGTATGTGGAAAGGAAACAATAGGCTTTATTCACATGTCCCTATCAGATAGGGTGCTATGAGTATGTCACAGAAAATCTTCCTGGAAGGCAAGAATAGTACAGTTAATGGCTTAAGTGCAGAAGAGATAGTGCCCCTTCCTAACAGCACAAATGGCTGCACTGAAGTTTCATTTTAATAGCACTACCTGTCATTTCTCATTGGATATCCTACATCCAACCTTTTACATTCACACAGACTCTAATGTTACAATATGGGAGAATTTAAACCATTTAGCAGATATGTTTTCCTGCAGGTGTTTGAATGGATTACTCTTTCCACGGCTGCCTTTTTGGGATAGAAGACCCCAATCTCTTAGATGAAGGAATAGAATATGGATGTTTCCCTGAACCCAGCATACAGGCAATAAAATATGCAACAACATATAGTATAGCATTTTAATTCCTATGTTGCAATAAACAAAAGGAACACCAAGAGCCCCAATAGTGTAGTATGTATTGGTAAGGGATAATGAAATGAGTAAATAACATATACTCACAAACCAGGGTTACCAATAGGCAACCACTGTCAAGGCAGGTGGGGAGATTGTCCTGACCCCACTCAGGATTAAGAAGTCGCTCTCTGTAGATAGAAAAAGGGTATCAACCCTCCACCCAGGGTGGACTTATTATTGTATAGAAAGAACAGAGGCGCCAAAAGGATAAAAGGATATAAACGAGTTTAAAAGCCAAAACTTATTAATCAGAGGAGGCAGTGGTGGACTTACCTCCTCCAAGCAGACATAAAACGACTATAATTAAGCAGTCAAAATTTATTAACGAACTCCAATCAGTACAACGCGTTTCACGGGCTCAGACCCTCTTCTTCAGGCAATAACCATAGGAGTTACAGCATCTGGCAGTAGTATACACACTCAGCGCCGCGCGTCGTAGAATGCACTTGGTTATCCAATTTATGGATGCCAAATTACCAACTTTAATTTCTTTGTTAATGGTGGATACAGATAAGTGGATGTTTAGGAAGATAGCCGTATACTGCAGATAGGGTTGCCACCTGTCCGTTTCTTTACCGCCTGACCGGTATTTTTGATGGCTGATCCCGGCTGGTATTTTTTTAAGAAAAGGTGGCAACCCTAACTGCAGACAACGTATAAATCCAACATAGTACAGTATTTTGGCCAGAAAATGTCACTGTTGAGCACTTTGCCAACCACACTGATGGCCATGTTTGATTGCATGCATGTGCATAATAAGCAAATCCCTTGGCTCACTGGTTTTGCATGTGATGTAAGGTTGAGGGAGGAGTCAACCAATCCCCAATAAGCACATGCAGAAATGAGCAGGGTGGGACACTCTCACGTATGTACATGTTTAGCCCCCAACAGGTGCAAATGGTATACCACTTGCTGAGAGCATTTTCAGTATTATTTACCTTCCAAACAAAGTACGTGCTCTAGGAAACTGTTTTGCATTCACATTAAACTCTATAGGTAATAACTTAGACTGTCTGTGCAAAAGAATAAACACATTTCCTTTACATATAAATCTATTTATAATGTACAAAGATAGCTACAGCAATTTCTTGGAGCTTGGTGCCTCAATGGGACTATGGGCCATAAGCAGTCACCCTAAAAACTTCTTTCATAGTCCATTGACCTAAACTCATAGACAGATTTGCATTCACATTAACAACCCTGGGATGGTATGAAGACATCCACAGCAAATGTGTCTACTGCTACCAAAGTAGGACCTAGCAGCATGTCCCAGCCTATGCCAGAACTTGCAAAACAAAACAAAAGCATATGCTATGACTAAAAACAGCAGTAAGATTTTACTACACACTTTAAGCACCCCATACAGTTACAATTCCGGAAAGCAGCCACTCACATTCCTAACACAAAGAGCTTCCTGATTTCTGCACTGGGACCCGGGGATGTTTTATTGTTATTACTAGTGAATGTACGAAGTAAAAGGGTTGTATAAATATTTAATCCATTAAGCAGCGGATTTTGACAATTTTACAGGCTCATCAGTGTTCATACGTTTGTATGTTTATGAACTTGTTCTACTGTTTTATATGACAATAAGAAGGCAGTTTCCCCTAATTCCTCAAACTGTAACAATGCTGTCAGGGAAAACAGAAAAGCATATGTCCTATCTTTATCTTCGCAGAACACTTTCTGTGATAGAATAAGCTTAAATGACTGTTTTTCTCTCAGGACCAATGAGACACTTTGTACCAGTGGATTTAGTGCATGTAACTGGCTCATATTCCCCAAATAAAGCATATTTATACCACTATGGCAGAACAAAATCTAATTTGGGTGATAAGCTTATCCTTTCCAAACAACATTTACTTTTCTTTTTGTAATAAAGCAAGAAATATATCCCAGCCTTTGAGAAACACATTCAGTTTTTGTTGTGTTTTTGCAGTAGTCCTGGATAGCAGTACTTACTTTTGTACTTCTGTAACCAATGTAGTTTGGTCATCTTTCTCCATGGCTTTCTTCCTATGGAAACTTAATTGTCTCACCTACCCTACAAATTCTGCCCAGTTTGGTTATTCAGCTACTGGAAGATACATGCAATAAGAATATCAGTCAGGGGGAGTATATGAAAATATTTGCTGTGCATAGTGTAAATATTGTGCTAAATAATAAACCATCATCATTATGTTTTATTTAAGATTTGGGATTTCAACGGCCATTGCCATCATAAATTAAATGCTGGGAGAGACCAAGCTGCTGAAATTTCTCAGATATTAGTACTGAAAAGAACCATACTAGTTGTGGGATGGGAAAGGTACGTATGAATACTTTTATTGGGCAAGTTCATTTTTCTTGCATAGATGCATAAATGTTTCACATTGTGCTTGTTTTGCAGCCAATTCCAAATTGTACATTTAAATGTCAATGTTTCTATTTTCTTCCAAGAATTATTACTGTTTTCCGCCTGAACTCTTTAACACAGTACCTTATCCAGCCTTCAGAATGGAAAGGAGGAGTCCAGCACCATGATGACATCTTATGTGCAGCCTTTTGGCCCCCACAAAGTTTGGTCACAGGTAACCATATATATATATATATATATATATATATATATATATATGTTGTAGAACTATGCATAAAAAGTCAATTCAGGTGCAAATTTCATGATAGGAATCAGATTATTGACAGCAGTTTACCCAACAGCCATGTTAATCATATAGGGGCAAATTCACTAACCTGTGTAGTTTCTCTAGCGCTCGCCACACTGCGTCAAGGGCAGTTTTGCCAGCACTATGCATATTCACTAAAATGCGAAGTTGCGCTCAGGGAGTTGAAAGGTAGGGAAGTTGCATTACAGTTACTTCGTCAGGCAAAGCACATTTACACTAGCGATGCCTAATTTGCATAGG
>CM044440.1:96899701-96931113 GCA_024363595.1 Xenopus borealis
ATTATTACACTCCCAATGGCAGTATACATTCAGTAGCTGATTTAAGGATATCAATGTATTTGCTCAGCATTGTTTTGCAAAGATATTTAATACATATTTAATACATGGGGAAGCATTCAACTCTGTAGGTAAAACAGGGCTGTTCTTATTCTAGGCATGCAGCATTATCTTTGTTAGGTAGTGCTATAGTAAAGATGGGTGGGCTGTGGGCAGCACTGATTCTGGGGCTGCCGCCTCCTGAGTCAGCAGCCCCGATGCCGCCCCCACTTCCTGCTCCGCGCTTAAAAATCAAAAATGAAAAGGTTCTCACCTTGCCTCATGGCCGGAGCGGCCCTGGCTGTGGGTGGCTGTGGGTGGCACATAGGGTTGCCACCCTAGTCGCACCATATCTTGCCCCCTAATTTGCACATTCATTTACTGCCTACTTCAGACTGCCTTGTCATTGTGCTAGAACTTGGCCCTGTACCTTCAGCTGGATTATTAACACGGTGTGACAATTAAACACTGGAAATAAGAAGCAACTTTGCTCCCCTTAATGCTCTTGCACTTGCACTTGCACCTGGTCATTTGTAAATGAACCCCACATATGTTGCTCTTTCTTTGGTGATTTTCTAAGGAGGTAAGTAGGTCACCAGTAATTTCAACCAAAATCAGTCAGACCATTACAGGTGGCACAAGTGACAATGAAGCAACATAAACTGGAATGAAAACCATGCAAGATGTTATTGAAAGAAGCTAGTAACATCACACCATTTTCTAATATAATTTGGTCTTTCAGTTTCCCATGATACTTGTATACCCATTTTACATCTCACTGGAAAGGTGTAAGTAAATAATTCCATTAAATACAGAGCAGCAGCAGCAAAACATTGTAGCACTGAGTCTCATTCCCTGCCATCATTTTAAATTACTCTTTTCACAGATTTGGAAATAACTGACAAGCAATATCTTTAGCTCAAATAAACAATGGTTAAGTATTCAGCATATTGTCACATCCCATCCATGCCGCACAAAGTTACGACTCACATTCTGCTCATGACTTCTTTAAGAGGAAAATGTTTAAAGAAAAAAATGCCTGTGTTCAGTTTTTTGAGATATAGAGTTTCATAGATGCCTGCACTGCATTATGAAGTAGCAAGAGGCAGCGGAAGAGTGAATTATATCCTAGATAGCTTCTATTATTATGTAAAGGCACACAGTGAAACTATCAGAAGTAGCAGGCTATCCAGCAAGAAGAGAATATTTGATGGTATGCCCCTGTAGCTGAAAAGAAAGGAAAGAAAAATGATGCATTGCTTGGGCTACAAAAAATGGATAATTTCCTACATTAGAAGTGATTATTTGTAGCAGAAATAAAAAAAAAACGCGCACGGCAGAGCTGAAGAGAAATGACCATGTGTTTCTTGCATGTGTGTATTAACAATTATTCATTTTGTATAGCTCCTGTACTCCATCATATAAAAATGTCACCTTGTCTCAGATAAGGGAGTGAGAATCATAAAGTAAAAAAGGAACAGTTTAGCAGTTATCGCTGTTAATAAAGACTTTGAGTGCATGCCAGTCACATGAATAATGTAAATATGATTCTATCGCCAATGTAGCACTGAAATCTGTATTTGATGAGGGAAGTCTCTTCCCGAGAGAGATTCTGGAACGTGAAATACAAGCAAAACAACTGAATGTGAAGCCACGCCACGAAGACAAGATGAAAAGAGACAGAAAAACGCAGAAGAAAAGCAAATGAATACTGTGAATCACCGAAATCTTACAGAAAGGATGAATGTTTTCTTACAATGCTTGCATGATCTTTGGTATTTTTGGTGAATACAGTCTATTTAACTGTACAAACAAAATTATTATTCACTAAGAATATTTATAAAAGCATCAGGCAACAAAGAACTTATTTGGGGCTACTATAAGAACAGAAAACAGAGGAACCTGGAATAGAAATTAGTTAGGATTTATTTGGACAGAAGTTTGAACTTAATAGATAGCATTTAAAAAACATGATACCTTTTCAGTAGATTTCTAACGCAAGTTTTACACTTCATTTGCTTTCGGTGCCAGATTTTTTTCAATATCTGGTTCTTCTTTTTTGTGGGGGCATTTCCTGCAGTGAACTTCTTGTTTTCCTAAAACTATAAATTATTTTTAAGGACAACCTAAGTGTTTCTGTCTGAATTTTTGTGAAATTCTGCTTCTGTAACAAGACACTTCACTCTAAAATCCTCAAAAATTTTAAAAAATATATACTTTGTGTGCCTTTATTATCATTTTATTATTAACATGTATTTTTAGAGTGCTAACATATTTGTCAGCTCTGTTAAATAAATGTGTTTATTACAACATATATAATTACATGCATAGTGACCAGTAACCAATACAAAAGGTGAAAAAGCCCCTGAGCGAGAGAGCTTACAACATCTAGGATAACCCCAAGGCACCAGGCCTGGGGAAAGGGGGTGATAGTGGAGTTGTTAATTATGATATATACTTCTGGGATGTTATCTTTCATTCAAGGTAGTGTTGTGACGTCCAAGTAGCAGGAAAAGACCCGAGTTAAGAGTGCTGGGTTGAAAGCAGGAGAGGAGAAATAGATCTTAGTATCATCAGCATAGAGGTGGTATTGGAAACCATAAGAGTTGAATAGTTTGCTGATTGAGGACGTATAGAGATAAAATAATAAGGGGTTCAGGAAGGAACCTTGAGGAACCCCAACTGAAAGAGACAGGGGATTAGATGATACTACGTTGTAAGAGACACTGACGTGACGATTTGTGAGGTCAGAGGAGAACAAGGACAGGGCCATGTCATGAAGGCCAAGCAAATGACAGGACTAGAGGAGGAGAGGATGATCTACAGTTTCAAATACAGCTGAGAGATCAAGCAATATTAGTAGTGAGAAGTGTTTTTTGGCTTTAATCGTTAAGAGATGCTTACAAACATAGTTTATTATATGTGCAAAAACGAAATTGATTTGGAAAGTGCCAGGCATCTGACTGATCAAATTCAGTACAGGAACACCACAGAATTTTCAATGCACCAGAAGTAAGCACTTTTATGGTACATAGAATTGTCAAAGGACTCCAGGCATCAAAATATGACATAGATATCTAGGTCTGAGCTTTGACTGGGCCAAAAATTTTTTTTTGTTTTGCTTTCTAAGTATAACCCTACCTTCTTTGACTTTTCTCATACATCAATAGTCTTAGAATGGTGCCAAGTCGTATTGGGTTTCTTCCTCTCATAATACTGGTGTTAGCATTGTGATGAATTGTGTTAGGGTTGTGCCTTACTAGTATTAGCTTAGTGACAATTTGTGTTGGGTTTGTGCCTTGCACAATACTGGTGTTAGCATTGTGATGGGTTTGTGCTTTATAAAACACTAGTATTAGCATGGTAACAAGTTGTGTTGGGTTTGTGTCTCTCATAATACTGGTATTAGCATTGCGACAACTTGTGTTGGGTTGTGCCTCATACAAAACTGGTATTAGCATGGTAACAGGTTGTGTTGGGTTTATGTCTCTCATAAAACTGGTATTAGCATTGTGACACATTGTATTGGGTTTGTGCCTCATACAACACTTGTATTAGCATGGTAACAAGTTGAGTTAGATTTGTGCTCTTGTAATACTGGTATTAGCATTGTGATAAGTTGTGTTGGGTTTGTGACTTGTACAACATTGGTATTGGCATGATAACAAGTTTAGTTGTGTTTGTGTCTCTTGTAAGACTGCTATTATCATTGTGACAAGTTGTGTTGGGTTTGTGACTTGTACAACACTGGTATTGGCATAGTAACAAGTTTAGTTGTGTTTGTGTCTCTTGTAAGACTGCTATTATCATTGTGACAAGTTGTGTTGGGTTTGTGCATTGTACAACACTGGTATTAACATGGTAACAAGTTGAGTTAGATTTGTGCTCTCGTAATACTGGTATTAGCATTGTGACAAGTTCTGTTGGGTTTGTGCATTGCACAACACTGGTATTAGCAATACATTTTGATGGGGTTTTGCTTCTTGTAATACTGGTATTAGCATTGTGACAAGTTGTGTTGGGTTTGTGCCTCATATAATACTGTTATTACTATGTTAACATGTTGTGTTTATGCCTCATACAACAGTGGTATTCACATGGTAACAAATTGTGTTGAATTTGTACCATTTCAGTGCTCCACATAGTACTGGTGTTCACAGTGTCACAAGTTTTGTTTGTGCCTCATACAGCACTGTTGTACCACAATGTTCTGATACTGTGAGTCTTGCCATTGTGGCCTTGTGGTAGAGCCAATATTACACATCTAAGCAAATAATTATAATTGTTATAATTGAATAATAAATATAATTTAATGGTTGACTCAAATGATTTTTTATAATAATTTAATATGCTTTTTTTTATAATGCCGCACAAACCACAGTGTGCCAAAGTACATGCTGGATGCAGTTCCATGCACAGAATTTGTGGCACGTAATCCAATTTCTTATGAAGAGGCATATCCAGCTTTCATCTTCCATAGTTCATTCTTCTTTGATACAGAAGATTGGCAGATCCAGAGGAAACAGGTGGTATTTTCTAGTTGTTTTTTTTTTTTAATGCTAATTAATTTAAATATAATTTAAATAGAAAGCATGGCCTTATAAAAAAAAAAAGGAAAAAGTAAAATGATTCAAGCCAATACTCCTGGCCTTTTGCAATTAAAAAATAAAAACAGCAAAAGGGCGTATTTCTGTATTTTATGGAGTGTCATATGGAGTGTACTGGCAAGCTTTCTTTAGAACAACCCTTGCTTGCATCTGTATTCACTTGCACTCTCTCTGTTTTCCAAATTACACACATTATGGGATGTGCCTGGTGCTTTAAAGATAAACAGCATGGGGAATATGAATAATTATGAGGTTTTCTGTATGTAGGGAGCTGTCATTAGAAGTGACCTTTCTTTAAGTTTACCCTCATTCAGCCCTTGTTCTCTTTGCTGCATTTTCTGTTATTTTAATGCCAACCTTTCATTCTTTTTTTTAAAATTTGTCACTGACAGCTCTGGAAAATGTTAGTGATTAATAAATTAATCCGATATTGTTTCATTCAGTAACTGATCAAGCACACATGTATGATCACCATCTAGTGGTGAAGATTCATTAACAACATTAATTCTCCACGGCATCTGAGCTGCATGAGTAAGCTGCAGACTTTATGGCTAATTCTGGTAAAGTATATAATGTCTGTCTTTAGCCAGAGCAGCAGGGGCTGTATATGATCCCTTTCTGAATCTGTAGCGGCCCAGCTGATTCTCTGGACTAGTATCATGGAAATAGCTACAAATATATTAAAGTTCTTTGCAGACTGGCAGGGATTATGGTGAAGAGACCACAAATCTGGCAATACAATTCTGCAGGATAAATTGTACTTTTTGTTTTGTCTAGCTATCACAGACCAGTTTTATCACAAATCTATCTGTCTATCTGTCTATCTATCTATCTATCTATCTATCTATCTATCTATCTATCTATCTAACTATTGGCGTAGGTATATTAGAATTCAATGCTATATATATATATATATATACACATACAAGGGATGGGATACAACTTTAATCACACTTGATCAAACCAGAGCTCTCACAGTTCATCACAGGGAATTTTGCTCTCTAGTCCAAGCTACCGAGGTGAGCCGTGGACACTAAAGGCGCCCACCCCTGCATGTAAGGTGATAAGAGTGAGGAAGAGTACAGGACCCAGCCCCCAATGTTTGTTTCCCCAAAATTCTGGCACTTGCCCCATGCTCGCATTGGATTCTTAGCTTCCTGTCTTTCCCTTTGATGGATAAAATTAGGGGTAGGTAGAAGAGTTTTGTGGCCAATGCTCCATCCCCCGCTATTGCCCCTTAGGCATGTCACTCTTCTTTCTACCCACAGTTCTAACCCTGCTCCAGTCACTTGTATAGGATTGACAAATGTACCTAAATTTATATAGAAGTGACCAGACAACTGAAGAGCATCATAGTACCTGGGAGACAGCTCGCCTGCTGGGACATCTCCTGCCTCCTCATGCGGTTTTATATTCAGTGCTCCACATCTCTGACATCATCACACTTGGCACTAAATTCAAATATTTAAATGTGCCTTGTCCATTGTCCTTCCGTCCCATTCTTTGACTAGTTCTTTCCTGTTACTCCAGTCTCACATTTATGTTTCCTTGTCTGCCCAGAACTCTCACCTTGGTTCTCTCACATCACTTCGTGAAACTCCAGTAAAATTTCCCATAAAATTTGCCGGCGTCTCATGTTGGATGTGGGCGTCCATTTTTTGTGATGCCCGCAATGTGCAAAACGAGATGCAGCAGCATTTCGGGAATTTTTCATGTGAAATTTGGTGAAGCGAAACACCCCAGATTCACCCATCACTAGAGGTGGCAGTTATAGGGAGTGGAAGTGTGAGCCATGACCAGAACCTTGTGTTTGTTCTGGGTCTGGGATACTGAACGTGACAGGAAGTTCTCTCTGAAACTGACTTGCCTTTGTATCCTACCTTCTCTGTATACTGTCCCTAAGCATGGACACATTTCCATGGATTTAAAGTATTGTATACGTCTTTGCCAAATCACCTTGAAATACCATGTATCCTTCAGAGTGAGAGATAAATGACAATTTCAATTAAATAATGTGCTGTCCTATTTAATATGTAATTATCCACTCACAGGTGATGTACCATTCAACATGACCTGTATCAGGGAAGGGTACACTTATGAATGTTCTCCTCTGTCCAATACTTGGTATTTTCATAAACAATCAACAATTAACTTGTGGGTCATTCTGTATAAGATGAAGTCAGTGGAGGTCATTTATAAACATTGCTGTAATTGAGTTTACACAGCAGTAAAGCAGTCTCAGTGCAGGCCTGCATTTTATCCTAACTACTGGCATATAATATTAATATAAAAGTTCAAGCCTTAAAAATATGCTGATCAGTGCATTTTTACATATTACTCTGCTGCTCAAAGCAGTACAACTAAAACAGGGGAGTAGGGACCTATCTATAGTGCTTAAAGGGATACGGTCATGGGTCATCCGTTAATAGTGCTGCTCCAGCAGAATCCTTCAGTGAAATCCATTTCTCAAAAAGAGGAAGCAGGTTTTTTTTATATTTAATTTTGAAATCTGACATGGGACTAGATATATTGTCAATTTCCCAGCTGCCCCAAGTCATGTGACTTGTGCTCTGATAAACTTCAATCACTCTTTACTGCTGTACTGCACGGTGGATTGATATCACCCCTTCCGATTCCCCCCACCCCAGCAGCCTAACAACAGAACAATGGGAAGGTAACCAGATAACAGCTCCCTGGTATATCTAAGAACAGCACTCAATAGTAAAAACCCATGTCCCACTGCTTCCATTCAGTTACACTGAGAAGGAAAACCAACAACCTTCCAGAATGCAGTTCCCTACTAAAGAGCTTGCACAAGTCACATGACATGGGGCAGCTGGAAAATTGACAAAATGTCTAGCCCCATATTCAAATAAATTCATATAAATTCATATATTCATATAAAAAATATGTTTGCTCAGATTTTGGAGTAATGGATTTCAGTGCAGAAGTCTACTGGAGCAGCAATATTAACTGATGCTTTTTGAAAAAAAAACATGGAGAGAGGCTGCCTGAGAACAGCACGGTGGGGAGGTGGCGTGGCCAGGAGGGTCCGGAGGGGAGCCCTAGACAGCAGCCTCAGTGGGCCTCAGGACCCCCAGTCAAACCCTGTACGCTATTCCATCTGCTTAACCAATTTAGTTGCACATCTCTGCACTACCTCCAGCACATTAATCTCCTTCTTAAAGGACTGGTAACATAATTTTTTTTTCTTTCTAAATAAAAACACCAACACAGTTTAAACTTTAAATTTGCAAAGCTTTTACTAAGAAATTACAGGGCGATGATCCATCATGCGGCGCTCAATTTCTCCTCCCTGCCTTCTATAGAAGATAGCCAGGGAGGAGAAATCATGTGCCGCACAATGGATGGTCACCCTGTCACTGTTTCAGAAAGGAGCACATGCAGAGAATCGGTAAGTCATTTCTTAATAAAAGTGTTGCAAATTTAAAGTTTAAACTGTGTTGGTGTTTTTATTTCATTAAAAAGAAACATTTAAAAAAAAACAAACAAATTACTGTTACTGGTCCTTTAACAGAACAGTAACACCAAAAAATAATGCAAAAATACAATGTACTGTTCCCCTGCACTGGTAAAACTGGTGTTTTTGCATTAGATACAAAACTATAGTTTATATAATCAAGCTGGTGTGCAGCCATGGGGGCAGCCATTCAATCACAGAAGACACATTAGATAACAGATAAGTTGAAGAATCCCATTGTATACTACAGAGCTTATTTGTTATCTGCTGTATATCCTGTGCCTTTTCTCCATTTTCAGCTTTGCATGGCTGCCCCCAGTAGTCTTTCTGAAGCAAACACACCTTTTACCAGTGCAGCAAAACACTATATTATATTTTTCATTACTTTAAAACACTTACATTTTTTGGTGTCACTGTTCCTTTAAGGAGTGGAGCCCAAATCTGCACTGCATACTCCAGGTGAGGCCTTACCAGGAACCTATAAAGAGGCTAAATTATATTTTCATCCCTTTTCTCTGTAATAATAAAACTTGATCCAAATTAAGATATAAGTAATCCTTATTGGAAGCACAACAAGCCTATTGGGTTTATGAAGATCCAAATTATAGAAAAATCTGTTCTCCAGAAACCCCCAGGTACCGAGTATTGTGGATATGTCCCATACCTGTACCTTATTTGCTTTAGTAGTCACAGAATGACACTGCCTGGATTAGCAACTTGTTATCTTAAAAAAAAACCCTAGATCCTTCTCAATTACGGAAACTCCCAACACACTACCTTTAGTGTATAACTTGCATTGTTACATTTGAATCTCATTTTTCAATTTGCTACCCAGTTTTTAAATCTAATCAAATCACTCTGCAAAGTGGCAACATTCTGCATGGAACCTATAGTTCTGGGCAATTTAGCAAAAACAGAAACAGTACTTTCAATGCTCAGCTCCAAGTCATTAATAAACAAGTTGCAAAGCAAAGTACAGAGCCCTGCAGTACTCCACTAACACTGGTGTAATTAGAAAATGTTCCCTTTATCACTGATCTTTGTAATCTAGCATTCAGCCTCTATCAAAGAACAAATGATATGTTCCAGGTCAGCATTCCTTAATTTAACCATTAACCTTTGTGGCACTGTATCAAAAGCTTTAGCAAAGTCCAAGTAGATCACATCCACTGCCATTGCAGAGTCGAGGTTCCTGCTCTCCTTTTTATAAAAGACAATTAAATTTGTTAGGCAAGACTGGTTTGCATAAAATATAGTTTTAAGGCTAAGAATGGGAACCCTTTTTGAATAGTGGCACCACATTAGCAATGTCTCTCTGCACCATGCTAGACCTCAATGAATCCTGAAAAATGAAGTGGAAATCGCAGAGCTAAGCTTGTTTACTACCCTAACCCTAACCTTCATTACTTGGTTCATTGGATACAGACAGCTCCCGAAATGGCTTAATGTTCTTCCCTGTCCCCCTGGCACACCCTACATCTCAGCTTGTTTTGGAAAGTGCTAAAGGCATGGATGATGCACCTCCCTATGGTGTAGACAGTGGTGCATATGCACATCTAATACCCTTTGACCCATTTAGTGCCCTGTATTTACATTATGACCTGGACTTTTGTATAGAGTTGCAAGCCATGTAATGTGCCAAAATTTATTTTGCCATACAATTGATATAAGGAAAGATATTTTTACATTATTAACAATTGCACTGTACTGAGAAATGGTGGAGACATCTCTTGGTCTGTGTACATTTAGATATCTCAGTGATTTTCAACCTTGTGCCTCCAGCTGTTAAGAAACTACAAGTCCCACAATGCATTTGCCTGACTGTGGCTGTCAGACTCCTTCATTGCATTGTGGGACTTGTAGTTCCTTAACAGCTGGAGGCACAAGGTTGAAAATCAATATCTTACTGGCACATTGGAAATCAATTAATGTTTAAACATGTAAGGCTTGAATTTCTGTTCTACTCTTGCAGTCATGCTGCTAAACTGAAAGAAAGAATACAAATAAGTTAGCATATCTGCACTACAGGCATTTCAGAATACACAAACTTAAGCTAGACTTAGGCAGTCTTTATCATTGGTTAGTTAAGTCTAGTACGTATTCCATATCAGACTGCATACTATTCTGAGTGTCCCAGAAATTGCGTTACAATTTAAGACGTTACAAGCAGAAATGAATACAGGTTGTGAATGAATAGCGATTCTGCAGCCATGCCTAGTGATGGGCGAATCTCCCGCGATTCGCTTGCCGAAAAATTCGCGAATTTCTTGAGAAATTCGCGAATTGGCGGAAAATTCGCGAAACAAGTCGCGGGACGATTTTGTCGTGCGTCGCGTCAACTGTGACGCGGCGCGTCGTTTTCGGCGCGCGCCGCGTCGTTTTTGACGCGCGTCGCGTCGTTTTCGTCGAATTTTCGGCAAGCGAAATTTCGCTGGTGATTCGCGAATTTATTTGCCAGCGGCGAATCGCGGGAATTCGCCGCGAATTCGACCTAGGCGAATAAATTCGCCCATCACTAGCCATGCCATTTTGATCCATTGCTGCTCAGTGAACAAACATCATGTTTTAAGTTCACTACAAAAGTTTCAAGATAGCAATGTCAACAAACATTCTCTGGCATTTAGAAAATTAATCATTCGTCTGACAGATTTAATGTACTATACCTGCTCTCTCTCAGCTTTAAAAGACATTTACTTTTCTTGCCAGGGGGAAATACACTGCTGTTTTCTACATAAGTGCCCTTTAAGATAAAAATAGAACTAAAAAAAAAGTTTAAAGATAATTAAAAAGTGCCAAATAGCATACTTTTATTTTTACTTTTTTATTAGCTCATTTCAAAAGTGTGCTCATTTAAATGAGGTAATTTACAAATATTGCTGTGACTACTGCAATCTGTGTAGTTTATGTTATGATATAATTAGGAAAGCACGCGGAGTCGCTGAAACCTGACTCCAACCACTGTGTATAAATACTTTTGTTCTTTCAATAAATAAGCAAGATAAATATCATTAGAGCTCAAGAAAACAGTAGGGGAAAAAGAAATAGTGAGCCGTTCCCCCTGTGCGACATTTATTAGTGAAAGCAGTATGGAATTTAGCACTGCCAAGAATCATATTGTGTGTGGGCAGTGGAGGAAAATGATATTATGGTAATGTCTTCTGTAACAGAAGTTTTTCTATTTTAGAGCCCAAAAGAGTACTTTGTGTTACAATGAGAAGACTTTAGCCAGGCGTGATTGTCGTGAACCCTTTGTGGAGTCTGGATAACTTGCAATGCCTCCAGGCTCTGGGGAGATGCCATTACAGAACTGGCTGTGGATATGTGGATATGCAATTCATTCAAGCAACGCAGAATTAAACATCATTTTTTCCCCACTTGGAACATCTTTAATTCTTGGAATGATAAAACTGGGAGCCAAAGGAGCAGCATGGAGTCAGATAAAGCAAGCTTTAAAATGACAAGGAAATCAAGACAGTGAGTCTTTCTTTTGTTTATCCCAAATCTGCACAGGTAAAATAAAGAGTAATCTGTGCTTAGTTATATGAACAGTATATTGTCCCAAGAAAGCAAAGCAGAATAAAACAGGCACTCATATAAAGGTGAACATAGGGAATATCCCTGTAACCAATTTGTTGTCCAATCATTTTTGTACAGGATATCAATCATAAATGAATGCATCCGCAGATTGAATGGGGAAATTCTTTATGCAGAACGAAGAACACTGTGTCCATGGAATACTTTCTTTGAATTGGCTTGCTATATTCTAGCAATAACAGTTTATACGTCCTTACACTTTAGTTTTCTGTGGTGACACTATGGGCCTTGCTAACTTTCTGAGATATTTGGGGACTGGGACTGTATGTCAACATATATTAGATCACATTCTGCAAGCAAAAAGCCATGTACAAATGATACAAAGGAGAGTAAATTATCATTGTACAGTTAGAGAGAGTCAAATATGATGGGAAGAATGAGATGTTCTACTTTGGAGAGTAGGGCTTTGATGTAATGGTATCCCCCTACAAAAACATTGTGAAGATATAACTTATATGAAACTCCTACTTTACATTGGTGTTTTTACATTTTCATGAGGATGGTAGGAGACTAAGAGAACCCATATATTTTGGTAAGCGAAGCAGGGGTTTGTTGAAGTAGCAAGGGGTAGTTTTGAACAGTAAAAAACATTATGATAATTGGCGATACACCTTTTAGTTTGTTTCCTAACAATAGAGAGAGGAGTGAGACATTCACATTGTAAAGCCTCCTTGAGCGAAATCACTAATTATTCAGTTCTAGTTGAGCAGTGGTGGAAATAAGCCAATGGGCAGTTAATGTACCATAACTGAACCCTACACAGTATGTGGCTAGTGATGGACGAATCAATCCCATTTTGCTTCCCCGAAAAATGCAAACATTTCCAGTGAAATTCCCGAATTGGTGAAAAATTTGCGAAACGAAGCGCGGCACATTTCTGACGCGCGTCGATTTCACCTCGTGACGCGACTCGCTTTTTCTTTTTATGCCAGCGAATTTTCACCAGGCGAATTTTCGCTGGCATTTCGCAAATTTATTCACCGGCGAATCGTGGGAATTTGCCGCGCATTCACGCCTGCCAAATAAATTCGCCCATAAATATTTGGCAGAGCAATGATGCCACTGTTAGAAGCTTGACAGCGGATGGCTCCTGAGCTGTGATTGACATTGAATGATGTCAGTGTAGTAACACAGCTGGGGACATCCTCCAGCAGGCCCGGCCTGGCAATCTGTGGGTTCTGGCAAATGCCAGAGGGGCTGCTGTAAGGTGCCATAGAAAGTCAGTATTTAGTGGGCTGGTGGGGGCTGTTTGTACCTCTGTGTGGGCTGATGGGGCCTCTGTGTACCTGAAATGCCAGGGCCTATTTAGATTCTCCATCTGGACCTGTCCTCCAGTATCATTCAAAACACAGGAGCTGCCTCATGCAATGGATAGGAAGCAGAGCGTCTACCAGCAGCTTCATATACTTCATACTCCTGCCTGTATATTTAAAAAAATATATGTCCGTGTTACACAATGCTCTGATACTTGCTTGAGATACAGTGCTGTAGGCTGAAATAAATACTAGGGAAACTGAGCTCTACTAGAAGGTAAATACTAAATCACTGATGTCTATCTGCATTAAAATGTTGATTCTAATACAATCAATTTGTGTGGAACTTATCTAATAAAAAAAAAAAAAACAGTAAACCACAAGGGCTCCTGTGTTGATCGGCTCTGGTGTGCGGGCTCTGGTTTTCCTGTTGTGTTACAAAGATTAAAGTGTTGATCCCCTTTAAAGCTGTGCACTGGACAGATGTTAAGGAGAATCGCCTAAGGTATGCCTGTGTATATTACTAATTAACTGGGCTCTGCAAGTCAAGTCCAGTGCAGTCGTAACTTCTGCACATTCTAATTACATTCTGTAGGATTGCTAATTAATATTCAGATGATATGGTAACTTTCTCCTCGATTTGGCTTCTTATTACAGCGTATACTAGTACTAGTGAGAGCTCATTCTTTGGATGAAAACATTCTGCCTATCATTTTTATATCATTTAAAAAATACTGTGGAGTTCCTGAACATATCATTTTCTAATCTGACTTTTTTACTGGTGAAAACACAGATAAAATAATTTCGGTCCCACACTTCCTAAAGTTCCTGAGGCAACTCACATGTCTAACTTTTGCCCTAAAATAAAGGCAAGCAATTGACCAAGAAGCCAAGGGATGCTGCTGTCAATTTCCATTTATAAACCAATCTGCACAAATATTTAAAAAGTATTGTGATCTTGGTATTTTAGTTTGTAGGCATTGTCCTGCAGAGTTTCACAGAAATAGACGATGTTGCTGTATCCCTCAGAGGGGAGGGGGGAGATAACAGAAAATGTATATAGTGTAGTAGTTTCAATGTTAAGTGAAATACACCCACAGTGTCCTCCAAACCTTATTAGAACACTTTTTTACTGTGATGCAAAAAGAACAAACATTCACCATGTGTGTTCAATTATAGATTTTTCACCCTTATTTTAAATAGGAAGAAAAAAGAACAAAATAGGAGTGGGTGGGTCCGTATCTAAGGTATAGTGAGGTTATCAACACAAATCTGGATTGTTGCTTTCCGGTGGTATTATATACTCACAAGTAGTGGGTTTCAAGTAGGAAATTAATGTAGTAGTTTCAATAGAATGTAGGGACCCATAAGTAACATGGCCCTTAGCTTCTGTAATAGTCTCTCTAGAGAGAGAGAGATAGTCAGATGTATTTAGTATGAACAGTTCTATGTTCCAACAAGGAGTGTTAGCAGGAAGAGATCTTCCTACAAGGCTTCCCCGTATGCCTTTAGTGAAGGGACCTCAGCGGATAGAGTGTTAGGTTTTAGAATTTGTCTCCCTGACTACTCCACTGAAAGGGATCCGGACCACTTAAAGATATACTGCCTGAGGAATAGATGTACCTTGACTACCTTAACTCTGAGGAATAATCCTAACCATGATTTGTGTGTGAATATCTTTTGACATCTGCTATTATCCTGTGAAATATCCAACTCCTGTGTGAGTATATCAAAACCTGAGGATATTTGCCTTGTGCATAATAAATGTTCACTTTTGTTTAAGAACCTCCTGGCGCCCATTCATCTTTATTGTACAGTTTTGCCTGGGTATTGTAGTTATACTACCTCTTAAAGGGATGACTTCCACTTAGCGAAGGCCCCGCCCTGATGTGTAGTGTCGCAGTGTAACCCATGCTCTGCCAATAGCTGGACACTTAACTAATCTGTGCTGTATAGCCCAGAAAAGCGTTACAATTAAAAAAAATACACCCACAGTGTCCTCCAAACCTTATTCAAAGCTTTTTACTGTGATGCAAAAAGAACATACACTTGTATGTTAAATTAGCTTATTCTCCATGTGTGTTCAATTCTAGATTTATCACCCTTATTTTAAACAGGAAGAAAAGAGAACAGACAGGGGGTGGGTGGGTCCGTAACTACGGGATAATGAAGTTAGCAACACAGATTCAGATTGTTGCTTTCCGGTGGTATTATATACTCACAAGAAGTGAGTTTCAACTGGGGAATTATTGTAGTAATTTCAATATTAAGTGAAATAAACCCACAGAGCCCTCCAAGCCTTACTGAAACACTTTTTTACTATGATACAAAAAAGACCATACACTTGTATGTTAAATTGACTTAATTCTCCATGTGTGTGTTCAATTAGCTTTTTCACCCTTATTTTGAACAGGAGAAAGGCAAGGGTGGTTGAGTCCATAACCAAGGGATAGTGAGGTTAGCAACACAAATCCGGATTGTTGCTTTCCGGAGGTATTATATACTCACGAGAAGTGAGTTTCAACTAATGTGAAACACAAACAGGAAGATCTCTCATCCAGGCTCCTTCTTCCTGAATCTCTTGATGGGGAGATAAAACAAATATCCTGTGCAGAAGCGCTTTTTAAAACATATTTAATAAAAAAGATAAAATCACACTCACAAACACACTCTGGTATGTTGCATTGAAATGTCCTTGTAAAGTCCTTCTAGCACTTAGATTTCCTCGACATCCCTTGGAACTTTGTGCTATTTTTTTTAAACTCAAACTTTTTGAAAAAAGTAGCACAAAATTCCAGAGGAGGGCCCTAAAAGAAGTTGCTGGAATTTTTGGGGGAACTTCAATCCCGGATTCGTTTTTCACATTGTCCTGCAGAGTGTTCCTCCACATGTATACAGAATAATAAAAAAATATACTTGTTGGGCCAGCCAGAACACTACTTCATGCTTTGCAGCTTTCTTGAAAACTGGCTTTTGAATCTGAGCTGAATGAAAGATCAATTGCAGACTCACTGAACAGTTATGTCCCATGTGGCCCACTTAAAGGAGAATTTAACCCTGCGGTGCTAAAACCCCTCCCTCCCATAGACCCCCCCTCCCCTCCGGCATACCTCCCCCCGGGCTATTACCCCAAACGTGTAAATTACCCCAAAGCGCAGGTCCCCTTTTGATAGGTTTACAGACGCCATCTTCTTCCACACCGTCATCTTCGTTGTCCCAACGGCGCATGTGCATGTGCCGCAAACGCTGCCAGAACAACGAAGAAGACGGTGCGGCAGAAGATGACGCCCATAAACCTTCCAGAAGGGGACCTGCCCGTTGGGGTAATTTACACGTTAGGGGAAATACCTCGGGGTGGGGGAGGTAGGCCGGCGGGGAGGAGTGGGGGAGGGGATTTAGTGCAGGGTTGAATTCTCCTTTAAAGGAACAGTTCAGTGTACAAATACAAACTGTAAATAAATTGTATGTGCAAAAAAAAATATTTCTAATATAGTTAGTTAGCCAAAAATGTAATGTATAAAGGCTGGAGCGACTGGATGTCTAATATAATAGAACACTACTTCCTGCTTTTCAGCTCTCTAACTCTGAGTTAGGGCAGAACTACACTGCAGATTGTGACTCGATTTGGCGGATCCGACGCTGGACTACAAAACAGGCACATCAAGTGAGATGCATGAAAATAAGGTAAGTAATAGAAAGTGGGATGGTGTCGCATTGTTGATCCGATGCGACACAACAGTCGGATGCAGATGCAGCTTGCAGCGAAATCGCGTCAGAATCTGTTGTGTAGTTCTACCCTTAGTCAGTGACTTGAAGTGGGGAGGGCACATGGGACATAACTGTTCAGTGAGTTTGCAATTGATCCTCAGCATTCAGCTCAGATTCAAAAGCAACAGTTATGACCCATGTGCCCCCCCAAGTCTCTAATTGGTTACTACCTGGCAAACAATCATTGGAATCAAGAGAACTGTAAAGCAGGAAGTTTTGTTCTGTTTTGTTATGTTAGACATCCAGTCACTCCAGCCTTTATAGCAGGGCTGGGCCAAGCTGACCAGGCGCCCTAGGCAACTCGGCCGGTCAGCTCATTTTCCTGTGTGCGCATGCGCCCGAGTGCATCTGAATGAATGCGTGAATGAGCAGTAGCAAAGGCTAGGGGAGTGACGTGTGCGCGTGAATGTGCGCATGTGCTGTAGCAAAGGGTAGGGAGGGGAGTGACGGAGAGGGGAGGAGGGAGAGGGGAGTGATGGAGAGGGGAGGAGTGAGGTGAGGGAAGGAGGGAGGGGGTGACGGGGAGGGGAGGGCTACAGAAGTGTAGCAAACAAAGAAAAGGGGGTAGGTGGAATATGCCTAATAGGTACCTGCTAAGCGCCTCCTTATGGTTGCTCCCTAGCCAGGTGCCCTCATTTGCCTACCCCTAGTCCCTGCCCTGCTTTATAGATTACATTTTTGCATAACTATATTATAAAGATTTTTACTGTGCACTGCCTATTTACCCAGTTTTTATTGTTACCCTGAAGAATTTGTTTAAAGTTGCTGACTAACTAAGAATTAGAGAGCTTAAAAGCATGAAGTTGCATTCTGGCTATTGTGTTAGACTTCAGCTTTTATAGATTACATTTTTGGCTGACTAACTATATTTGAAACATTTTTTATTTCACACAGCCGATCTGTTTACCCAGTTTTTATTTTCACACTGAACTGTTCCTTTAAGGCCACCAATGTCAATGCTTCTTGCCAGTTTGTTGTTAGGCGCTTCAGTGATCTGTTTTTATAATAACCCTTGTCTGCCTGAAGTCTGTCAGTCCTGACCTGTTACCTGTTTATTGGATTTGTGCTGTATTTACCCTTGCTGTGCTTTCCCATGACATTCCTTCTGCCTACCTTCAGTTAACCCTTTCTGAGCTTGAGTCTACCGATTTTTTGTTCTGATGGATAAAAGCTACTTTTACCTGCTTATCCGTTCCCCAACAACCTCTTCTTTGATCCCTAATCTAAGCATTAAGTACAATGACCCCTAAGACTTGCTGTGGCCCTTGGTGGTTTTATCAGTAAGATTAGTTCATGAATCACTGTTTGAGGCACACAAAAGCAAGTCCATTGTCAAACTACTTTTAAAATACAGTATATTTTGTATTGTATTTATCTTCCTTTTCATTTTATTATGAAATCACATTTTCACAGGGAAATGTTTTAAAGGTAGCAATCTTATGCTTACTCTCTGGCTGGGATTAATTAGGAACTTGCTCAAGAACAAATAACATTTTGTCCTTCTATAGTTCTTATTGAAGCAGTTGTCTTTCAGCATAAAAATAACCCTGGGTACTTTTTTGTCACATTGTATAATATAATTGGAGGAAAACGCCTGCTGGAAATGTCTCATGTCAAGGTGAGAGCAAGAAAACAAATTGTGTATCAGGTTTCAGATTGGAAAAGAGCATCCTACACCTTCGTTATGCTTATGCTGATCATTAAAAAGCACTAAAACACAAATCATTTTCTCTAGGTGAGGAGTTTTCTGAGCTAAAAACGCTTCTTGCTGTCATCTCCGAAGGAAAAAAAAGAATTTACATTTAATCTAGCAAATGCCCTCTACCTTCAAGAAGGATTCCAAGTGAAGGAGCAGTATCTCCATAGCAACAGGGATGTCTTCCACAGCGCAATAAAGCTGGTGGATTTCCAAGATGTAAAGGCGTCTGCTGAAACAATAAGTGAATGGGTGCAAAGGCAAACACATGGTAATCTCAACATTTTTGCTCTGCTAAACTTGTCTTTGTAATTGGGCATTTTTTGTCAGATGTTTTTTTTTTGCAAACAAAGTAGAATTACGAAAGTACAGTAAATTGTTCATACAAGGTAAACAATTACTGACAAAGTTGCTGTATTATAAAGTTCTAGAGAGGAGTATGAGGGGAATTCATATTTAGAAATATCAGTTTTATGTGTTCTGTATGTAATAACCAGTATTAAAAAATGAACAAAAAGTACTGGTTAGTAAGTGCAGCGCCCCTTGAAATGGGCTTTACAAATAGGGACACTGTTCCTTGCAAAAGACTCTGTGTGAGAGGGAGACAGGAAAGGGGACAATTGATGGTGGCTTTTGTCTGCGAGGGGGGTTAGTTCTTCTTTTAACCATTAAGCTTCTGTTGTGTCCATGTTGTGTTCAGAGCAATGTAAAATCATGGCATAACATGTGCCTATTATTTACCCACCCATTTGGATGGGACAGGTACCCCTTTCTGCTGTGGGAGATTTATTGATCATATATATATATTTATTAATTTTTTACAAGAAGTGACAACTTGCATGAATTGTAACTGCAACTGCTAGGGGGGTCCAGTTGGGCACTAAGTGATAAGCAAGTTTAATGTATGTTTGTGAAAAAATGCTTTGAATGATTTCATATACAGGTACCGTCCCAGATCCGTTATCTGGAAACCATAATCCTCTGCATTATGGGAAAGCCATCTCCCATAAACTCATTTGTAATCAAATAATTAATATTTTTTTAAATTATTCCCTTTTTCTCTAATAATAACAACACAGTACCTTGTACTTGACCCTAACTTAAGCTGGCCATAGCCACTGTGTCTGGATTGTCCCGACATTTTTAGTACCATGGTGATCGGTTATTTAGTCGATTGGACAGTTTAAAAGACTTCTGTGGGCTAATGATTATATATCTGCATTTTGTAACGGTTGGCACCCTAATTCTAGAACCGATGCTAAGCACCCTGGTCTAGGCTCGTGCTTCTGCCTATAACAGCCTCCTTTTACCTCTGGAGGAGCCTTTGGCTAATCAGATGCTGCCAGGTCTTAATACGAGAGGAGCAAGGTGAGGGGTTCTAGATAAGCAAAGGGGCACAACTGTAATTGCAAAGTCTTTGGGCAGAAGGTCGTGGTACAAGGCATTAAACACAATCATAGTCAGATCAGGCCGGGTCGAGGCAGGCAGAGAACAAACATAGTCAGGCAGGCAAAGGGTCAAACCAGGAAGTCAATCAGAGGGTTAATCAGAATCGGAGTCAGTAAACAGGCAGTGGTCAGGATACAGAAGGTGGAATGGTCAAAAGCCAGGCAGGGGTCACAACAGGAATCAAACAGGTTTCAGAATCAGAATAGCAAAGCTGACAGGCACCAGGAACAAAATCCTATCACAGGCATTGAAAAAAGTAAAAATGTCTCTTTAAATACATTTAAATTTCACGCCATTGCACGCTGACCTCGTCACACCAGCACACATGAGCCAATAAAATCCAGAAGTGCGCTCCACATGCGCACTAGGAAGCCAGCGCAGATGAAAACAGAGAGCGTCCCTTCCGCACCACTGGACCACCAGGGTGAGATTTCATTACACATGTATTGCCTATCTGAAGATATCAATGGGCAACTGTCACTACAATTTGTTGGACACAACTCTCTTATGATTGCTGTCATGGTGCGAAGTTGGGTGCGAAGGGTGCGAAGTTGCATAAGTCTATCTACTTCACTAGCGAAAATCCGCCAGAGCCAGTGTTAGTGAATTTCCGAAGTTACGAAATGACGTCACGCTGGCGAATTAGCGCTAGTGTAAGAGGCTTTGCGCTTTAGTGAATTTGGGCCTATGTGCTTTGTGACCACTGTCTCATTAGAGTGGTTGAAAAAATGTATATCAATCCCAGGAACTCCTAGAAAAGATAAACCCTTTAATTTAAAGGACCAGTAAAAGCAATTTTATTTTAAAAATTAAAAAAAAAAAACAAAACCACCAACAACTGTTACACTTTAAAATTGCAAAGCTTTTATTGAAGTGGACCTGTCACCCATACACAAAAAATTTGTATAATAAAAGTACTTTTCAAATTAAACATGAAATCCAATTTCTATTTGTTATTAAAGCATTCATAGTGGTTGTAAGCTCATTTAAAAATATCAGCTGTCAATCAAATATTGTCTGCCACTCCTCTACGGCAGTGGCATAGAGATGGGGCAGACAATTACTTTCACTTTTCCTTCAGCACTTCCTAGATGTCACTGCTCGCCACACATTCTTCCATTCTCTTCACTGTTTAATTGTGTAACCAGGGCTTGGCAATGGACATTGGGTCCCCAATTCTGGTGCACAAACAAGAGTTTGAGATTGCCTTAATAACAAAATGGCTCCTGCCTGCTTGTTATAATTTTGAATTCCCAGACTGAAGGAAACAAGAATCAAATAATTTATATAGTGTAAATAAAGTTAATTTTGCTTGATAAAATAGGATTTTGAATATTTCTTTTGGGTGACAGGTCCCCTTTAAGAAATAACTTTCCGAAACTCTACTTGGGCTCCTCTTCAGAAAATACGATAAAAGGAAGGCTCACCCGATCACCGTTTCTGAAGAGTAGCGCAAGCGGAATTTTTATAAGTTATTTCTTAATAAAGATATTAGAGTTTAATGTGCATTGGTGGGTTTTTTCACAGTATACTAACAAATTATTTTAAAAACTTTTTTTGATGTTACTAATCATTTAAGTACTGTACATACATAAGTATCCTTTAATGGCCTGGCCTTTGCAGAAATAATCTAAGAGAGACTGCATATTTCAATTTTATTATATATTATGTAAAAATAAATATATAACCCCCTCCCCTGTAAAAAAAAAGAAAATGGAAAATAATTGCAACAAAGAAAACTATTTAGACAAATGATTTTGCGTTTCAGTTCTGTTCGAGGAGGCTGCTTAGTAAACAGCTGCGCAAAGCTAGTATTCCTTATGCTTTGACAATATTTGTCAGCTGATTTGCACAGTCAGTGTCAGCCCAGTCCCAAAGCATCAGTGCATTAAGTACCAGAGCTATGTAAAACTGCTGTAGAAGTAGTTAGCATATGGTTTATAAACCAGGCCAGCAAAGATGGATGTATTTATCTTTACTCAGTCTAATGAGCTGAAAGCCTACTGATGCTCTCATAAATGTGCTTCAGTATTTAGTATGCAATCTCAAAAGGTGCTAAGGGAAAGTAAATGCCTTTTGGATGACACAAAAAGCAGCTTAACGGCATTTTTAGAGGTTTGCACTTGATTTGCCTTAGCACTATTTGATACATAACCCTGAAGAAGTGCTGTGCAGTAATGTCCTGATTACTGCAGTAAGACTGTATAGCAATGATTTAGAGCAGCGTATATAGGAAATTACAAGATCATAAACATCATTGCGTATCACAATTTATTAGGTTGGCAATAAAAAGATCACAGCATGATGATAACGGATGGGTTACTTTGTGTAATGCACACCTTCTTCTTCTAATCACTAAGAGATATTGATTCACAAATGGTAATTTTTAGAATTCATATCTTAGACACTATCTTAATTGCTGTTGCTAAGTCTCCATTTTAGACAATTAGAAAAAGATAAAAGTGAATCCAACTGTGCACTTCCAGTTATTCAGATATTTTCCTACATGATACCAAATTCTGTAGTTGTTATGTTTACCTTTACAAACTTTGGCCTTCAAAAATCCTGCTAGGTATTTCGGCCACATTTTTCTAGAAGGATTTGGGAGTTTGTCCGAATTCAAAATAGTGGATTCGGTGCATCCATAATGTTTACATGATTTAATAGTAGACTTAAAGGAAAACTATACCCCCCAAACAATGTAGGTCTCTATAAACAGATATTGCATAAAACAACTCATATGTAAAACCCTGCTTCATGTAAATAAACCATTTTCATAATAATACACTTTTTTAGTAGCATGTGCCATTGGGTAATCATAAATAGAAAATTGCCATTTTAAAAAATAAGGACAGCCTCCTGGGATCCTAGGATCCAACGGTGCACACAAACATACCAAACAAACTATAAAGTTAGGTCACATGAGCCAATTAACAGACAGAGTTGTGTCTTTTGCTTCCACACTTCTTCCTGTTACAGTTAGAGTTGAAATATTTCTGGTCAGGTGATCTCTGAGGCAGCACACAGAGATGTAAAAGGGCAATATTTACTTAAATATATATACCAGGTAGGTAATATTCTTTAATATGTCACTTGATTTGATATAAACTATCTGTTGCTCAAAAAATCATTTTTGGGGTATAGTTTTCCTTTAAGGTATGAAGATCCAAATTATGGAAAGACATGTTATCTGGAAAACTCCATGTCCCAAGCATTCTGTATAACAGGTCCCATACCTGTAAAAACATTTGCCTAGTGGATTTTTTAGTTCTGTTTCCTCTTTAATGGGCCTTTTGTGTTTGATCTGACCATCACAAGTTTATCTGATAAAGTCTTGGCTGTTCCTGATTTGCCATTTGGGGTACCAACTTGTACTCAGTCTAAAGGAATTAAACTCAAAGGCTGTAGATATTAAATGGTGAACCCCAAGGTAGCCTTTAAGATTCTCCTGTCTCATGAAGCCCAGTTCATTGTAGAAATGTCACAATGAAATTAAACAATATTTCACCATGAAAAATAAAACTGTGCATTTTAGAAATAAGTAACAGTGTATGGAAAAAGAGGAAGGTGTGTATGGTTTGCCAACTATTAGGAAAATAAAAACAGTTTTAAAAATTAAAACAGTTATAGTCAAATTCTGTCCAGTTACTGTACTTTGGACATCAAGAAATATCATCTTGCTGTTTTTGTTGAAAATGTGAATGCCATTTTTTCCAATACTGCACAAATAGTAACAATTTATTAAATTGGTCTCAGGGCTGCTGGTCCTGATGGAAATACACATGAAATTGACCAAAAGCCTTTATTTAATTATGGGCTCTGACGTAAGCACCAGCAATGTTTCAGACCAACACCAGTCTATTATTAAGCTAATAGGAATTGCAGACTGAAGCTTAAAAAGGAACCAGGGCACAGGCCAGACAGGTAATGGAAAACAAGCAAACACAAGTAGGTTAGACAACGCTGGCAAGGCTGGCACTGGCAAAATTTGAATAGCGAGGTTCTAGGCGGTTAAATAAGTTGTAAGTCAATGTCCAAGCATATGTCACGGCAAGCAGAGTTCAGGAAAATGACCATATTAGAGCGTATAAACAGCATGTACAAACAGGAATTGGGAAGGGAACCTAAACCAGGTGACAATTGGTGTCAGAGCTCTTTAATTTCAACAGCACACTAAGCGAATCATCTGGTTTTCTTAGCTTACTTTGTGTACACTGATGGAGGAAAGTAAATTTTCTGTCCCCCAACTCCACCGTGTGGCACCATTGGCAGAAACAGGGTCAGCCTGTGTGGAGCTACACTGACAGCGAATCCACTTGCCTCCACCAAATGCCTCCAAAATGCAGACTGAGAAAGTGAATAATCCACCCTGTTTGCCCTTGCCCTAAATAAATGACATTTGCACTGTGTTTTTGCCAGTGCCTGGGTTCTGGTCCCAGCATGATCCTTACAATGAGTTGCATGTGGTGTTTATACAAATGGCCTGCAGGTGGCACTGTGCATACACAGGACTTTCTGTACAGCTTGAAAGTGAAAGTAAGACTTACTGATGTTATGTAATGGCTGCATGAACCTGCTAATAAAGCATTGTTATACTCTCCTTATCCTCGGCTACCAAACACAACATTGCACTAGCAAGTCATATCATACACTACTACTTCAATGTTATTGTGATGTGCATCTGAAAAGCAAATGTAAGTTAAGTAATACATATTTCATTTTTCTCATTTTCTTTCGTATCCTAAAATTCCAAAGTACACAATTCATAACACAAATTTCTGCTAAAAAATGATACAAAAACTCCTGATTGTTAAGCAAAGCAAATATAATTTTAAGATGAATCATTTCCTGCAGTGGATGGAAGGCTTATATGTGTCCATCTCATTATATTGGATGCTCTCAGCAGTGCGACAAATTCAATGTAATTGTAACATCAGCTAAAATAAAATCCTCTGAAGCCCTGAAGTTCAAGGCAATTCTTATAAAGCAAGTGAACTCATCAGGCACAGCGAGCTCTAAACACAAACGAGTTAACTGCAAAATATCATTTCTACCAAGCTTTGCTTCTGCTAAGAATTTAGGGTATTATTTTGCTCATTGTTATAGTCCAAATCAATGTCTTTGCTGGATACTGGAAACACCTATTGACAAAAATGTCATTACAAGAAATACAAGACAGATGTATCCAAACCATATAATTCCTTTCTGCCCCAAAAGCTGTAAGCTTATCAAAACCTTGTCATGTATAGTTTATTTTACAAAAAAAGGTCAATAAAAAATAATCACTATAAAAGAGATTACCAGAAGTAACACCATAAAAAAAGCTAGCGGACAAAACAAAAGGTACTTATACATTCAGTTCAGATTTAAAGGGATACTGTCATTGGAAAACATGTTTTTTTTCAAAACGCATTAGTTAATAGTGCTACTCCAGCAGACTTCTGCCCTGAAATCCATTTCTCAAAAGACCAAACAGAGTTTTGTATATTCAATTTTGAAATCTGACATGGGGCTAGACATATTGTCAATTTCCCAGCTGTCCCTGGTCATGTCACTTTAGGAGGGAACTGCATTCTGGCAGGCTGTTATTTTTCCTTGTCAATGCAACTGAAGGAGTCACAGTGAGACATGGGTTTTTACTATTGAGTGCTTTTCTAATATATACAAGCAGCTGTTATCTTGTCAGTTATCCGGTTACCTTACCATTGTTCTGTTGTTAGGCTGCTGGGGGTGGGAGGGAGGAGGTTATATCACTCCAACTTGCAGTACAGCAGTAAAGAATGATTGAAGTTTATAAGAGCACAAGTCACATGACTTGGGGCAGCTGGGAAATTGACAATATGTCTAGCCCCATGTCAGATTTCAAAATGAAATATTAAAAAATCTGATTGCTCTTTTGAGAAATGGATTTCAGTGCATAAGTCTGCTGAAGCAGCACTATTAACTGATGCATTTTGACATTTTTTTTCAAGTGACAGTATCCCTTTAAATTAGAAAAATAAAACCAAAGCATTTAATACGAAGTAAAGAAGTCTTTACGGGTAATGATCCCTTTAAGCCTGCAACATTATAGAGTATAATGAAGACAATTAAATTTTGCTAAATATTTTATTTTTTTATTTAAAAAGATGTTACTAGATACATGACATATGGTATGTCAAGTCTCTTCCGGTCTCATTGCCGACACTTAGCCTGCAGGAGCATGCTCCCACAGGCTTAGTGTTGGCGAAGAATCCCCGAAAGAATGCATACAGGCAGAAGATGGTGTCTGGGAACTCTGTTGCGCTGCTCTAGATTTTAGGGTCAGGTTTTTTTTTCAGGGGCACCTTTTTGACTAAAGCACAGTGTGGGGAGGGAGACGGCGGTTGCAGGCAGTTAAGGTGGGCTTTTGTTACTAGGGGAGTTTAGTTCTCCTTTAAGAAGTTTTATTACATACACTGCACTGTAAGACCTGCCACGCATCAGTGCATAAACTCTGGCATGCGTCAACTTAGGTGCCAACTCATAAACGCTGGTGCACAACAAAATGAACGCCCCCCCAAAACACTTAGGAGCTATGACCTCTATTTTGGGCGCCTGGCTTCCTATTGGTCCCTGATGTGTCTGTCTTCCTCAGCCTGCTCCTGATTGGTTCCTGTTCCCTTAAATGCCTTCCTCTTCCTCCTCACATGGCCCAAGCTAACTGTAACATTCTGTTACCTGGGATCCCGTAGGAGGATGGCTTGTCCTCGGAGAACTGGTGGCAACAGGAACTCCTCTATGGCTCCGGTCTTCACCGACGCTATTTTGGGTCCCCAGGCTTTCTGCGTCGGAAACAGCAAAGGGGCCAGGTGTGTTACCAAAGTATAGTACAAGGGGATCAGGCAAGGACGTAGACATGTTCAGGCAAGGTCAGTTCCAGAAGTCAGAGAAGCGAGGTACCAAAGGGATCAGACGAAAGCGTAGTCAAATTCAGGCGAAGGTCGGTTTCAGGCAGTGAAGGTTCAAAGGTCCAGGAAAACAAGCAGAGGGTCAAAAAATAGGAACACGGACAACCAGGGCTTTAGCGGAACAGAAGAAACTGAAGCCAGCTTGGGCAATGTGAGGAGGAAGGTATTTAAGGGAACAGGAACCAATCAGGAGCAGGCTGAGGAAGACAGACACATCAGGGACCAATAGGAAGCCAGGTGCCCAAAATAGAGGTCATAGCTCCTAAGTGTTTTGGCGGGAGGGTCCATTTTGACGTGCGCCAGCGTTTATGCGTTGGCGCCTAAGTTGACGCGCGCCAGTGTTTATGTGCTGATGTGTGGCAGGTCTTACATGCACACTGTTACAAACTATAAAATTCGCAGACGCTATCCCACTGTTATGTGAGGGACATATGCACTGAGGACTATTGTGAACAGTTTTTGTGTTAGCGGACAATATTATATTACCCCATAAGTGTCTAAGAGACAAAAAAAGGTTCCTGTTACTTACATGTCAATCAAAGTGGGTGGGTAACTTACAGATACAAATAGGAGAATATTAAGTGTTGTAGGTTACAATGGTTGACACTGCCTTTGATTTTATCTCTGAAGAGACTGATAGAGTATTCTCTCCAGAGGATTTCAGCGAATCATTCCAAATATTATAAGCATCATAGCAGAAAGATTTAAGGTAGAGGCACAAAATGCCTGGCGACAAATAATCTCCCCGAACTGCATCCCCGCCTGCTAGAATCTAAATCGCCAGGATGGCATTCGGAGTGCTTCATTTTTCGAAGTCGTCTGAAGTTTTCCTTGTGATACAATTTTGTGCAAATTCGTTAAATAAATTGCTACAATACCATTCCACCCCCCCCCGGTGAAATTCATTCTAGCTGGCAGGAAGGCAGGGGAGGCAGCTTGGGGAGATTTCGCCCTGAAGAAGAGGAGATTTGTCGATTTGTCGCCAGGTGACTCATCTCCCAGAATCATAGGCTGTGTCTCTGGCCTTAAAGTGGGAAACAGCAGCATTTTTGCGGGTGTGCCCAACTGGTTGCTCTGGGAGGAGAGGAGGAGTTGGCCAGTAACATACAGAGACACGAGAACAGATGTAGTGAAGTGCAGAGGAATTAAGTGCTTTGAAGGTTATGGGAAGAACTTTTTCAGTTATTTCTGTTATATTGGAAGCCATGATAAGGTCTTCAGAGGAAGAGCTTGTACCCTCTTGGATCAAATAATTCTGGCAGCAGAGTTTAATACAGCCTGTAGTGGGAAGAGATGAGAATTAGAGATGAGGGTTAGTAGAAAGTTGCAGTCTAATTACAATAGGTAAAATGTTTTGACAGTGGTCTAAAATGGCCAGAAAAGAAGAAAGTCAAAGATTTCTCCCAGAAACGTTATGCAGTTGACAGGGTTAATGAGTATGCCATCCACAGAAAGATAAAAGGGAAAGTAAGACCAGACTTATATGGAAAAAAATTAGTTCAGGTTTTGTTAGGCTCATTAGGCATTCGTTCATCCCCTTGGAGGCAATTAGAGATTTGGTCTCAGTCTTGACTGTTAATGAAGGACAATGAGAGTGGAAGAGACATGATATACACTGAATTGGTCAGCTGTTTGGGCAAGTGTGTTATTTGAACTCAAATTAACTGCATAACGTAGATGCATCAGCAGAACATTTTGTTCTCAAGATAATAAAAGGATACCGCCCAGTTCTCCCTATCCTTACTGTAAGGTTTGCACTGACTGGAATGCAGAATACAGTTTACCATTCATCAGAATGCATTGTTCTGAATGTACCTGACAATCTCATCACAGAAAACCATACAACAAAAATGTTAATTATCTTATGCCATTCATGATACTCTAAAGCTGAAAACCCTGTGGTGCTGAGTATTTTAAGCATAGTTCCCTATAAGTACATCATTGTCATTTATGCACTTCTACTTGCTCATCATTTACGCTATGGGTTACTTTACTTAAAAATACCCTTGATTTCTTTTTAAAAGATTTCTGACCCAGGTCATGAATACTGTATGTACTTCTCAAGTTCCAATGAATGTAATAGACATTGTTTAGTCAACAGGTAAAAGACATCTGTGTACTTGGGAGTTTATAGCAAAGATTGCTATAAAACTGGGGTTTTTATTAAACCCCAGTAAATGTATCATTTACAGGATAGAAATACCTGGCATGTTATTTCAAAGAATGAATTCTATTACAGTGCTCTGTTCAAACCGCTAAAATGTTTTAACAATTTTTTTATTTTGATTTCTTTGGAAGGTTGGCTTAAAGAAATCTCTTGTTAACCTGAACATAACCAACATAATAAAAGAGGGCTGTGATCTCTCCGGAATAATAGATATTGCACATAATTCGTACTTATCAGCACTGTGACCTTCAGTCAACTAAACAATTACTGCTGTCAATGTTTCCATGCCTAACAATAACCATTAATACTGTATATGCCTAATTACGGCCACAGCATTAGCAAATCCCTATTATATATATATATATATATATATATATATATATATAATGGATGACTTCTGCCATCTCAGCTATTCCTAGACTAGAATTCCCACATCTTGCAACAGATAATAAGTTTATCCTAAGCATGTTTTTTTTTTTTTAACCAAAGTGCCTGTTGCATGGAGCCTGTGTAAACCATGTTATGTGCATGACTAAAAATAAAGAGCCAGAAGATGATGTTTATTAGCCTTGCTAATATTGAGAACACATGAAGTGTCATTTAGGAAACAAGAGCATATTGCTATATATAATCTGCCATGTTGCTAACCACAATGCAGTTTTTTATCTCAAAATTCAAACCTAATTGAAGAAATGTAGATGAGCATCTGTTTTGGCAATTTTTGAATTCATGATTTGCTGGCATCAGTGTGTGTTCAGTGGTCTGTTCTGCCTTCTAAATGTCATTGTTCTAAGTGGTCCACGATACATATATAAGTGACCAGTGACCCTTGTAGTATTAAATACATACCTGCAAAATATAAATAGGGGCTTCCTTTTCATTTGCTAATCTGTAGTCCTCATATAAATTTCTAATTCAAGGTCTGAAATGTCGTAACATTGTATTCCTCATGCACAACCCATTTGTGCTGAAATATCAAACAGAATAACGCCACTAGATTTAAGTCATTTTTTTTTCAACCTCAGTAAAGGATGAAATACATTTCATGAAATACATACAACTACAGTACTTTATTAAAAATACAAAGACATGAAAAAGGGCACAATCTGGGAGATATGATTATCATTAATGCCTGTGACATTTATCTTTAGATTCACCTAATCTATACATTTCCAAGGTGTTTTTGTTGAAATAAATGAAGAAGGGGGTGAAGCCTTAGCATCAACAGGTGAAAGAATGATTCATAGTATACAGTTATTGACGTAATGGTACATTAGGATAATAGAATTAAACCAAAGTAACTGACCCAAAAAAAGTAAAAGTATGTGAGGTTAATGTTTTAAATTCTGTTTAAACCAGTTATGAATAATTTGGAATGTCTAAACCACTGTTGGCTTACAAAGAGTAATGTATAATTAGGATCATATTTATTCAAGAAAATTTTATTGATTTCCTGATTTACATTTTTTAAATGGAAAAATTCAGCAAGATTCTATAGAAGTCAATGGAAGGTGTAGTTTCAACATTGTTTTTGCAGTATCATTAATAGATATGAATGGGAAATATGAATGGAATAATTATTTTAATTTTTAAACAATGATTATGCATCTAGCTAGCATCACATTTGTTTAAATCTAAAGCCCTGTATTTAAAACATAATTGGTGAATATGTGTGTTAATAGGATTTTATATTTTATCATTATATAGCGTCATATTTTCTTGGTTAGTTAAGAATGCTTAGATGAAATAAAATTATAAAGCAAAATACAAGCAGAACAATAGATATAATTAAACATGTTATACGGGAATGCAATTTTCTGCAATGAGTATGTTTAATCACAGATTTGTGGCCAAGTGCCAGGGTTCTGGTCTAAGCTCGCTCTTCTATCTATAACAGCCACCTTTCAATTTGGGAGGATCCCTCTACTAAATGGATTCCTTCAGGTCTTATTGTAAGGGAACCATGTCAAGAGTTCTAGGTAAGCAAGGGTACCAGAGCATAGTACAAGTCAAGGAGGGCATGCCAAGCCAAAATTGAACTTTCCAGAAGAGTAGTCGACAACAGGCAGCAGTGAGGTCAATAATCAGACAGAGGCCAGGAACAGCACAGGAATTGCACTGCATTATATTAAATAAAAGACTGTCCATCACACACACCAAAGTTCTGTGGGCATAGCTGCTGCAACACTAGACCACCAGGTACTGTAACAACCATGTAGTATAACAGTATAAAGAGAGTATGTTAGTAACGTGAAGGAAGTTAGATCCCTTGGCTAAAAAGTGACAAATAAGGAATCCACCACACATTACCAGGTATCACATAAAAAATTGCATACTTTTCAGGGATCAAGTACCTCTGTTTAACAATCTGGTGTAAATGGAATAGCTGTTTGAAAATGCTATTGGAAAATACATCATTCATGCTTTTTCTT
>CM044440.1:96936125-96969099 GCA_024363595.1 Xenopus borealis
GTGTACATGCTGGTCTTGGCAGGAAGAGATCACAGGGTAGGGATCTGGGCCGGTGGGGCTAACAAGAGCCAGGGGCCCACTGGGTTTTTTCCCAGTCCAGCCCAGTCTGACCCTATTTTTCTTACATTACCACTGTTTGAACCAAAAGACTAATTAAATCTACCAGTATCATTTTCTTCCTCTCCTTTTCTACTTTACAGCTTAACATTGCTCTGAGGCACAGGTGCAAGTTTATCTGCCTACTTCCCACATTGCCAACACTTTCTATTACAAAAAACTTACAACAGCTGAAAAAAAGTATCTGTTTGTTTTAAAGGTTTATTGTGGAGAAAAGTAATGTGTTTCAGGTGGAGGAGGAGGATACCTCATTTTGAAACACTGCCTTTTTATTGATGTTAAAATTTGTGTATTTGTGCTAACAAGCAAATTTTGTAGATGGTTTTAGCAGATATGGCATTTTATTAAGTCAGTAAAGAAAAAAAAACGAAAAGCTTTCAATTTTCTACATATGTTGTGACAGCAGTTTTAGTTAATAGCTCAGTGGCTGACAACTGCAAATAAAATAGTTCACCTCTAGTTTGACAGTCCATAGCATTGTCGTGTCACTCAATGTCGCAAATCAGATTTTATTACAGCCCAAGTCAATTCTCCTTCAGCATGAATGAGATTAAGCCATGAACAGATAATGCACAGAGTAAAAGAATAAATTACTGATATGCATTAAACAATTCTCAAATTCTTATTACGTACAAGTTGCACTGCATTTTAAGAAAACCACTTTCACCTAGCTAACAACATCTTCCTGAATTCCATGCAAAAGCTATATTTCCCCATATATTGTATGTAAACAAGTGTTCGTCTGAAGCATGTGGTTGTCTAAACTATTTTATTCTAAACATTGTTTCTCTGTAATAATAAAACAATACCTTGTACTTGATTCAAACTAGGATATAATTAATCTTCATTGGAAGCAAAACCAACCTATTAACTTTATTTAATGTTTACATGATTTTCTAGTAGACTTAAGGAATACATACCAAAATTATGGAAAGATCCCTTATACAGAAAACCCCAAGTCCTGAGCATTCTGGATAATAGGTCCTATACCTGAACTGCATTATTTTCAAAATTGCAGTATTATATATGGTGTTATATCATATGTAATGGCAATTGAGCTCTGTTAATACGCCAGTGAATCAACTTGCACATCTTTTATGGATCAAAATATTTGTAGGGATGCACCAAATCCACTATTTTGGATTTTGCCGAACCCCCGAATCCTTCCCGAATTCAGCCAAATACCGAACTGAATCCGAACCCTAATTTGCATAAGCAAATTAGGGGTGGGAAGGGGAAAACTTTTTTTACTTCCTTGTTTTGTGCCAAAAAGTCATGGGATTTCCCCCCCTGGCCCTAATTTGCATATGCAAATTAGGATTCGGATTTGGTTTGGCCAGGCAGAAGGATTCTGCCGAATCCGAATCCTGCTGAAAAAGGCCGAATCCTGGCCAAATCCCGAACCGAATCCTGGAATCGGAGCATCCCTAAATATTTGCAACTTGACCAAGCAAGGAACATCATGGTGACCAAAAGTAAAGAGGTATTTGAAGCTACAAACTGTTTCTGGAGTCATTGGCTGCTTAATCAAACAGTGATCTGGTTTTGCCACTTCAAGAATGCATATATCATGTAGAAAATTGTGTTCAAGTAGTTGTATTCAGGGTGCGTAGCACAACATGTTTCTGACCAGAGGAAGCATGCAAGAGGTCTGAAACATGTTGTGCTATGCACCCTGAATAAAACTACTTGAACACAAATGCTCTCCAGTGAACCTTCATGTTCAACATCATGGTGACCTAGCTTTAAAAGATGATTTCTATTAAAATTAAAAATAAATTACCATACATAAAGAGTCTCTAGCAACACAAAAATGTAATATGAAAAACAACAAATTCTGTCCCCTGGGTGCATGAAGAAATCAAATCTGCCTTAAGCAAAGACTTTTCTATAGATCTTGCATTAGGCTATTTGAGTCAAAAGAGTTTGATAAATAAAATAAGCCAAGAGGTTTTAGAAGCTTAACAGAAATATATACATATATCAGAGTTAAGACTTTGGATTAAATCATTTATCCTATGCACAACATGCTTCTAGACTAGGGATGGATAGATCAATGAGTTGTTCTGATACCTGATAAGTAAAGGGCTGTAGCTTGTAGGGACAAGGTTTGAGAATTTCTAAATGTCTTTACAAATATTACAACATATATTTTTAAATTGGATCAAAATTTGCTTTGAGGCCCCTTTATCCTTCTGTTCAGACAGTTTCCTGTAAAAATGCAATTCTGTCAAGGAGAATTAATTAATCTGCTGGACAGTGAGAGAATAAAGGATATGGTGACATGTCATTTAAACCAACAAGAGAACATCAGAGGGCAAAAAACCCTTAATTGTCTGTCACTACTTTTTATTTGTGTGCCAATTGTTCAGCCAGTGGCAAACGAACATATTGACAAGCATGCACCACTCAGGAATGCTAGTGTTCACATGTGTTATCTGTTATCTCTACAACCATCTACAATAGGTAAAGTTTTTCCCATTCACTTCAATGACAAACCAATAATGGCCATTTGTCTAATGTGGTTTTCTCCAAAAGCAAGCTATTAAAATGCCACATGACTGTAGTCTATAGATTAGAATATTCTGCATTCCACAATCCTCTTAAATCACGAGAAAAGAACTGCATTATGAAATTGAGGGAACTGACAGAGCTGGATTTGTACATACAGAACTTATTATTAATCCACAGACAAATGGTGTATGGTACCATAATTACACTTTTGTAATGTGAAAAAATCCACTGTACAGCTGTTTTCTTAAGCATTGCACTAGTAGTGCTGGCTATCCACTGACTTGGCTTGGTCCCTTAACATCTGCAAATATATATGGAGCAGCATACACTCAAAATAATGTAGTTGGGGAGCTTAACCCATTTATTGCTTCACCAACAGTATCAATGTCTTTGTCCTGACGAAGGGAGGGTGTAACCCCTGAAAAATTGATACTGTTGGGGAAGCAATAAATTGGGTAAGCTTCCCAACTGCATTTTTTAAGTGTGTGTGGCTCCATATATTTACAGACCAAATCACATTATTACATATTGTTTTATGGTTCCACACAATCTAAACAAAGCAGCAATACAAATACAAAAAGAATGGCTCCTGTACCAATGTATATAATCTGTTTTAATAGATTCCCTACAGCTGTTAAATGCTCAGAAACCGGTAGTTAAATGCTCAGAAACCGGTAGCGATCAACAGTATTTTATGATGTAGGACAATTTCATTTACAACTCTTATTGTCAAAGTAGAGCATGGGCCTTGATTTATGATGACTTGAGCTAATGCTTATAATAATCATGTGTAATATATCATAGCATCCTGAAATCCTCATTATAGAAAAGGTATCAGGAAGGTTGAGCAAATTAATCTATTCCCTGGAATTTAAAAAATATAAAAAAAACCAAGCTGTGTGACTTCTCAGTTACAATCTATATCTTGCCTGCAACACACTGCAGGCATAACACAGTGCTGTAAATAATAGTAAAGTAAAGTGTATAGCAATGAAACCAAATGCACTGATATAGCTGTACAGTGAACAGATATTTTTTTAACTTTGTAGCTGAAGAAATATTCATCTATAATAAGAAGAATACTCTGGTATTAAGTACTATTTAGCAATAAACACCTTAGTGGTCACAATAATCTATAGTTGCCACCTGTCAAAATTAGGTCTTTTACTGAATGGCGCAGTGATCAGATAATCGGCGAGCACCATTTTATAATCCCACCCACGACCCTCCCCGGACACTCTATCAAACCGCCCATTGATGTTATCCATCCTCCCTCTATGTCACAAAGCTGTTCCCTACTTTCACTCACTGCAGAAGGTTGAAACCCTAAAATAATCTCCACCTAACTGGGCACATGGGCAATAACTAAAAATTACTGCTTAGGTGAAAATGTATCCAATGTTTATAAATGAGCCCAATTTCTGGGCATTGCTCAGTCAGGGCCGCTCCTGCCATGAGGCAAGGAAAGAACCGCAGGTGGCAACAAGTGGCCAGTTACAAGGAGTGGCAAAAAGCTGCCTCTTGTAACTTTAAGAGTTGAATTTCTGGACTTAACTTAGAAATTTGGCTCCACTAGTGCAGAGGTGCTATTGCACTAATTGCACTAGTGATGCTGCCCCATTTGACCCGCTCTGATTTTTAAGGATGGAGCTGGAGGGGTGGCATCAGGCGGCAGCAGCCCCAGGATCGCCCCTGTGCTCAGTGCCAACGCCATCAGTACTTCTGTCCCTGAGCTAATTCTATAGATATATACTAGTAATTATGATCCTTTCTGTTTACTCCTGGCTTAACATCCCAGCCTGGAAATCCTTATTATTATATCATGATGTATGAAATGGCAGTGGGTTAGACAGCAATAGCCCTTATTGCTTTTTTATTAATATTTATTTAATATTTATACTTTATAGCTAATAAAACAGTGTCTGAAACAGATACCTGAAATGTTTTACATCTTCTCCTGCCAATGTGAATACCACTACATTATTAGATCCAGGACACTGTGTTTCCACACCAGCCCGCAAACATGTATCTGTTGCTATCAGGTCTGGTTTGGTACTTTTCCTGGGCTTTATGCCAGTCTTTAAAATTTTCTGGTGTTTTACCCATTTCAGCAATGTTCTTACTAAAGCATTGTTCCTTCCCTATTATATTTCAAGGCAGCTGGCGACCCTTTCAAAACTGTTCCGCTGCAGTTGTTCAGAATAAGATGTTGTTTACTTGCTGCAAAGTGTACAAAAATTAAGATATTAAAATTGCTTGTTCTAAGTCTTTTATTCAGCTTTCTAGTACATAGTACAATGGAAATGATATCAGCCATCCACGCTGACGCCACAAAAAACAGTTATGCTAAATAAAGTTTCCTATAATTCACCTAAGCCTTGAGCAAGCTTTAATATACACTCAAATTGGCCACCCCTGTGTTCGGCATGAATCGGGCTGATATGATTATTTGGCCCATGGACAAACATTAGTATCCTGACAGGGGCCCCATTCAGACTTGTCAGACAAGGACCTCATTAACATGGCAGTGGGCCCACAACTGATGGGATTTTCAAACCTACACAATAGATATCTGGCCAACTTTCATCCAAAAGGCTATTGTGAGGCCCCCAGAAAATGTTGCCAGCTAGCAATATAATAGAGATGGGAAGGCCTAAATTATTTGAGAAAAAGGTGGTAATCATAATGTATTTGATCATTCATGTATCTTAAAGGTGTTGTTCACCTTCCAACAGTTTTTTCCATTCAGTTGTTTCAGATACTGTAGCTCACCACGAATACAGACTTTTTCTCAATTACTTTCTGTTTTCTATTTGTGATCATTTTCCACACTATGAGGAGTCTGCCAGGTGCAGGCAGATTAGCAACAAAAGAGTGGATTCTAGGCCTGTTTTTTTCCAAAGGCCAAGATCCACATAGTGTGGCATAAACCTAAAAATTCTAAGTTGAAACACTTTTTGTACATTGGTGCATTCCTTATCTTTGGTCCTGCTAAGCAGCATCCCTAAGTATCATTACAAGCAGCTGTTATAATTATCAAATCACAAATTGGAGGGCAAAGGTGTTGGCAGGGCAAAGGTTTGACCATTGGCCCTTATCTACCAGTACTGGACTAGACTAGATAGTGTTCTGTCTGGTGCTCCAATATGTATGAAACATGATGTTATTCCCCAGGCCAGTGCATTTATTTTAAAAGGGAACACTGGCCCAGGGAAAATGTAACAACTGGATTCACTGGTAGTGAATTAAAAATTGGGACCCCCAAGTTAATCAGGGGTTCCTTTTCATTTTAATTACAGACTGTTGGATGGTTTGTCTTTGTCAGGGTAGGCCTAGTAGGCTCCCTAGGGAAGTAGTAGGGACCAAGGAGGAAGCTTAGGGGTTAAAGATCCAATAACGCAGTACAGGCAAGGATCAGGCAGGAATCAAGGTCAAAGTCCAGGCAAAGGTTTGTATTGGTAGGCAAGAGGCAAAACAAAGTCCAGGCAAGGTCAAAAATACAGTTAACAGGAACAAAAATAACACCCAGGAACTAAAGCAGAAATTCCTGTAATTGGGCCCATAATGGCGTCCAATGTGCCTTTAAATAATTGAATTTGACGCCGAAAACGGGGCACCATGACGCCATTGTTGGAGCGACGCTGGAGAGATAGGACGCGCCGCCCGGAGCTGCAGGTAAGCCTCCGGGCGGCGCGATCCTGACAGTCTTTTCTTCATTTACTCTACTGTAGCTACAAGTTTATTCGGATATCAGCAAAAATTCTGACTAATTGTCATGTCCACATATTTTATCTGATTCAGGTATGTGCTGAATTATTTACCATATGTACTATCTGTAATCCATCAGTAACAGCAAAACACTGTATATACAGTCTAGATTTATAGATCCAAAAGGAGCAGGACTGGAAAGTGGTCATTAAGTAAGCAATAGGCTACCCTTTGAAATGTTATTTTTTGTTAAATAAATTACTTTTTTATCTGCAACATATTTTGGAGTGAAGTCCGGTTTGTGTCAGCCTACAATTGAAAGCGGAAGCGGAAGGTCTAGGGCTTGATCACCTGGACCACCTGTTATTATTGGTACATGAACCTTACTCCTTACAAGACTACATTACTGGATATCCATTTTCAACTTTTTTGCCCTCTCTTTTGTAACTATTAAATAAGCAAATTAACAAAATAAGAACATACCATGAATTGATAAAGAGCAGGAGGATTGATGTAAACCATCCTGTGGTTCAATTTAACCAGCAGGATGGGTACCAAAGCATTGGAAATAAATGTTGATTCATTATTCAGAGAATGGCACTCTGTTGATCGAGTATGAAATATGCGGCCTTCCATGGCAGCTGTATGCCCATATGCTCAGTGGTTTTTGAAGGGAGTAAGTATTTAGGAAACATTTGTTATCCATTGGAACTTTCTAGTGCCCAGGGAGCATTTGTTTTATTTATGTATTCATAATGCACCTTGTGTTCTGTAATACAGCTTATCCCTGCTTCTGCATCTAATTTTTAATATATGCAAATAAAATCGAACTAAATGCATGACATCAGCGTCTCTTCTTCCTGTTCTAGAATATAACTAGATTACACTTTGTCAAAGCTATTCTGTGCACAGATAAGGCAGAGAGGAACTCTCCGAAGTCATATCAGAAAATATTTCATTGTTGACAGGAGAGAAGGTGCTTTAAAATGGACACTATATTTATAACAGAAAATACAGCTGGTTTTAGGTTGTGCACTCTGCAGACTTGTCAGTTACCAGGCTGCACACAGAAAGCACATCATCCTTACCATCTCTATTATCATTCCTTCTCGTTAATACCATTGACATTGGGTGTTATTTCTACTGACTAGTGATGGGCGAATCTCCCGAGATTCGCTTCGCTGAAAAATTCGCGAATTTCCAGCGAAATTCGCAAATAGGCGAAAAATTAGCAAAACGCGCGTCGCGTCGTTTTCGGTGTGCGTCGCTTCAAAAACGACGAGCAACTCGTTTTTATGGTGAATTTTCGCCAAGCGAAATTTCGCTGCCAATTCGCGAATTTATTCGCCAGTGGCGAATCGCGGGAATAAATTCGCCCATCACTACTACTGACTTAGAAGAGAAGCGAAAAATAAACTTATGCTCAGATTGATGCTCAAATCTGTCCCATTTGATCACATAAGTCAGAATATAAAAATGTGCATGAAGCGCATCATGCGCACCAACTAACCAAGATCTGTCTGTTTATATACTGTAGGCCAGACACTGAAAGATCTGTAATTCAAAGAACTAATGCAGAAATGAACTTAAAGCATCTGCACTAGTAAGAAATCAACCATGTAGCACCCTTAATTTTAATCTGACTGTAAGGATCTCTTCAGTATTGTCAAGCACAATACTTGATCGTATTTTCCCATAAAAAAATAACAATAACAATAAACAAGCTGTTACAGAGAAGGAGAAAATATGTTAAATCACTTTATACCTAGACACATACCTACTGTTTCCAAATAAAATAACTAGTACAGGTTTTAAAAATGCTTCTATTTAGTTGAATAATGCATAGTTTCTCTTGCTTACTAACTTTGAGAAGATCAAGTCCTTCAGAGAGATGTCAACTTCTACTAAGCTGGCCTTTATCCAGGACCAAAGTGTCTACCACAACTTTTAACAGCTTTTTATTGCTAAACATAAATTGTAGTGCAATAAAGTCTCCAGTGAAACTGGGCCTGGAGTTATTGTTGCTAGAAAGCTGCATTCTATTTTGATTGCTTTGCAGTCTGCGAGGGGAATTCATTTAAGTCTTATTCTCATTTGGTTGCAGGGCAAAAATTAATACACTCTTGTACCTCACTTGTACCTGAGTTGAAAGTAATGGAATATTTGCATTGATCTATCAGCTTCTGTTGTCATACTTTTTTAACAGAAAGCTTGCAAATTCCATTCTTTCTATAGGGTCAATAAGGATAATTTTTGCAAGATGTTCTGTCTTCCTGGTAAGGAGAAAATGTAAATTTATGAAGGTGATCAATTATTTCCAAAATTACAAATTCAAATAAGAGCCTAGAATTGCACTGTAATAAAACTTACAGAAACGTTTGCTCTGTGGGGATGTACAAACCCAAGAAACCTTTTCATTTTCCCCACAATGTTAGCCAACTGACTGCCTTATCATCTTACAGCTGTTCCCTCTGAAAACTCTGAGCCACTAGAGACTTCAGGGCTCATTTATTTACACTACTGCAATGGGATAAGTGTCATTTAGGAAGCAATTTTTCATGTTTTATACCCAGAATTTACTTTTTTTTTTACCACAATTACAATTAGAATTGCTTGCAGTGCTCATTGTTAAAATGGCATCCGTAAGTGATTCTTTAAAAACAAGTCTGGTGTCCATATTGACAAGAGAGCAGTGGCAATGATTACATTAACCTTGAAGGCGATGGTAGCTCCAGGTTTTCGCTACATTAGGTTTTTCACTTGCACATGTTGCAGAACTGGAGGGGTACACATGGATCAGCAGTAAGCACAATTATACTGCAAAAAGCATCTTTGGACATACGGTAAGTAACTTTAAGAAATCTAATCAGTAAAAGAGGAGGCATAGTCCTGTAACAGGCTGGGGTCAAATACCAAGCAGTAAGCACAAAAGACAATCAGAAGATACCGGAAGAATAGTCCGTAATCAGGGAAGGTCAGTTCAGGTAGCGAATCAGCAATGGTCAAGGTCAGGCAAACAGGGTCAGGAACAGTAAATAAGATCAAGATGGCACCCATGAACTATCTCAGAGATATAGACAGCTTTGCCAATTGCCTCATTCTAACCAATTGTGAAATGGGTCATTGAGTTGTCATTTCTGCCTGCTTTTTATTTGGCTACTGTAAATGTATCTAAGGTCTGATGTTTTCATGCTGTCTGCATTGCCTCTACTTTATAAGTATACTCATTGCCCAAGGTAGGTCTATTCTGAGATAGTTCATGGGTGCCGTCTTGATCTTATTTACTGTTCCTGACCCTGTTTGCCTGACCTTGACCATTGCTGATTGCTTTCCCCATTCCTCCTGTCAAATATTCTGGTTCCCTTGCCTGCCCAAAACCCTCATCTTGGTTCTCTCATTTTAAGACCTGGTGGCATTCAAGTATTGAAGGTCTCCTCCAAACATGAAAGGTGGTTGATGTAGGCAAAAACATGAGCCATAAAAACTATGGCATTTTTTCCTGGGTTTTGGGATGCTGACATTTACTCTACAGACCAAGGAGTAAAACAAGCCAAACATTGGAAATACAGTATATGATTTATACTTTGGGGTAGATTCACTAAAGGGCGAATTAGCCATCGCTGTCAAAAATTTACCAGAAATCCAATCCGCAGGGTCATCACCAATTCACTAACAGGCACAGATGACAATTCACTAATGAATGAGACCGTCACTCTAGAGAATGGTCGTTACTTTGCAAATTCGCTAAAGCGTGGATTTTACTGAACGTTACCTCTTTAGCCAGAGTTTCCTTCGGCACCTCATACAAGGCGAACTGCTGAAACGAAGTCAGTAACATCATATCATGTAGCGGGAAAATCATAAAAATTGGAAAAAATGCTGGTGACTTTTCTTTTTTTTAAAGTAGGATTGCCTTCAAAAGTCCCAACTATTTAAGATTTTGTGTGAACTTTTTTTTAACACATTTGAGGGGCTACATATATTTTAGGGTGAGTTCCATGTCTAGGCTATTAGAGGAGTTTTTTTTTGTCTTTATTAAGCTCCTGTGGACATTTGTAGTAATACGTGGCCACATCAAGCATTTCCAACAACATCTCTAAAAAAAGACGTGTAGACGACTTTTATGCACCTCTTCTATTAAAATTGACTTAAGTGTCAGACTATGCACAAATGAATGCTAGTGAATCTTCACTTCACTTTGACCTTTACTGAATTTGCCCCTTTGTGTCTTATTTCTGCCAACATTCTTAGATTAAAATTTGACATAGTTTTGTAGCAGACAGCCAATCCATCCAGGGCATACCTTATCCTCCCCAAGCCACTCTATATTTGTTTTTAGTATGGTCCATAATTAGACATTATACTGGTCAGTTAGTATTTCAAACAAAAACAAATATAAGCTGAGCAAACAAACATTCTCCTGGGGAGTTGTAGCTAGGTTAATATTTTTAATAATAGTTATGGCAGCACCCTAATATGAATAAATAGAAATATGCACATCTAGCTCTCTTAGCAGAATAAGGGATGTCAATATAGTATAGTAGGCTAAACATTAACTGAAAACAACTACTACAAAATCTGAATCTTTAGAGGTCACCTATACCTGTTTTACAAGTATGTAATCTTACCACTCATGGTTATTGAACAGGAACCAAAACTTCTGAAATATGTCATTGGAAGAAACTGGTAAAACCAGGAAGACAAATGATCTGCCATGTCTTAGAATGATCAAAATGATTTAAGATTAGCTAAATCAATTTGACTTTCTGCTTACTTCGTCATAAAGCCTTTGTTACATTTCTATATGATTTGAAAGCAAAAAGTCGCTTTGATATAAAATATGACTTTAAAGCAACTCTTCATGACCATTGACCTTCAGAAGTCAGGTTGATGCCAAGATGTTCAAAAACTGATTATATCTGAAATTCATGCATTATGTATAACTCCTTTAGAAACAACTACAATGACATTTCAAAATTATTCCAAACAACAGATTGCTCAATGCACATTGCTGTCCTGCTTCTCACAATTTAAAGGACATTGCACCCTATTTAAAATATATATAGTGTGATTTTAGATTTGTGTATCTTATTCAGGATATAAGAAAAGGGTTTACTCTCTTATATACAGTATAGGTATGGGAACTGTTATCTGGAAAACGTGTTATCCAGAAAGCTCCTAATTCCAGAAAGGCATTCTCCCATAGGGGTAAATTTATCCATTCATTTCTATGGGATTTCGAAAGGCCTGTTTATCAATGGGTGAAGTGAAAGTTCACCCTTTGATTAAATACGCCTTTAAAAATCCCATAGAAATGAATGGAGAGCGGCGAAATTTCCCTCCAGTGGGGCACTTCGTACAATTCGAACGAACGAACGCTCCGATCGTACGAATGGTATTCGAGCAGGTCTCTGAAGCCTATGGGGAGCTTCCCATAGGCTTCTATTGCAATTCGGTAGGTTCAATCTGCCGAGGTAGGCAGTCGAATAACTTTAAAATTTTGATTCCTTTGATCATCCAACGAGCGAATTATCGAATATACGATCATTCGATCTATTCGATATTCGATCATCGAAGAGGCCAAATTTCACAAAAGATTTGTACGATCATTGTTCGATCGAATTGGATCGAACTTCGATCATTTCATGTGAAATTCGTAAATCGGCCCCTTAAGGTATGAACACCTAAATTATAGAAGCATTATTGCTTAATTGTGTCATGAAACTGATAATTTGTACAGTATGTTATTAAATTATCTTGATCTGAATATTTTTTTTTATTTTAACCTAACATTGTTTAAACAAAATAGCTAAGTTGGTGCATGAATAATAAAGTCTCAAGTCTTAGGATTAGTCTTTGTATAATAAACAGCACTGATATGAGTTAGAACCAACAAAATACAATGCATATTTATGAAGAAACTCCTCCTGAGAATGTTCTATTGATTGAAATAGTTGTTAAGGATCATCTGACATTCAGCTGTGTGCAAATTGTAGCAGGCAAGGGTAATACTGTCTTTTTTTGGGAAAAGGTAAATTGTGTTGGTAATATAATTCATTTCCTGAAACTCTTAATTTATAGTGAAAAAAATAACACATGGATTCCACCTAACGGCTATTTAAGAATCTTAATGTAGAGCTGGTAGAACTAGTTCCAGTAGCAAAAGATGTTGATTAATAAAACTACAGGGCAAATAGATGATGTGTTAAGAGTGTTAGGCTGTTAAGCTGACACCTTTTTATAGGTAAGGTGGGAATGTTAACACTCTTCAACCATTACAGTGATTTTAGCTGTTACTTCAGAAGGGGTTGTATTTTCATATTCTTGTTATAAGTTAGGATGAAACGACAATATAATTTTCTTTTAAGAGTATAAGACTAGAACCTGTACATTTAAAGATTACTATATCTGTGTCATGTAGTGTCATGTAAAATGTGGTTTTAATTTCATAAAGTGTATCTTAATTATGTATTGGTAAGGAATATCTCCAAATACAATAGCTAAATAGGTATTTTCTTTACTAGCAAAGTGTAATAAGCAGAGCTGTACAGAACCCAATAATCTATTTAATTAAACTTTAAATATTTACTTAAATAGAATGTAAAGGCAAAAAAATAAAATCCAATTTTTACTTTCTTTAATGAAAAAAAAAATCTATCTCAAATATACTTCAATTGAAAAAATGTCTACTGTTTTTAAAAGAAACCTGACTCTGCAGTGAAATTCTCCCCTCATTTACTGCTGGGGATAGGAATTGTCAGACGGCCCCTAACTGCTCTGCAGGGAAACAGCCATAATTTCAAATAGAAGGGGGAGGCCAGCAGCTTTATCTGTTTCCCTATAAAACAGCCAGTGCCCGTGCAGATATTTGTATCCACAGACCCAGTGCAGTCTGTATATTCTGATTATTAATCAATCTTGCTTAATTGGCTTCTATGGCAGATATTATTTGACTTTTGCTGTTTTGATCATTTATGATGATCCCTAAGCTTAACCTCCCAACTGAAGCCCAGACTTGATATTGCAGAGATGTCTAACAACATTACAAGATGACAGCCCCCTGTGGCCAACTTTGAAAGCTTATTTGTCTTATAAGGCTTCTGGTGCAGTAAGTTCATGTTTATATACAAAATACAGCATTTCTAACATTACTCTATTTTAGACTTTAGTTTCTCTTTAAAGGGGACCTGTCACCCAAAATCCTATTTTACCAAATTAGTCAATCAAATTTGACTAATTGTAATTACACTATATACATTATTTGAATTTTGTTTCCTTTTGTCTGGGAATTCATAATTATAGCAAGCAGGCAGGAGCCCTTTTGTGGACACTGTTATTAAGGCAAGCCTTGCATCAACTCAAAATCTTTGTGCACCAGAATGGGGGACCCAATGTCCATCCCCATGCTCTGACTACACAATTAAATTGTGAAGAGAACAGGAAAACATGTGAAGAGCAGTGACATAAAAAATAGAAAAAAGACTTTTCAGCGTCTATAGCAAACGTATCAATGTAGCAACATATACGTGGTGTTTATACACATGGCAGAGGTCACTGTGCACATGAGTTATACTGTGTATATGCGGTACTGTCTATACTGTTCAAGAATGATAGAGTTTATGTTACTGGAACAACGTGTTGGAAAAGGTACATCTATAGTGTTAGTTCCCCTTTAAAGGAAGGAAAATATATATATACTTTTTCTTTTTGAGAAATTGATTCTGGTGTTTCCTAAGGCCCTTACCAAGTTTGATAAAAAAAAATACCTACTTACAAGATTTCTATGAGATTAGCGCATGTAGTATTAAACAGCTGTACTCTCCCCTTCTCCAGAGATTGCTGTTACACTCCAGGATAGAGCAATAGAAGTCACATAGTATAATACTGATTTATTTAAAAAGCATTAAAAAACATTAGAATATTGCACTCACGTTTGTTTCATGAGTTTCAGTCACATATATGCAAGTCTTTAGCAGGTATTACATACCACCCAACTGTCCCTTTTTTGGACGGGCAGTCACTCTTTTGACAGCTCAACCTGCAGTCCCTCATTTGTACTGGAAAGTCCCTATTTTCTCTGCAAGTGAAAGTAATTGTCTGCCTCACCTCTATGCCTAAGGCATAGAGGAGGGGAAGACAATATTTGATTGACAGCTGAGATTTTTAAAATGAGCTTACAACAGATATGAATGGTTTGATAAAAATAGATATTGGATTTCATGTTTAATTTGAAAAGGACTTTTATTATACAGGTTTTTGTGTCAGGGTGATAGGTCCACTTTAAAAAGGTTTTCACCTTTTAATTAATTTTAGTATGATATAGACATTACATAAATTGCCTGTGACAATTTACAGTTGGTCTTTAATATTTATAATGTGTGGTTTTGGAATTTATTTAGCTTTTTGTTCAGCAGCTCTCCATTTGGAATTTCAGCAGCTGTCTGTATGTATATGTAACGCTAATTTGAGCTAAGCAGACCACAAATAGTTAATGTCCAGCTAGTGATAAGAGCACAGGGTCCTGATGGTTCTGTAACTGATATGCTGGACATGAGTATTTTTAATATGGAACATTAAAAATTTATATTTTATACACTTGCTCCGTTAGCTGCTTTTTTGTCAGCTAGTGATAGGAGCATGTGTTACATTGGACTCTTACTGCAGGCTAGGACCTTCGCTAAGTGGAAGCATTCCCTCTAAGGTTTAGTGCAGTGATCCCCAACCAGTAGCTCATGAGCAACATGTTGCCCTCCAACCCCTTGGATGTTGCTCCCAGTGGTCTCAAAGCAGATGCTTATTTTTGAATTCCAGTCTTGGAGGCAAGTTTTGGTTGGATAAAAACCAGGTGTACTGCCAAACAGAGCCTCAATATAGGTTGGTAATTCACAAAGGGGCCACCAAATGGCCAAACACAGCACTTATTTGGCACCACAATAACATTTTGCATGCTAATGTTGCTCCCCAACTTCTTTTACTTCTGAATGTTGCACACGGGTTCAAAAGGTTGGAGACCCCTGGTGTAGTGCAACTACAACATCCAGACTACTGTGCATACAAAAAAATGACTGGGCACCAGGAGGTTCTTATTATGAAAACAAAGAACTGTTTATTAGTCATAGACAATGTCCCCAGGTTAACTCACGTACACAGATGAGGTTTGGCACGTGACACACTGTCAAATCAGGTAATACATAATACAGGTGAGGAAAAGACTCCATTTGGCACTTGCAGTAACTCAGTACAACTATTCCCTCCAGGAAGTGGTCAGGAAGCAGCCTCTACCCTACAGTACCTCATCCCTGAGGTCCCTGCATTTAGGCATTTAAAAAGCCTCTGGGAAGCTACTCCCTTCTGCAAATCCTTGGTGGAGCTTTAGCTGCTCTTTCTCCTTAACCTATCTACCTTTCTCTCCTAAAGAGACTATTACAAATCTGCCCTACTATAGCTAAACCTCATTCATGGGGTTGCCTGGTCCCCAACTTTACTGTACCCATGCCCATGCTCATCACACACATCCACACTGCTCCTCAGGGGAAAGGCAAAGAGGAAGCTGCCACTCCCAGCATTATACCAGGTTGAGGTAGGATGTGGTCACAGCACCACTTGGCCAATAGCAGAGGATATGCAAATAGGAATTAGATACATAGGTTTCTGCCTAGTAACTAGGGAGAAGGAAAAAGGGCAGGGCCTTAAAGCAATAGGGGCAGATTAACCCCTGTGGGTCCCTACATATTTGTATGCCAATGTGTCAGCTATAAAATGTCAATCTCTGCATTCCACCAGTAGCAAATAAATATCCTCAGTGTTGGACAAGTGGCCGAGCAGAAAACCTTAGCCCGTGGGCCCACTTTCCAGGCTATTATTCCTTCTCTCCTCACTCAATCTCTTCATTCCCCTAGTCTTTTATAACTACTTACTTTACTATATTTTCCATTATTAAGTTTTTTTCCCCATAAAGAAATAGGGAATGACTTTGAAATAGGCTAATTGGTTAGAAGCAAAAGGGTCCACAGGCACCTCAGCCCACCAGGAGTTTTCCTGGTATCCTAGTGGACCAGTCCATGCATATCCTTGTGGATCTATTGTTCTATCATTATATTTATTCTACCATAGGTCACAAAATAATTTTAGACTAAAAGAGTTGTTAAAATCCATTGGGTCTCTAGTAGCCCTTACTTCCTCTTTTATTACAGACACATGTTTATTGTAAGGTTGCTAAATTTACTGCCACATTGGACACTTTGTAACCCATATACTGTAATTCATCTCCAGCTCAGGCAACATATCGCTTGCAAATACTTTTATTTCTAGGCTAATGGAAACCAATGCCAGTAAAATATGTTATGGTAATCACAAAAATCTGCAAAGATGTTTTTACACAAATAGGCAAACTAACAGTTTTAATACTAGTGATTCTCATTAACTTCAATGCAAACACATATTCAGATGTTTGAGCGTTTTATAGGATCATGCAGTGCTGCTTATGAATCTTGTAGTTGATTCTCATTCAAAGTAAATTGAGAGGGCATATCAACTAGTTTGACCCCCTCTCACATATCTACAAAGCAGTCTGCTAACAAAATGCTCAGATTTCCCTTGTCTGACTAATCTGGTTACTTAACAGGTGTGTTTGAGTATCTGAAAAAAATTTAAAAACTGCATTATTGTGGAATTTATTGCTAAGTGAGGCGTCTGGTTATAGTCTTGTGAACTGATGTTATGCTCTTTGAAGCTTGTAAATTTTCCTTTTCACTGTTTCTATGACCATCCTGCTGTTGCTAGTAAGGACTTATTTTTACTTTTTCATACTTGCCTGCCTCAAATGTGTTGTGTGGCACATTAATCTTATAACTTGCAGGTGCTTAAAAATATTCAAATTCATTTGAATTATTTTTAAATTATATTACTTGTTTCTGTTGCAAAATTTCAGAAGAAAAAGAGAATCGTGATCTATGCTAAAAAAAATATGACTGTTTAATTTTGTGTCCTGACCCAGAGATATAAACACCTCTGAATTACAGCAACCAGTTTGAACAATGTTCCCGCTCTAACTGTAACAAGAAAGGAATTGGATAATGTCACCTTTGTTTAGGAATATGCAGGAGTTACTTGGGGGAAATATGCAGCTTGACGTGCAAAATCAGGAGATGGAGCAGAAACTGAAGCAACTACTAGCAAGCTGAATTTAAAAAACATAATTATTTTTATATGCATTCTATAAAGCCAGATATCTTAATTAAAATCTCTCTAAAATTACTCTAAATAGCCCAGAGAATACCATACCTTTCTGCCTCCATTTAGATTTATTGAATTTCTTTGATACAAACAGCTGAACTGCAACTTGTTTAGATATTCCTAGTCCAGCATGAAACTTGGCCCCCTGAGCTCTCCTTCTCTCTCCAAAAGAACTCAGAGGTAGGCACTGTGAATGCTTCATCAATTTTCATTGGAACAGAGCAGAGGCAGAGACCACATGCAGTAGGCACCTCTTTGAGGACGTCATAGTTGGAGAGAAAGAGCTCAGAAAGTGGAGCTTCACCCAGACAAGGAAGTAGTGTAAAAAGCTGCAGTTCAGCTGCTTGTATCTGACAAATGAAATAAAACTAAATTAAGTTAATTTTATTTCGGGGTCTGGTAAGAGTAATTTTAGGGGATTTTATAATAAAAGGCTTACTTATCCTTAAATTATATTTTATGTAGTTAGCTCTCTCTCTGCAGGTTTACTTCTTTCAATATTACATTGCCAGGCTGATAGAATGTGCTCATAATTTAAGAATGCTTTTATTGTGACTGAACGCAAAACATATTATGTTGATGCCTACATTTCTGAATAATTGATTTTTATCATTACATTAACATAATGAGTGGAAATGGTCCAGATTGGCTTGTTTTAATGTTTGTATTTATTATTGAAGATGATACACTTACAGAATTAAGAAATTACCACAGGAAGTTTTCCAAGGCCACTTTTGTTTTATAGTCTGGAGCTTGGTTTGCCATTCAAAATGAATTAGCTAGTAAATGAAAACAAACATTGACCATACTGTGACAGATGGATTTGAGCAGAAATGCTGACTCTGGAAAACCCATCTGATAAAGAGTATATATTTCAGAGAGGGCTGGGCAAGGATCAGATAAGAATAGAGATCCAAACAAATTAGTGCATGAAATGAAAAAGTGCCAGTCATTAAAAATGTCAGATTAATATGGAATTTATGCTAAGTTGTAGTTTACATGAAGGCCCATCAAAAGAAGCAGATGCAATGTAGATAATAATGAGAATTATATATTAAATTGGAATGAAATTTGATTTCTTAGGCTTCAGGAAGATCCGTGAAAACTAAATAGCTTTAAGTAGGCAGAAGAATGGCTGAATATATGCTAAAATAGTTTGTATCAGTCCTTGGAGCTTATGTTTTATGCAAATTGAGTCATTTTCTCCCAATCACTGCACAGTTGTATAGATAAAATAAGTAGGCCGTGCTGGAGCCTTCCCAGAGAAATCCCACAGATGAGGAATAAAAGCAGGAAATGAGACTTGTTTATTACTTGTGAAGAACATTAGGCACCATTAAATCTAAGTAATACTTTGTGAAAGCCACATTGCATTTCAGAAAGATAGTGCCTGAGTATTACTTTGCCGACATTATCCCTTTTTTTTTTTCCTGTCAAGCAATATTGCACATGGAAATGAACAATATATATCTTCAGCAGCATTCAGTGAGATTTAATACTTGAATCATTCTGCACAGTATATTTGACTGAGAGGATTTGTTGACAGTCAACCCTCTAATGAGGCACATATTTGCATAGCCATTAAAGTGTTAGTGACACTTAAAAACTTCTTTTTAAAATATGAATATACATTGATAAATTACAGCAAAATACTGGACCCCCGCGCTCCCACCCTTCCAAATCATACCCCAGTCTCAGCGGTTCTACCTGTCTATGTGGGGTGCGGGTGGGGGATGGTCCCCTACCGTCCTTAATCAATTTATGCTGGCACCAGACCCCCAAATTCCCTGGGTGGCATAGATGGACGGTGGGGGACCAGCTCCCATCCGCTCCCCACGTAGACAGGTAGATCTACACAGACTGGGGAGGGAATTGGAAGGGTGGGAATTTGGGGGTCCGGTGCCAGCATAAACAAGTTTCTTGTTTTTGTGTTTATCAAAAATCCTTTCTCAAACCTGCAGGGATTCTCTAACTTCAGCTTACATTTGTGTATATAGCTCTAGATTTTCATTCAATAAAAACAGTAGCATGCAAAGTTGAATTTTATGATACATGTATAAAAGGATTTAATTTATGGTGTCAGTATCTCTTTAAGCCATAGACAAATAATGGGCTTGTCTACATCTCACACCGTTGTTGTAGCACTCAAGGAGATTACATTCTGATGTTAAAATTTTAAAGCAGTAAGGAAAAGTTAAGTTTTCAGGGTTCACTAATATACTATTCCCCATACATTATTAAAACAAGTCAGTTGCCTACTGTATATTATATATAATGCAAGATACATACACAGAAAGTTAATAGCTTGAATAATGCTACTTTTATGAAATCATTTCACCATAAAAAAGTCTTACTAAACAAAAAATATCTCTTAATCAATCATATTGACAAAATTAACTGTTTACATGAGCTCTACCATATATTAAAATAACATTTTTGCGATAGTTCCCCTTTAAGTCTTATTAAATTTACATGTATGGGGTTAATTGCTAAACTCCAAGATGTTTTTTTGGGCAAAACACAAGTGTTTTGGGATTTATTAAAGCTGCTGCAAAAAGTCAGAATTAAAAAATCCACCATCTTAGACCTGCTCAGGTTGTCCCTATCCTATTTGGAAGTTTCAGTGATCTGCACTGGAATTAGCCCAAACATCCAACTGTTTAGGGAATATATCAAACAAATTCAGTGTTGCCCTGCACTGGTAAAACTGCTGTATTTGCTTCAGAAACACTACTATTGTTTATATAAATAAGTTGCTGTGTAGCCATGGGGGCAGCCAATCAAAGGAGAAAAGGCTCAAGTTACACAGCAGATAGCAGATAAGCTCTGTAGAAGATAATGTTATCTGTTATCCATTACTTATCCTTTGCCATATAGCCATTTTTCAATTTCCCTCATTGCAATTTAGCAGCTTGCTTATGTGAAATATAGTAGTGTTTCTGAAGCAAACAGATCAGTTTTAACAATGCAGGGCAACACTACATTATATTTTCTTTACTTAAAAACACTTTAATTTTTTTGGTGTTACTGTTCCTTTAAATCAAGCTTTTTAAATAATAAATAAGGTCTAATTAAAACACATCAGAAAATTTCAGATTTTGATAAATAAACCCCTAGAAGCTGATTTATTAATGTTTGAGCCTTCGAGCTTGAGCATTCGGTTCCTGAAGTCATGCGTGAGCTCTGCATCCAAATACCCATGCTTGCTGCTGATCATTTTTTCCCTAAAAGTTTTTTCTAAAAAATCTTTAAATCTTGTTGAGCTTCATATTTTTCTTTTTGTTGGGAAAAAAAACATTGGCAACAAGCTGAGCTATTCCAATACAGAAACCACACGTGACTTTAGGAATGCATGGTTTTAGGAACTGAATGCTCAAGCCAGAAAGCTTTAGCTTCAATAAATTAGCCTCTACGTTTTTCCACAATCAGTAATCCATAGCAAGAAAAAAGTTGTTTGCTTTTAAACAGGTGACTAGTAATTCTACCTGCTGATTGGTAGCTATTGGCTATTGCACCTGGGCAAACTTAATGCCTTTTATTACATAACCCTCATTATGTTTTTTTCTGTCACCTTCCTTTTTATATACACAGATTTCATTTTATTTGTATTTTGTTCATTCATTTAAAAATAAATAAATAAATAAAAAAAAAATATATATATACCTACATATTGTTGCAACATAGTGATTACAATTGTAAATAAAAAAGGCAAATCTTTGTACTTTTACTAGTTGCCAGAATGCAAGTCATTTATTTTCTTGTCATCTGATCTCAATGGTTTTGCATGAAGATGTGCCTGGAGTCTGGAGATTATTATTCTGCCTGTTATGCTAAAATCCATCAGAAGGGGGCATTAAAACTACACAGAACGAGGTCGTTTTAGGTACCGTACATTATTTGTGCTCACACAGCTTGTGCCAGTTCTATGTAAATGATAAAAATAACGTAGAACATAGAACTGCAGTTGCATAGTGATGCTTTCGAACAAATAACATTCTTCTTATAGTCTGGTTTAAATTATTTTATTACCAAAATATTTTGAAAAAATAAAAATTATGTTAACAAACTTATGATCTTTGTTTTTCTGTGTATCTTATATTAATCATATATTTCGTAGTGCTTCTCAAGACACCCCCACTCATGGTGTAATGAATCAATGTCAAGTTGACAAAGAGCGGTAAGCTCCAAACATTTTGTGCCAATAAAAAGCATTAGCAGCAAGTTCTGCATTTCGTTCTGCTTCTCTATTTTCTCAACTTGGCACTCTCTTTGCAGAGCTAGTGGTAGTGGTGCTAGAAAAGTTCAGTTGATTGTTTATGGCTAGTTTGTTTTACAATTAGCATGTAATTATAAAGAATTTATAAAACATCAACATATTTCAAAGCTCAGTGCAATAAATGGGTGAATACATATACTGTAGCATACGTACAACATTATATAACATACATATCCATACAGATTACATACAAAAACAATAATTTATACAAGAGAGCATAGCCCTTGGCTCCAGATTTTGCTGGACTACAACATTACTTTACAACATAACAACATTATGCTAAAAGGGTACAATGATGCTGGGAGTTGTAGTGCAGCAACCCTAATAAAATTAATTGTATGTCTCCACCAAATGGATGGCACGCACTCCACGGGACTTCAGGCACAGATAAGTAAGAATGTTCGTGTAAATAAAAGCTACTTCTTACTTATCCGTGCCTGAAGTCCCATGGAGTGCGTACCATCCATTTGGTGTCAGTGTGTTTGGAAGTTTCCCCTTGCTGAGGGTTCGGGGCACAGCATCCGGGCCATTGAAAAGGAGCAGAGTGACCCTTCTTTTTGTGAACAATCCTGGATGTATTATAAAGCGGAGGGTTCGGGCATAAGCATGAACCATAGCATTTATCTGGTGAGTGATTGGGGAATTGCATTTTAATTTATTTACTGAAAATTGGCGGAGTGAAAACACAACGTATAGAGAGATCATTCCTTAAGGATACTAAATACATTTAAAAATTCAAGAAAGAAAAAATCAAAGCCCTGAGTATATTTTTGTGATGGCTGTACCAGCATTTTCAGTGACTTCTCAGGGGCTCCTGGTGGCTTTCTATAGCCATTCTCATGTACAGTATAGTAAAACTTACAACAAGATTTTCAAATATGTCTGAGACCTCCCCTCCATCCCCCCCCCTGGCAAAGCTGCTACCCTGGGCAAATGCCCCTAAGACTTTACTTACCTCTCAGTGCAGATCCAGGGCATTGGAGTTCATGGACGCCATCTTCCGGGTCTTCAGGAATCTTCAGAACGAGAGCAGATTATTAGCAATTAATAATTGCACAATTGTAGCAAATCGGAAGATTGCTCCAACTGTTCATGCGCCGATACGCTGCTCTCATTACAAAGATTACCGAAGAGAGGAAGATGGCTGCAGTGAATGCCGCTGGACAGAATCTGCACCGAGGGCTAAGTGAAGACTTAGGGGCATTTGCCCAAGGTAGCAGTAGGCTGGGGGAAGGAGGGAATAAGGTCTATGTAGGGTAGGGTTTTTTTAATTTACAGTTGAATTCTCCTTTAAGGCGGCTGATATTAGCTGTCAACTTGAATGTCAGGAAGGCTATTAACATCTGTAAATGGGTCATCAGACCTTTCCCATTGACTTCTACATGAACTCGACAGGCGGTGAATAATTGAATTTGAATTGTTCCCAAGGTCCAGGTATGATAAAATTTAATTCAAGTTTGAAATTTTCCCTACTTGAATTTGAAAATCCAACTTGAAAATTTGAATTTGAATTTCCAATTCAAACCTTAATAGAAGTTCACAATTTGATAAATACACTTCTAATAAAGAAATTAATAGAAAGTGGGTAAGTTTTTTATGCTGATCTCTAATGTCACATTTTCATTCTGCACCTTAAGTTTATACATAACATCCAAGTTCTGTTGTTTCTAATATTACTCTCTTATCCAGCCATATTGCTTACATTTTCCTATCATACATATTATACTTATTCTGTATATTATATACAGATGAAGCCACTTTGGATTGTGTGTTTGACACAGAATAACTAAACACAGATTTCTCACTTGTCCCACTTAACACATAAAATTGCATCACAGCATCACATCTAATTAAAGCGTTCATCATTGTGAACAATGGAGCTTTGGTATGCTAATGAAAAGGTTAAATGCATGAGTTAAGATAACTTTAGATAACACAGTTTCTTCAATTAAGCCCGAGTCATGACACATTTAACACACAAATCAAAGTGGCTGCATCTGTAGTACTGTACGTACCTATGGCCATTTTTATTAATACCTGTAGTGCAATTACTCTTTGTTTCTTTGCTTTTGTTGATCACGACTGGCTTAATTATCTGTTTTAATTGTAAATTCAACATTCCACCTATTTCATTTAAAAAAAATACAACCAATAGAATTACAATTTTGTATCAAATTGGTGAAAGTATTTTATTCTCCAAGATCTGCTTCCCATCACAGAAGTGTTAATTTTACTGGTGGCCTCTTAACTTATTTGTTGAAATCAACCAAAGTTAGGACTTCTCCCAACTTTGTAGCTTTTTCTGTTTGTAATAATGTGTTTTTTTTAGATCTTTTATTTTCTTTTATCCTCTAACTAATTTTCGTTATCATATCACTACCATAGATTGAGATTTTTTAGAGCTTTTACTGCTGATCCTTTTTTGCACATAAGAACTCTGTAGTGTTGCTTCTTTAATCATTTCAGATTTATTACACAGTCACAAAACTGAAATATCCATATCTTGAAACAGCCCACCATATCCTTTTGTTCCTCTGTCATCATAGCTACTAGACTTATGGAATTTTTGTAGCATAAATATGTGCTATTTTTTGCTTTTTTATGCATTTTCTTAATCATTGCTGCCTAGGTATTATCCCCCTATGGTGTCCTTCTGATACTTCTCCCATGCTCTTTTACTCTTTATAAATTGACCTTCCCTTCAATTCTTTAAGTTTTAATCCTTTACAGGGGACATTCTTGCATGACTACTCATGCCTGACTATATAATATAATTATGTCTCAGCACCAGTGTGCCCACCTGCTCAATATTACTGTCTATCTCTTTGTTCCGACTGGAGCTCACACATGTGCATATTGTATAAATAGACCACAGAAAACTTCATTTTCAATGGTGTGAATGTTCTCTTCATATAGAGCTTTTGTCTTTTGCCCATGTTGACTGATTTCTGTTTTGACCTGTTTATGTCTTTTCTTGTGCTTTTTGTCTGCATTTTACTGTCTGTCTGCACTTCCTTGTTGGTTCTAAGTTCTGACCTGTTTCATCTGTGTACTGATTTGTTGCATCTAGTAGTTTCTGGGCTGCTCTATTTAATGCCTGGTCTAGACTCCCCAAAGGTAAGGAAGAATAGACTTTTATCATTTTGGATTGTATGATAACCTCAGGGACAGCTCCTTAGTTTATGTATCAAAGTAATACTGAAATATTAAAGTAAAAAAAAAAATAACAACAACTTTTTTAGTACAGGTATGAGACCTGTTATTCAGAATGCTTGGAACCTGTTGTTTTCCAGATAAAGGATCTTTCCATAATTTGGATTCTCATACCTTAAGTCTACTAGAAAATCATGGAAACGTTAAATAAACACAATAAGCTGATTTTGCTTCCAGATTCATTATATATTAGTTTAGACAAAGTACAATGTACTGTTTTATTATTACAGAGAAGAAAGGAAATCATTTTTAAAAATTTGGATTATTTGGATAAAATATAGTCTATGGAAGACGGACATTCTATAATTCCGAGCTTTCTGGGTAATGGGTTTTCGGATAACAGAGCCCATGCCTGTAGTGCTGAATTCATTGTCTTTGTTCTTCTAATTAATAAGAAATTTAAGTCAGACAAAGTCTTAAAGAAGCTTTAATGTACAGTCTTCATTTTTAGATTTTTCTAAATCCTTAACTGATTCTGGTGATGCTGTTGTTGCAATTTTTCATATTTGTAGATTTTAGATGTATTCTAACCAGAAGCAGAAAACTGTTGCAAGCAGTGAAAAATTAATTTTTTTAACAAATAAGAAGAAATCACCAATTACTGTTGTCAAGATATCAAATTGAAATGGTGCAGAAAACACAACGTAATGTGACAATTTATCTAAGAATGTCTGTTTAAACAAGCAAGCTTTTAATTCCAATATTTTATGAAGATGAGTATTTCATCAATCATGAGTATCTATGTGAAATCCACTATCACGCATTGATGTTATTGCTTCCGAGTTTGAAATACTATGATTATATATTATATTATTGAGGTCATGCAAACTCTTTAGAGTAGTGTGTAACAGAGTGTTAAGGACTAGGAAGACTGAATTGTATTTGTCTTGAAAAGCTTTTGCACATCTACAGGCCCTCACAGTAAACCAATTAGATGATAACAATCAAGTGTACAAATGGATGAAGTACTATTCATTGTGGATGAAATAACATGTTTTTCCTATTCTCACATATCTAAAAGAGATAAAGAAAACTATATCTGCAGTGTAACATAAAATACAATTTAAAGCAAGGAAGGATAACATGAACAGATTAAGTATTTAAACACATCAAAGATTACATTTCAGCAGTTTTATTTCACAGTGTTCTTAATGTCTGGCATCTCAACAACACAATTCTAATACAAACTGGTTGGTGCAAGGCACACTGGATACCCACATTCAGATCAGACCAAAACAAAAAATAATGGGTAAAAATGGAAACTTTATTTTATATAGTCATCTCTCGCCTGATGCGTTTCGTTTCCAAAAGACACTTAATCATAGCCTATGATTAAGTGTCTTTTGGACACGGAACGCAAGAGACGACCATATAAAATAAAGTTTACATTTTTACTCATTCATTTTTGTTTTGGTCTGATCTGAACGTGGTTATCCAGTGTGCCTTGCACCAACCAGTTTGTATTAGAATTACGGAATGTCCGCTCCCAGAGCTGAGGGCCTAGGGCAGGAGCACCTGGACCACGTTTCTATTGTGGTAAGAGTTTCCACACTACTACATGTGTTGCTTCAAACTTTTTTGGTTTAGATCTCAACAACACACACACATACACAAACTTTTGTAAATTAACCTTAATGCCCTATAAAATGTGTAAGCGCCACACAACACAGTATGTCTTACAGCTCATTAATCAAACCCTTTGGCATTTTCCTGTGTAAATATGCATTATTCAAAATAAATTGTGAGTTGTCAAGTCGGTTTCTGGAGAATCTCTTTTGTTATCCAACTGGTGGACCTAAAGTTGGATCTAAAGTCATCTTAACTCATTTAATGCATTTAAAATTTTCATTAGCATACCAAAGCAAGATTGTTTTCAATAGTGAACTCTTCAATTGGATGGGATGCCATGACACAATTTTCTGTGATAAATGGGATAAATGTCTGAGATAAATGCCTAAACATCTGAGTTTAGTTATTCTGTGTCAAAAACACAAAACAAAGTTGCTTCATCTGCATGTTTGCCAGGTAGTCCATTATATTTTCTACTGGCAATTGTGATATCAGCACAGGGGACATTGACCATTGGGCTTCAGCTGTGTGTTTTAGTTCATAGGAGTGCAGCCACACTTTAGTTGTGACATCAAAGTCAGTTTAAACTTGGTCAAAGGATTTAAATATACAGTATATATATATATATATATATTTGCTGATGACTCATATTGGTTGAAGTTACAACTTAAAATGTTTTTTAATAATAGTTTCTTACCCTTTAATGGAATGGGCAACAGGGAATCATCACTTCACGGGACTTTTAATGATGAAGAATCTGCTGAGTCATTTAATGATGTCCTGATAGAATGGAGGAGGGGGCTGCAAGAGAACCAAAAGAAGCAATGTTCACTAGAGGCAGCAACAGGCATGGTTTTACTCATAAATTACATCAATGTTTTAAGATGTAGTGCTGTGTTAGCCATTGAAAAAATGCAAATTTAAATTTTGGTGATACATTTTATTGGCTAACTGAATACAAGTAACAAATGCAAGCTTTCGGAGCATACAATTTTTCCTGGCAAAGAGGCCTGTGTGCTCCAAAAGCTTGCATTTGTTACTTATTCAGTTGGCCAATAAAAGGTATCACCAAACTTTACATTTTCTGCAACATCAATGTTTGGTCAGTTATTCTGCTTAAGTTAGTCATTTACAAATAAAAAGTATTTTAAAGGGCTATAGCAAATATGAAAATTAAATATAAACTATAAAAGCATACCAAAATGAAAAAACTTTCTAAATATAATCAATTAAAAATTCTCTACTGTTTTAAAAATAATCAAGTTTATGTTCACTATTCCTCACTCAGCATCTGTTTCTCTTCATTCTCTCTTCATGAAGGAGTTGGGTGTCAGATAATTATTTTTGTAGATCCAATATGTCTAATAGGGGGTCTCCTTTTGCCTAGAAGATGTACAGTATTACAGCTCACTCTATTAAAATCACCAGACATCATGTCTCTCTACATTTGTGCAAAAGGCAGATATTTTGTTAGATTTTGTTTGTACTGGAATCATTTATTTGAATGAGCTCTAATACATCTGCTTGGAAAGGGAGCCCCCAATATTATATAGATCTAACTGTCAAAGATATCTGACATTCAAGTGCTGCATGAAGACAGAATGAAGAGAAACAGATTCTGAGAGAGGGATAGTGCAGATAAACCTTATTATTTCTGAAAAAAAAAATACAGAATATTTAATTGATTGTATTTAGAATGTTTCCTATTTCAGAATGATAAAGTTTATAAATTTTAATTTTCATGATAGTTGCCCTTTAAGTTGGAGTTTAAAAATAGCTGGAGGGCCACAGGTAGAAAATGCTTGATCTAAAACAATGTTTCTCTTAATCAGCTACAGAACACCTTAGGGCTACATGATCAGGCAGCCTTTGAGTTCAGTGATCATATGATTCTGTAGTCTTTAGTGGTTTACTGAAAGGTTTGAAAGAGGGGATTTCAGTCACTGTACAGAAGACAGACAATTCAAGGCCTTTTTTCAGGTTTGTTTACAATACATGTTATTATTATTATTATTATTACTATAGTTACTTATGCACTTGCACATGAGCTTGCATGTTAAAGCTTAAAAAAATGTAAGTGAATTAATCCCGTGCCCTTTGTTATTCATACAAATTTTTGCTTTGCAGGTAGATGGTTTAAATATGAGTTTCTCAGTTTAATCTTCAAGCACGTGGCACGGACATTGCTTTGTTCAATGATTAGAGATTTTAATGGCCCCATTTCACATTTATTTTCTTAATTATTGCAAGTCTACAGTGAAGTCTAACTGAAGCACATGATATTAACAGAGTGTATTTCTACTTTAGATTTTACTATGTTTTTCTGCCGTCTGTTCTAACCAGCAGAATGATGATGTATAATAATCTAGCACAGAACATTTTAGAAGCTGCCTATTGCCGTACATCTGTCTCAAGGTCTATAAAGTTTGAAAAGAAACCAAAATTATGTTGCATTGAACAGGATGGCAGGCTCTGTACCCAAATGTGAACCTAGGATAAGCTAGTGTGGCTTGAAAAAAGAATCTTATTGATTGGAATGGTGACCCGTGCATCAGTCTCAGCATGTTTCTAAACAAAGTGAAGCCTAAGACATGTTGTAGACCTAATGATCTGAAGCCAATGCCTAGCCAGCATGTACCTCTGCATTTATTGTCTGACACTGCATTTCTCAGGCTCAGAGGTCATTTTATGCTTAGTGTAGTTCCAAAGCAGTAAATGCTGACTATGTACCTTTCAAAATGATTGAAATTTAGAATTGACAAAAGCATAGTTCGTTTGATCTGAACTGTGTTTGTATTTGTTCATAATTTAATCTATTTCCCTAGTGCTGGAGATTTTTATTCTGCTCAAACAGGAATTCTAACAGTTGTGTTAAAAAACAAAGATACTAACCTTTTTTTATTAAAAAGACCGCAGTGTAAGATATCCAAACCACAACTGCACCCATGTTTCCATTTGCAGGCAAGTTATCTCCAATCTCCAAGTTACTACAGTTACAGCAGACAACAATTCAGATGCAAAGGAAAATATAATCATGGTTCTATAAAAACAATGGAAAAGGCTTGTTGTTAAAGGGGAACTCTGGTTGCCAAACCAAAATATGATAAAGAGGCCCACATAACACAGAAACCCCTAAAACACCCATCACAGTTACCTGTTTGTTCAAAAACGTATGCATACAGTAAATCCCATTTTCTATGCTGAAATCCAGCTGTTTAACAGTTCTTCTCTTTCTGCATCATTTGAAATCCTGGCGGGGAAGGAGGGACTAAACACTGAAGTAAAAAATTGTAATAACTTCTCTACAGCTTACAGACAGCATGCAGGAACTTTGCATTGCACTGTGATGTACCTTTCCTTATTGAAATCATGTGTGCAGGAAATTGTGGGGTTTGGGGGATGCAGGCTGATTACAACTGGCTGCTGATACAAAGTAGCAGCGGTCAGCCAGCTCAGCAAAGTAGTCAGAAAGATCAGCAGGAGAGCAAGAGGCTAGGCTTAGGGAACTGTCAGAAATCACTGAAACATATGTATATTGCAAAGTTGCTTGAAATTATGTTTACTTTTCAAAAAGCCTAAGTTATTTTTTTGTGGAGTTCCTCTTTTAAAATGGCTACTCGCCCAACCTGCCTGCTATCCAAAACTAGTTTACATTGACAGGGATAAAAGGCAATCTCTTGGTGAACCTAAACAATGTTGCACAAGAATTATTAATATGTTTAGAATGTATACATTTGTAATTCCCATGATTATGCCTTGTGTTGTATGAAATCAGTTTTTTTCTCAAACACTGAAATACACACTTTTATCCATAGATTGTATTAAAATGTTGAAATCTCAGACATACAGAATGACAGTGATCACAAAGCTATTTGGAGTGGAATTTGCAGAACACAGCCTTGCGTATATGGAGAAAGTGATGCTTAAAAAACACAGACGGTAAAGTTATTGCTGATAAGGTTTGCCTCAGAGTTGTGTTGCCTTAGCGTTATACTAAGATATGTGACTAACAGGTTATAATTATCAGACTAATGTCATTAATACCCAGGGAAGCATACACTGTTGAATTACAGATGGTACAGACATAAGTTAAAAATCTAGACATCTGATCTGATCTTAAAACACACAAGTAGAATGTTATTAATGTTTGGTGCAGTATGGGTCTCTTGTGTAAACGTCTTTGCTGTGTTTAAGGTTTCCACTACAAAGGACAAGGGTTGAGGAGACTGCCTCGTACAGACTTAAATAAACAAAAGGAATACTGGGAATGAATTCTAAACAAGCTCCAAGCGAATCCCATTTACATGGGTTTATCCTGTTGGCTAAAGCTCACCCAATGGGTTTTCAAGCAAAAACCAGGATAATAGCTGATCAGATTCCCAACTACAGACTGGTTTCACCTTTCTTGAGGCTCCTCCGTGTAGTGCAGGGATGTCTGATCAGCTTAGGTAGAGCCACCGTGTGGTTTTGGATACAAAAGACAAGGGTTGAGGAGACTGCCTCATAAATAAACAAAAAAGGTTTCCACTGTAACCCTTATTAAGCCTTGTCCAGCTAGGGAAGGATAGAGCATCTGTTGACATGACAAAAATATGTTAATAAGCAAAGCTAGACTCATTGGCCTTTGCCCAGCAACTAGGAAATAGGCAGGTATAGGGATTTAAATCCATATTCCCCAGGTGGTACTGTGACTGTGACATGCTAGCAGTGGGGATTGGGTAGGGAAGATTGTGGGCATAACTGTGCAGGGAGGGAAGGCAGGACAGGTACATTTATAATTGTGATTTACTGGCTGGGCTGGTGAAATACCATCTGGGTGAAAAACCTATGTATGATACAAACAGTAATGTATAATATGCTGTTGGGGGAGAGGGTCAACATTACACAAATATGGTGCAGTAAACACAATGAATAAAATAATGGCTCCACAATTACTGATGCTAATTGTGATTTTAAAACCAATGAACAAGTTTCCATACATGGCTTTGTTAGTTTGCCTAATTTTTGGTGACTAAAGTCTAATGTGTTATTATCAGTCATGTGAGATTATATTGGCATCTAATTTAATTATTCGCTGTGGGACAAAGGATTTTTTTTTTTTTTAAATGTTTTTATTTAGAAAACTTTCACATTGGTTTACATTATTATACATTTTTCTTTACATTATCTCTCTTCCAAACGCTGTATATATGTATCACAATTGCCTTTATGTTGTACTGTTTTCGTGCCACATAAAATTACACTGTTCGTTTTGTCACATATAACCTTTGTTTCGTGGCGCCTATTACATTATGTAAATATATGTGTTCGCATTTATTTTATCACAACATCATGAAAGCAAGTTACATGTATTATATTAGAACTTCGTTACTTCAATCGTTATTGTTGACATTTATTAAGACAATCATGTTGACACCCTAGTATATAACACCACAAATCTAAAAGAGACTGTACATTTTCTTTTTCCAAATCACTGTATTCCATTTGTGACTGTTTTTAACTGGCTTGGGTAATAGTTATTCTACCTTATCTGACACAGATAGAATTGAATCATACAATAGATAGATGTAAGCAAGGCTCCTTTTGAAGAGCAGTTTTCATTTTTTTTAAAAGAAGCATTCTGTTTGCTCAGAAAAGCTTTCACCTGTTTCAAAGTGTTGTTGCCATTCTCCAGAGTAACTTTAACTGACTGTAGAAAACCAGCGTGCTGCTAAAATGAAAATATTTCTTACCATGGTCTGATATAAGTGCAACTTGTTTATTACATAGAATATACAACTATATTTAACTATATTAAAATGAAACCATGTATTAATCCTGCAGTCCTTCACTTGCAGCAAAGCCCTTGGTGTGTAGTTGAAACTAAACACGATACCTGTATTAATAAATACTTTATTCCACAATACAAAAATCTTTAAATGTAACTGTAAGTTAAGCAATAAACAAAATGTATGATGTAGTGCAATGACATTTAGAATGAACTATCCATTGATAAAGCAAGAACTATTTAAATTTTCAAGTAATTTGTTTGCTTGGCTGCCAAATGGCCAGATGAGGTGGGAGCCACGCTGTGGCCACTCACTGAAAAAACCCAATAATAAAGACATTACAACTGTTGAGTGGGAAATTAGTAGCCACAGCTTTATTGATACAGACAATGTACACACTTATGTTGATAACTGTAAGAAAAGGTACAGTATTCTCAGGTAAATTTGTAGAACTCACCAGTTGTGAGATGAGGTCCAGGTGCACCGCCCTGAACCCTCAGCTTGGGGAGCGGGCTACCGTATAGAAAAAAGGCAGGCACTTGCATAGACCAATCTTCCAGGCAGGCTTAGTCAA
>CM044440.1:96992474-97004359 GCA_024363595.1 Xenopus borealis
TGGAGTATGCATCTAATATTGCCAAATGCTCATTTCCATTCAACATGAATATATCAACTCTATTTGTATCCGAGGGACCATATGGCATTTCTCTGTATTAGGTACAAAGGTTTGGCAAGTTGTGCAGCTTGTTACAACTTGAGCAATATCCTCATTTATAGAGGGCCACAATAAGTATTCTTTTGCCTGTCTTTTGCATTTTTGAATTCCAAGATGACTTTCATGTATTATGGCTAGCATGTCTTTTCACAGAAATGAAGACACAACAGTTTGAGATCATTTGAGCAATACTCCAATTCCATTTTGAAAGTTCATCACAATATTCATGATATAACTTGGAAGATATTTATTGGGATTGTTTGAATGTAATGTATTTATCACTTCTTGTAGATGATCATCAGAGGTGGTGCTTGTTTTCTTTCACATTTCGTCTGATACCGCTTTACTAGCCATAACTCTATTAATATGTATTTCCACATTTGATTTATTTTTGCTGTCTGATGCAACAGTGTTCTCATTCCATGTCTTTGATAATAAATCTGTAACTAGAAGGAACCTGCCTGGTGTATTTTCTACTTTGTAGTCATATTTCTGCAATTTCAATAACAAACGTTGAATCTGTGGAGGAGCTTTCCATAGTTCTTTCATTTAGTAATGGCTTGTGGTCTTTTTCAACTAAATTTTATCCCATACACAAAGTTGTTGAATGCTTCACATCCAAAAGCAATACCAAGATTCTCTTTATCTATATGCACATATTTGTGCTCTTTGCGTGTGAATGGGAGTGATGCATATGCAACTGGCTTCCATTCCTTACCATATTGTTGTAGTAGAACTGCACCTATTCCATATTTTGATGCATTAGTTGACACTTTTGAAGACTGATGTATTTCAAAATATTGCAGAGCCTGTGCACAGCAAAGAATGTCTTTTAGTGATCGCATTTTCCTGCTCCTCCAGTTACACTCAGCGTGCTTTAGCAACAAGCTCCTCATATGGGGCATCTTGTCTGTCAGATTGGGAATGTACTTGCCAAGGTAGTTTATCATACCCATGAATCTCTGCAGTTCTTTTTTATTACTGGTTCTGGTGATTCTTTTAATTGCTAGAACTTCTGCAGAATCTGGTTTCACTCCACTGTGAGAAAGTATTTCACCAAGATACAAAATTTCTGGTATCTTAAACTGTCAGTTTAAGTCCATTTTCTTTTGCAATCTGTTAAATTCACTTTAATATTTTGTCATGCTCTGCTTCTGTCGTGCCCCAAATTAAAATATCACCTATGTAGACTTCAACTCCTTCAACCCCTTCCAAGAGTTGCTGCATTGTTCTGTGAAAAATCTCTGGTGCTGAACTTAATCCAAAATCTTATTCCCCTGCTATTGTTAGCAAAAGGGTTGTAGTGTTAGTTGCTTTCATGTATAGTAACAGTCTCTGCTTCAAGAATTTCCATGCTTCCCCTACATATCCCACAAAGTTAAGTGGAGCAGGTGGATGTAGACTGTCCATCCTTATTTATGCCGCGACTGCTGAATAAAAAGCTAAATAAAAAAAGAAAAAGAAAGTACACAAAAAAAGGAAAATCAATCTCAAACAATATCACTTATTACACCCTACTAAAAGTTAATTGAAAGGCGAACAACCCCTTTTAAGCTCTGCAGTGCCTATTGATATAGTTCCCATGTCCAGTGTCAATGAGTGCAGTGTACTTGTATCTAAAAAATCAGATGCACATGTCACTCGCACAGTTAGCACTGGAAATGCTGCCAGACAGACTTCTACACAATTGCTAAATTTTTGTAAAATGTTGATTATGCTCAAAATTGCATATGGCTCACTGCACTTGTGAAAGAAAATATCCCCTTGTCCTTCACAGTTTTTTTTTTTCCTTTTTAGCATGCTTTATTGATTGCCTATCTATAAACAGTCTCTCATCCTTCAGCATAATGCTTCTTCTTCCAGTTGTTTTCTCATAGCCAAATAGCATATTATGATCATTTGAATATACCTTTTCTACAAACATTTTAAATCCATTATGACACAGGCACATACAGTGTTATGGGTTACATTCTTTTTTAAGAATTTCTCTTTGAGCCATTTGGTTGCCACCTACCATTAGCTATGTTTACACATTGTTTACATGTAGCAATCAGTTTTTAAAGATCTTATCAAGATGATACTTCATATTTAGCCCTGTGCATTTTGTGTATATTAGATGTTTTTCTTTTTTTAAGGATGGACTCCTTAAATATATATATATATATATATAGTATATATATATATTATTAACATGTATTTCTATAGCGCCAACTTGTTGCGTAGCGCTGGATATATATATATATATACATATATATATATATATATTAAAGGTCCTTTTTATAAAGTGAAGTAGTAAGTAGTAAATTCACCTTTGAGAACTTTTATTATGATCTAGATTGTGGAGTTCTGAGACAATTTGTTTACATTTTTTATTGAATGTTTTTGCGTTATTTATATTTTTATTCAGCAGCTCTTCAATTACCATCTTAAGCAATCTGGTAACTTAGGTCCAAATTACACTGGCAACCATTGATTTGATTTGAATAAAAGACTGGAATATGAATAGGAGAGGCCTAAATAGAAGGATCAGTAATAAAAAGTAACAATAACAATACATTTGTAGGCTTACAGAGCATTTGTTTTTTTTAGAAGGGAGTCAGAGACACCCATTTGTAAGCTGCAAACTGTCAGAAGTCAGAAAATTGCTTAGAATTTGCCATTCAATAACATTTTAAAAGTAACCTTAACAGTGAACCACCCCTTTAATTAACCTTTCCATATATACTGTTTTTGCCTGTTTTAAAGCAAATTATATATTGAACTTGAGTAAATGTCAAATTGTAAAATCATATGGATATCCCAGTGACAAAATATTGATGCATCATTATTTCTGCAAAAGTTATTTATGTTTTCATGTGAATAATAGGATTTAGCTAGATCTGAACTGAACAAATGATTTGTTGGGGGAGTTCTATAGGAAATGAATGTAAGAGGACAAAAACTCTGTAGCACTGAAACATAACATTTCGAGTGACACTATAGATTTATAAATAGGAAACTGCTAACTGGCTATAATGTATCTAGAAACTTCCTGCTTTATAAACAGGCCCTTAAATTGTTGGGTTGACATAGGTTTAAATTTTTTTAATGCTAACATTTTTAAAAAGCCATCCACAGTCTGCTGCACTATAAGTTTTAACTGTGAAGGCCATCTAATACAATCTTGCACTAGACAACTATTTTTAGCTCTAGACTGTATTAGCTCTCATTAATTGCCAGTAAGAACCATAACTTAGTACTGAACAGTTTGAAACAAACAAAGCTTTAGAAAACTTCAAGAAAGCATGAAGTAGTACACAGAGAAGGTAATGACAGTCAGGCCAGCACCAGTCTTGGGCCTATATCTTCAGGAAGTTCAATAAGCTTAAAAGAGAGAACCAAGGTTGTAACCTAAAAAGCTTTTAAGCACTTTTACCTTTTCAGCAGACTAAAGCACTGTGGAATCAACAATGGGAAGATTACCACTTTTACAGATCAATGATCAAAAGCATCCTTTCTTGCAACATGATAAAGCCAGAAGCATTTTATATTGGAAATACTCTACAGAACAAAATATACTGTATGTCTGTATAAATATATATTTATATATATTTATACATATATATATATATATATATACAAATAATTAACAATATAAACAGACAAATTCCTTCCAAAAAATGCACATATTTTTGAATAGCACAAAATATACAAATAGTTCATATACGCTAAACGTATTGGCATATATAAACATTTATTTATTTATATGAATGACTTTTATGTGACTGAAAAAATGTATAAGCATTTTAAAATATTCACAAATTTGCAGACACACAAAGTTTTCTTTGCCAGCAGAGAATTACCAAAATCACCTCTTCCACCTGACTGAATGCAAACCACATTCAAGTGCCAGTACTGGTGGTTATTGACCAGAAGATGTTTTAGTGTCTGTTTTTAGAACAAGAATATCCAGTAATGCTTCATACACCAGTTGAGAAAATGTTAACAACCACTAAAATGTATACAGAAAGTCATAACAGGGCACATGATATACCCTAAAGGATTATATATAATGTAGAATAGCATTGGATTTAAATTGCCCATAATTGCAAGTGCTTTGATGTAAATTTGGATGCAATTGCACTAAATATCTTGGGAAATAATTTCCTGCACTCTTTGTCCCAATGATATCTGTGCCCTACCTCTTTAGTAGCAAGTACGCTGCATCTATTGATGCAGGCCATTGTGGGAACCCAGGAGCTACTCCTACTTCGATGTGACAGTAGCTGCGAGTTTTACCTATGTCATTAGGCATGAGCAATCTTTAATGAAAACCTATGTGTATTTACTAATTACACAGGGTCTTATGCCAAAAAAAACTCAGCAATCTTGCTGAATGGGCTTTTGAAACAACAATAAAATCGGCAGCTTGATGACAACATTTCTTAGTTCCAAAAGCAATAGAGGTAAAATGATGAAGATTGCCAATGTTTTTCATCATACAACCCTGCATAATTATTAATCTCACACAGGGTTACTTTGAAGATTGCTTGTGCTGAAAGACACGAGCTATCTTAAATTGGCCCATAAATTTGCATCAATTGGCCCCTTAGTTTGAATAACATTTTGATGTGGTTTGGCAGATCCATTAGGACACTTTTACTTGTCTAGACCAGTCCTAGACACAGTGAGCAACTACAATTTTGAGTACAATGATCATGATTTTTTCCCCCCACACTGCAGCATTTTTCTCTGGTGTCATTGCCAAATGGGTGTGATGCCGAGTCTATTGCAATTGTGTTTCATTTGCCACAATAGGGAATGAAGAGTGTGTTTTGACACATACATTTTCATGCCTAAAGGTGGCCATAGATGTACTAATAACATTGTACGAAACAAATTTTTGTACGTTCTTCGGTGCGTGTATAAGCGGTACATGAGCAGACTGATATGGACAGAAGAATTGGTTGTCTGTTCTGGCACCTTTGAAGGCACCCACACATTTCCTACTGTCAGTGTTGTACCTGTATATCTGACTGTTAAGCTCTAATACAAAATTAACATCTATGGCCATATTAACTCTAATTTTCAAAGTGGGGGATCTGTCAGTCTGAAAGAGCATATCCAAGCTTTATTTTTTTATCAATAATTGTATGTTCTGCTTCCTACAAAATGAATTGCAAGCAGTTCCCTAATGGAGAATTACTGCTTGAAAAATACATCCTACATCTGTTATTATTGAGTAGACGCATTACTATTCATTCAGTCAATAATAATTTTTTAAATTTAAACTGTGGACTGAATTGAAAAAAAATTGTTGTCCTTTTTAAAATATTTAAAAATGTTTAATTGGTAAACATGCTTTTTTTTTTTTAAATAATGTTCTAGAATCACACTTTTATTCAATAACTCACTAGAAGCTATTGTCGACGATAACCATTAAAGAATGGTAGACAATGGTAGAATAACTTTAGCCTTGATTAAATTATATGTCCAGGAGGCAGTAGGTCACCTTTTGTTGCTGCAACTGTTACCTACATTATTCTGTGCTTCAACAAAAACTGTTACTAACAATATTTTATCATTTACTTGAGGATTATTACTCTTATCCATTATTTAAGCAACATGGATAAAATTGTAGCACTGTGTACTTCAGCCAGCGGCTCCCTCATAAATCAAGTATAAAGCAATATAAGGGAACAATAAATTCCATTCTGTCCCTTTTCTTAACTCTTCTCTACCTTGTATGATTAGCAAATATCTACTATTACTAAATTTCATATATATATGAAAAATTCACATAGACAAATACAAGAGATCCTCTGCACTCAAGCCATTATCAATATATTTAGGAAAATGAAACATTTTGTGCCTTAAATTACTATTACTAAATGCCTTACCATTTAAAACAAAACAGGGATTGTTTGTCCATATATTGCAAAATATTTCAACTGGCCAACTACAGATGAAGCCACTTTGGCACAGACACAGAATAACCAAACTCAGACATCCTACTTTTCCCATTTAACACAGAAAATTGCGTCAAAGCATCCCAATTAATTAAAGTGTTCATCATTGTGAACAATGGTGCTTTGGTATGCTAATGAAAAGGTTAAATGCATTAAATAAGTTATGATGACTTTAGATAACAGTTTCTTCAATTAGTCCCTAGTCATGATTCATTTAACACACACATCCAAGTGGCTTATATATATATATATATATATATATATATATACAGTCTATAATGTTTACACTGTAGGATAAAAGCATCAGATTAGCTGAACATCAAACAACCTGCTAAATAAAGTGTACCCTATATGTACATATTTCTTTGTATCCAAACGGAGACAGTACAGGTGCAGCCACTTGGATTTGTGTGTTAAATGTGTCATGACTCAGGGTTAATTGAAGAAACTGTGTTATCTACAGTTATCTTAACTCATTTAATGCATTTAACCTTTTCATTAGCATACCAAAGCACCATTGTTTTCAATGGTGAACTCTTTAATTGGATGGGATGCTGTGACACAATATTCTGTGATAAGTGAGTTAAATGGGATGTCTGAGTTAAGTTATTCTGTGTCAAACGCACAATCCAAAGTGGCTTCATCTGTATGTCCTTACGATGAACACTAAGGGGCAGATTTATCAAGGGTCGAATTTAGAGGAAAATTTGAAATTTGAGTTAAAATTTGAGTTAAAAATTACCAATTAAAATTTTGAATGTCAGCAGTCCATGAAACAACGCCCAGGATGTCCCCATAGGCTAAAACAGAAATTTAGCAGGTTTAAAGTTGCGAATAGTTGAATTCCAATTCTTGAAGGGCCAGTACATGATACATTTCAAAAATCGAATTTGAAACTCTAATTGAATTTTGACTATTCCTTAGTTGAATTTTCACAAAAAAACATGAAAATTATCATTTGTAAATTCAAAATTCAAATTTGAATTTTCAATTCAACCCTTGATAAATCTGCTCCTTAATTAACACAAAAAGCCAACTTGATTTTTGACAAATCTGGCCCATAGTTTGAAGGTCGAAGGCCTGTTTTCACAATTGTGAACTTTAAAACTCACTATTTGTCTTAAAGCCAATAAAGGGTTTCAAGCAGTTGAAAAATATGGCCAATCAACTTCTTTATTAAAGGAATATAATAAATACTGTATAAAGAGTCATCCTGCCATAATTGTAGGGATATAAATGACATCTGTTCAGTATCAGCCTGTGTTGTTCATCCCCACAGCTTAGGAACTGTTGCATTAAATGAAACCCTGTGGAGCTAAATGGCTGCTGTTGGTTAGCCAGCACATAGAACTGCGCTGCAGGCAGTTTTTGGCACATCAAGAAAGTAGAGTTTCTTTTGTTATATGCACAGAGAAAGCACATTACAGTACAGCAACCAAGTAGCTTTTTAGATGTCAGTGTGCCCTTCTTTTTACATTAAAAAGGATTTTAACAATAACTTTTTTTACATTTTTGCAGTTGTAACCGGAGATGTATAGGATAAAAAGCAGAAGTAATTTTTTATTTAATTTTTATTTTACATTTTTTTAAATCAACTTTTAAAACATAAATTGATGGCTTATGATACAACTATAACACAGTCCCAATTCTTGAATATCAAACACAATTCTACAGTTCTCTACAATACTAAGGGGCAAATTTACTAAGGGTTGAATTGTGAAGTTAAAAAACTTCGACCACCAAATTTGTTTTAAAGGCTATTTTCAATCGAATAAAAATCGTTTGATTCGTTCAAATGCATAATTTGATTCAAACAATTCAAATTACAACGGCAACTACATGTCAAAGTCTAAGTTTTTTTAAAGAGACAGTTCTTACAAATTAGATTTTTTTCAATTGGAATTGAATTTTTGGTTATTCAATAGTCGAAGTAGCCCAAAGTTACTTCTAAATTCAAATGTTTAAAATTCGAATTTAATTTGAAAATTCACTTTGATCCTTAGTAAATCTGCCCCCATGACTGTTCACCAGAACTGGCCACTTTAGCTACAGTACCTTGTTGACACACTGGCACTTTTTTAAACTTTTTTTAAAGCAGCATAACAGAATCAAACAATACTCCATGGCCAAGCTCTGCAACAGTAAGACCAATATCAATAGCAACAGGTGAGATTTCAGAAATGTAATATATTAACTTGATAGATAAAGATGACCCAGTCTTGGAACTTGCAGAGAAACAAAAGGTGATTTCTGGCTTGGAAAAAAAATTGATTCAGGTAATTTTGAGTGCGCTTAGGTGGGAGCAACTTCTAATATATATGCAAACCAGGGTAAGCTTTGCTAAAAGTGCTTATTTACAAAGAGTGGTTCTAAACAATTTCAGTTCCCCATAACAACCAATCAACAAATAGTTTTTCAGTCAACTGATTTCAAAGATCTGATTGGGTGCTATGGTAGTTGCATTTTTCAGGGAATACCAGTGTTCACATTATATAATATAATATATATAAATACAGTTTCCTTGCTGTAAGCATAGTCAACAGAAATGGAGAAAAAGATGTACAAAGAATAAAACATATTTAATTATTATTTTAATTATCACTGGTCTTGTCATCATATTGTCATCATATTGTAATGATACCATACATTTAGGAGAGGGAAATGCAGTAATGGGATGTCATTTTCCCAACAACTTGGTACACAATTGACTCATCACTACTATTCACATATTCATATAGTTCAAGGGACCTCTGCTATTGACTTCTACAAATAGTGAGTTTTTTTTTAATTCCACCATGAAATGGCCAGGTTTGTTTATCGAAATTAACCAACCAAGTCATTCTTTAACTTGATTAAAGAGATACTGACACCTGAAATTAAACTCTTTTTTCATCTATTATAATATTGGCTTTGAAAGCTACTTCTAACTTTGCCATAAAGTATTTGCATGATGCTTTTACATTACCTGTCTGTTGCCCAATGTTCCTGTATGAGGGGGCTGCCATATTTGTGCAGCAGAAGTCCGTTAGCAACTGTAACTAGCAGGCTGAGATGGGACAGTCAGGTTAGCAAAGTCAGAGAGTCAGAGAGTCAGGCTTAGGAACTTCAGCTAACAATTATATACAAAAACAAACCTCTCAGCAAAAAATGATCAACATGACCTATTGGTAACATTTAGGGGCAGATTTATGGTTGAATTGTCGAGGGCTTTTCAACTGGTGAATATTTTGGCAAATAAATATTTGCCAAAATCGAATAAAATATTTACCGGTTTTGAGCATGTTTTCGACTATTCGCCAGAATCGTACGATCAAACGACTCTATGAAAAGTCGCAGAAAAAAAGTTCAAATATTAGCCAAAATTGCACAAATCAAACGTTCAAATCGTTCGTTCGATCGTACGTACGATTGAAATTTGGTAAAAGACTTCCCATAGGCTTCTATTGCAATTCGGTAGGTTCAATCTGGCAAAGTAGGCAGTTGAATAAAAATTTAAAGGGCAAGTTCTTCGACTGGCAAATAGTTGAACAATCGAATATATATTTATTCAATCTATTCAATGCGACTGAATATTCAATATTTGATTGTCAAAAATACTTAATTTGCATATTTGAATAGTCGCACAATCGAATACAGACTATTTGAGCGAATATTCTAATCCTTCACGCAAATTTAGTAAATCTGCCCCTTAATGTACAGTCATATGTTAAAATTTATTTTTTAGTGTCAGTATCACTTTAATACTTAAGAGAAGCACGACACAATGATTTGTAAAAAATGCATGAGATGCAGGTTATATTTATTTGCTACATCTCCTCATCTGCCATAGATTACAAGTTTTTACAGAACAACTGATATAAGATGATACTGTAAGTTACTGGACCAGGGAAGCTGTACACTGTTTTGTTATTAGGCATTTTAGTCATATAAAATGCACTCAGTCTGGTTTGGCAGAAACATAAGTCTAATATTATTCACAAGCAGCCTAATTTCATCATGTTTGATGACTGTGTTATTTTACTTTCAGCTTGCCCTTGCATGAAAAAGGATCCCTGGAAAGTCATGATGAAGAAATTCATTCAGATGGTGATGATGATGATGCTCTGCAGGATAGGCTTAATGTTCTGTCACTTCAATAGAATTTAGTTCCAAAGCCCATAGAAGGATTGAAAGTCCTGTTGATTTTTCAATTTTCTATTGATTTCATACTGTTCATTAATTTCTCATGTAAGTCAGTTGCTTTTAAAAACTTAAATGTATGAAAATGTATTAGGTATTTATTTAATTATTCATTTCATCATGAAATTATTATTTTTATGGGATTTGCTCTCAATTTTTCATTTACTTTGCTAATAGTATTTTTTTTTCAGTTTATACATTAATTTTTGCAGTCTTTTTCACAATGGTGCTGTATGTAGGCTGTCTTATGAGTTGATAGGATCTTAATGAGTTGTTATCTGAGGAAATTGCTTAGCAGTAACTGTTGATATTGTTAGTGTATTGCTTAATTCCAAAGTATAAAAGCAATGCTCATTGTGAGGCTTATATGTGCAATCCATTTTTAATTAAACATTTGAATTGGCACCAGATTCCAGATCTTGCTGTATATTTAAACTGATATCTGCCTTATCCACTGGACAAAGTAGCACAAAATAAATTTTATTAACAAAAACAATATTTTATTTATTTTGATCTTCATCAGTTCTTCTCAGATTAGAAAGCATATATGTTGATTAGTATTTGTAGAAAGTAACTGATACAGGAATGAGCCATACAGGCCAGTAATTGGTATTTGCTGTATGGCACAAGAAATACAATACACAAATGTTACACATTTATCAAAATCCAAATTTTAGTGATATTTTATTAAAAAAAGTCCAACCAAACTACAATCCTTAATTTGATGTTATTATTATTATTGTGAGCGTCTTGAAAAAACTTGATAAAATCAAACAAAAACCTCATTAGTATTATTTTTTTGGAGTTTTTTCCCCGAATTATATGATTTTTTTTGGCTTTTTCCCCCCAAAGCCAGATTATTTGCGATTTTTGTCAGAAAAGTCGGATATAGTCGGATGCTTGGGCTAATTTCAGCACCAACTGCAGAAACGTCCAAATAGGATACGGACCTCTTCCGTTGACTTATGGACAACCCGGGTAGGTCTGAGACACAGGATTTTCAGACTTTTTCCATCCTCAGGCTATAATAAATCTTGAATAAATCAGATTTTATAGTTAAAAATGTTAACTTTTTTTGGCATTCAGACTTAAATAAACCCTATAAATACTAATAATAAATAGCCCCTATATGTTAACATATTTAAATGTTACATCTGTATATTCCACTGCTATATACAGCTTGAAAACTACTTGTGATTCCCAATAAAATTATATTTTGTGTTTCATTTTGTTGTGACTTAAAACATATTCTTGTTCAGCAACAACTGAACAAAAAAATTTTGCAAACTATTTACTTACACAGATTCTGTGTCATTGAATACATCTGACCTTCTGCATGATACTTAAATTTGGTTGACAGTGCTAGGCGATGGAGGACAAAACACATGAAAATTTGTGCCATATTTTTGTCCATTGCACCATGCTTCCTCTCTGCTTAGTAATTAAGAGCCCTGGGTTGTAGCAAGTTTGACACACACATTGATTCCTCAATTCCTTACAAATATGTAGACAAAATGCTCAGCATTTATCACTATGGGTCATTGCAGACTGACTTTCATAGGCCAATTGGATTTACAACCCTCATGATCCAAACCCAATTTCTGCAATTTCTATGTTAGAGAATGAAGGGGCAGAAGTCTAATGGGTAGAATTCTTCAC